>CAVMBN010000126.1:0-557976 GCA_963678705.1 Panorpa germanica
GACAATGTCTTGCGATTTAGTTGGATCGCCAACAATAATTGCAGCAACATCATTAACGGTGGGTGCATTGAATCTCCGCACATGTTCACCTGTTGGGGTACAATCCGCTCTTATGACAAATTTGTGCGTATCCGATGGCATTCGTTTCAATGCTGTTTTGAACATATTAACCACAGCATTATTAGCGTGAAAAAATGCTTGCAACTGTTCAATAATTCGTCTCTTTAACTGTTGTGTTCCCTGTATATTGCACCGCACATTCAGCTGATCCACCATCGACGAAATAAAATATATTTGCAGAAATTGATGCGGTTCATCTGGTGTTGGCACCATTGAACCATGCAAATGATATATTTGTCCTTGTATCTGTAATTGCAAACAATCATTTGTTGAAGAATACGGTGTAACTTCTGATCGTGTGATGGTGTAGTGTGTGGTGTATATGTAGTTGTTATGTGTTGCAATTCATTGTGTTGGTGTGAGTGATTGGTTATGTGTGTTGTATCTTTTACCTTGCAAGTCGGCATGAAGCCGCCTTCTCGAATGATATTAGCTCCAAAGGAAGTCATACGAAAGCAGTGGAAATGGCTGGAATCGGGATCACTTTCATCGAACAATGGTTTCAGTGGCTGTGGTGGTGTAAGTAATGGATCCAGTTTGACTTTTCCACTTGAGCAGCACAATCCAGCCGTTTCTCTTTTGAACTTTAACGCATTGCAATATCGGCATATAGTCGTCGTTGGTCCAATATCTAAATTTTCATCATCACTGTAGTTCGCAGTGGGATCATATTGGAATGCCAAGCGATTTTATGATGCCAATGATCTTCGTGTGCTCACGCGTTGTCTCAATCGGGCATTTTCTCTTATTATATTTTGCCTTTCTTCGCTTAAGTTCTGTGAATACACTTGTTGCTGGCTTGCATGTCTTGTGCGGCGGCCGATGTTCGCACGTCGTTCTCTAGGCATTTTGGACTATGGACAGAGTGGTGAATGTAACCTGAAATGCACGATCCACATAATTTACACAGTTCAACTTACCACCTTAAAGACAAATGCCTGCTGTTGAAATTGAATAAAAATTTGCACAATACACGTGATTGATTTGATGGTTTCCAATTGAAATGTTAGGAAACGAATAACTAATTTTTTTAACTTTTTTTTCACAATTTCACAGTGAACACAATACCGGTTTGTCACATGAAATTAACTGAGCAGAGAACAATAAGTAGCTGTCAAACAATGTATCACGCACCGGCGCCATTACTTAAAATATTGGTTTGTATCTATGCTATGTATCAGAGATGGCGCTGTATGTGAAAAAAGATTTTCCCGCTTTTCTGGTAAATTTTTTCCTGAATTCCTGAATTTTCTTTGCTATAAACCTCACGGAGCCCAAGACCTTTCCAACGAATGCAAAACCGTGGAAATCGGTTCTTGCGTTCTGGAGTTATAACGTTAGGAAGGAAAACCCGACTTATTTTTATATAGTAGATTTTCAATTTTCTAAATTTATGCATTTTTCTAAAATTACGGATTTCTAGGAAATTTAGGAAAAAGCTGAGGACGCCAAAAGTCTTAGAATGTTTTTCTCTGTGAAATTGCAAATTTTAAACGAGATGCATAAAGCCGTTTTTGAATCACTACACAGAATTCAATACCAAACGTATAAACAAATAAATAAAAAAAGAAAGAAGAGTTAAAAGTTTCCTAAAGACCCTTTCCCAACAAATTATTCAACCAACACAATAAACGTACCTGACTCTTAACAGCGGGGTCTCTTACTCCGTATTGGTAGCGATTACCAACATATTGTGTGTAAAATTCAGTAGCAATTGTTATAAACACTCCATTTGTTAAATAAACAAGTTTTCACGGAAGCCCTATAGCAGTAACCCCAAATGTAACACACCCGTTTTAAATGATGTTGACTCTTACAGGTGACATTGCAATAAGCTCAATGACGCACCAAGCGCTTCCTACGCAATAACAGGAAATTATAATCACATGAGAGCGTCCACACTATCTCATGATCGATCAAAATAACAGCACAGGACCGCAGTTGGATTGTGAATGGCCAAGATTGGTGGAAATTTTGAAAGCGTAAAAGATTTTTTTTTAAATTTAATTCATAATTTACAATCTGTACCAAAAAATATTGATCTAGTATTGACACTTGAGTTTGTCATCACCGATGACGTACTCTTTAGCGTAACCAATTATAATAATTCACACAGACATGTGATTTTTTCAAATACATGTACTTCAAATGCAAATTCAAAGCACAAAACACACGAGGTCGTATACGCTAATATTTTGTGTGTTGAATTGTTTTTAATTTGGAATATGGAATCTTGTCATGTCGAAAGGCTCAGTTTCATACACCGTGTCCGATAATGAATATAATCTGTTATAATAGGTTTAACTGCAAGATTATCGCGCAAGGAGAAACGTAAATGCTGGATTCGTCCTGATCTACAAAGGAGAAAAGATTATAATGCAAAAAATAAAACTTATTTAATAAAGGACTATCTTGTCGATGGGGAACTACGGACCGATGGCTAATTTAACATTATTGTAAGATTGTCCAGTTCATATAGGAATGCAGGTGTAAACTAACCTTAAACTTATGCTTTAAAAAAATACTGTGTTTGCATTTTTTTTTTCTTTTTAATGACTTCCTCTTTATTTTCACAAATTATTGCTCTAGAAATGTTGCTCAAAGCGTTATATTTTTACTTTTTGTGTTCATACTTCATGTCCATGGTATTTCAAAGACATTGATATTGTCTATATTTTTTTTATAAACGTATAGAAATGTCATTTGCATTTGAAGTAATTCATATTTTACACGGATAATTGCGTTGTTCAAAATGAAGGTAACACAAGTCAAGTTAATATGTGTGTTAGAGTGTGTTAGACTTTGCTTTCTCTCTCTCCTTACCACTGTTACCACTCATTACCAACTTAAACTGAAATCCATTTTTACAATTTAAAAATTCAGAGAATACTTACTCTTGTTCCTATATCTTTGAGCTCCTCATTGTTTCCCTCTTTTTCCCTTTTTCTCTTTTCTTGTCTTATCTATATTTTTAAGTTATGTTGCTTATTAACAGATTATTTCTTTTATTAATAAAATTATTTTTTTCTTAATATATGTAATAACTTTAAATAACAATAGTTTTCAAGCTAGTGTCAAATAAACTTCTAACTATTTATCTAAATATCGTAATGTAAAAATTTCTTCTTATTATTACTTAGGTGATTCCAGCCAATTGCACTAACTATAACTACTGTGATGTCACTATCATAATCATTCTTTTTTATTTATGCAAATCTGTATACCAATGTGAACAATTATCTGATTGTAAAAATTGAATTCTTTTAATAAATAAAACAGCTAAAGAGTTTTTAAATATCACTGCTCCAGAATTGTCTGCATCTTAAGTCATACCACTCCTTTCCATTGCCTTCACTACCATAAAATGTATAAATTTTTACTTGGTATATTTTGCAGCATAGTTCAATCTGCTCCTCCATTTATTACATTTTTAGATTTAGATTTCCCGCGTTCCACGCACACCAATCTGATCGAACGTCGAAACAGAACATTATGTCCAGACGACAACAGACGCACTTTAGTTTTGACAGCTCATTGCACACGTCGATTTAGAATTATAGACAAGTTAATTTGCACCGTATTCAGTTAATATTTTACTAAAATAATCCGCAGCATATGAGTATATCTGAAATAAATGTGCACAAAAATATATAGAGTTTTTTTACTCTGGTTTCCCTTCAGAGCGAATAAATCTTTCGCCTTTTACTAACGATTTCCGTGGAGGGGAGCACTCAAAAAGGAAAGGGAATATAACGATAAGATAAAAGATAAAAAGAATGAGTTCAAAACATAGATGGAAAAAGAAATAAAAGAGATAACAACGGAAAGGCAGGCATGGGATTACATAAATAGGGAGAAAAGTCAAAGGAAAAAGCCGAGTAAGAAAATAAAAATGGAGGAGTGGACGAAACATTTTATGGGAGTACTAGGAGGAAAGAAAAGAAACGAGAGTACAAAGAAGTTGAATAAAGAGAAGGAGAAAGTAAACGAAATAGAACTAAATGAACTAAAAACACAAACTCAAGGAAAAGAAAGCACCAGGTAGAGATGGACTGAAGAACGAAGCGTGGAAAGTTGGGCGAGAAATGATAGAGAAAGGATTACTGACAGCGTTGAATAAGATATGGAAAGGAGGAGACCTGCCAGACAGCTGGAGAGAAGGGATAATAACTCCGCTATACAAAAAGGGAAATAGACATGAAGTAAAGAACTATAGGGGAATTACCCTATTAAATACAGGGTATAGAATCTATGCAGAAATAGTGAGAGAAAGGTTGGAAGAAGAGATAAGAGTAAAAGAAATAATACCCAAAACGCAAGCAGGGTACAGAAAGGGGAGAGGAACGTTAGACAACATATACGCACTGAAATATGTAGTAGAAAGAAAACTAAAGGAAAAAGGATGAAAGATTTTTGCGATGTTCATTGACCTGAAAGCAGCATTCGACATGATAAACAGGGAGAAGTTGTAGGAATATGTGAGACGGAAAATAATAGATGAGAACATAGTGGAAAGAATTGAAGAAATCTACAAAGAGACAAAGATGCGAATAAGAGTTGGGGGTGAAGAGTCTGAAGAATTCTGGGCAGACAAGGGGTGAGGCAAGGTTGTCCTCCGAGCCCCATTTTATTTGCGATGGATGATCGACAGATTGATAACCAGTATGATGATGTATGGAACAGAGATATGGGGGTAGAAGGAGCAAGAGAAGTTGGAAAGAATAGAGGAAAGATATATTAAATGGATGTGTCTCGTTTACACGATGCATGATATTGCTTCTTCGCTGAACGACAATGTCTTGCGATTTAGTTGGATCGCCAACAATAATTGCAGCAACATCATTAACGGTGGGTGCATTGAATCTCCGCACATGTTCACCTGTTGGGGTACAATCCGCTCTTATGACAAATTTGTGCGTATCCGATGGCATTCGTTTCAATGCTGTTTTGAACATATTAACCACAGCATTATTAGCGTGAAAAAATGCTTGCAACTGTTCAATAATTCGTCTCTTTAACTGTTGTGTTCCCTGTCTATTGCACCGCACATTCAGCTGATCCACCATCGACGAAATAAAATATATTTGCAGAAATTGATGCGGTTCATCTGGTGTTGGCACCATTGAACCATGCAAATGATATATTTGTCCTTGTATCTGTAATTGCAAACAATCATTTGTTGAAGAATACGGTGTAACTTCTGATCGTGTGATGGTGTAGTGTGTGGTGTATATGTAGTTGTTATGTGTTGCAATTCATTGTGTTGGTGTGAGTGATTGGTTATGTGTGTTGTATCTTTTACCTTGCAAGTCGGCATGAAGCCGCCTTCTCGAATGATATTAGCTCCAAAGGAAGTCATACGAAAGCAGTGGAAATGGCTGGAATCGGGATCACTTTCATCGAACAATGGTTTCAGTGGCTGTGGTGGTGTAAGTAATGGATCCAGTTTGACTTTTCCACTTGAGCAGCACAATCCAGCCGTTTCTCTTTTGAACTTTAACGCATTGCAATATCGGCATATAGTCGTCGTTGGTCCAATATCTAAATTTTCATCATCACTGTAGTTCGCAGTGGGATCATATTGGAATGCCAAGCGATTTTATGATGCCAATGATCTTCGTGTGCTCACGCGTTGTCTCAATCGGGCATTTTCTCTTATTATATTTTGCCTTTCTTCGCTTAAGTTCTGTGAATACACTTGTTGCTGGCTTGCATGTCTTGTGCGGCGGCCGATGTTCGCACGTCGTTCTCTAGGCATTTTGGACTATGGACAGAGTGGTGAATGTAACCTGAAATGCACGATCCACATAATTTACACAGTTCAACTTACCACCTTAAAGACAAATGCCTGCTGTTGAAATTGAATAAAAATTTGCACAATACACGTGATTGATTTGATGGTTTCCAATTGAAATGTTAGGAAACGAATAACTAATTTTTTTAACTTTTTTTTCACAATTTCACAGTGAACACAATACCGGTTTGTCACATGAAATTAACTGAGCAGAGAACAATAAGTAGCTGTCAAACAATGTATCACGCACCGGCGCCATTACTTAAAATATTGGTTTGTATCTATGCTATGTATCAGAGATGGCGCTGTATGTGAAAAAAGATTTTCCCGCTTTTCTGGTAAATTTTTTCCTGAATTCCTGAATTTTCTTTGCTATAAACCTCACGGAGCCCAAGACCTTTCCAACGAATGCAAAACCGTGGAAATCGGTTCTTGCGTTCTGGAGTTATAACGTTAGGAAGGAAAACCCGACTTATTTTTATATAGTAGATTTTCAATTTTCTAAATTTATGCATTTTTCTAAAATTACGGATTTCTAGGAAATTTAGGAAAAAGCTGAGGACGCCAAAAGTCTTAGAATGTTTTTCTCTGTGAAATTGCAAATTTTAAACGAGATGCATAAAGCCGTTTTTGAATCACTACACAGAATTCAATACCAAACGTATAAACAAATAAATAAAAAAAGAAAGAAGAGTTAAAAGTTTCCTAAAGACCCTTTCCCAACAAATTATTCAACCAACACAATAAACGTACCTGACTCTTAACAGCGGTGTCTCTTACTCCGTATTGGTAGCGATTATCAACATATTGTGTGTAAAATTCAGTAGCAATTGTTATAAACACTCCATTTGTTAAATAAACAAGTTTTCACGGAAGCCCTATAGCAGTAACCCCAAATGTAACACACCCGTTTTAAATGATGTTGACTCTTACAGGTGACATTGCAATAAGCTCAATGACGCACCAAGCGCTTCCTACGCAATAACAGGAAATTATAATCACATGAGAGCGTCCACACTATCTCATGATCGATCAAAATAACAGCACAGGACCGCAGTTGGATTGTGAATGGCCAAGATTGGTGGAAATTTTGAAAGCGTAAAAGATTTTTTTTTAAATTTAATTCATAATTTACAATCTGTACCAAAAAATATTGATCTAGTATTGACACTTGAGTTTGTCATCACCGATGACGTACTCTTTAGCGTAACCAATTATAATAATTCACACAGACATGTGATTTTTTCAAATACATGTACTTCAAATGCAAATTCAAAGCACAAAACACACGAGGTCGTATACGCTAATATTTTGTGTGTTGAATTGTTTTTAATTTGGAATATGGAATCTTGTCATGTCGAAAGGCTCAGTTTCATACACCGTGTCCGATAATGAATATAATCTGTTATAATAGGTTTAACTGCAAGATTATCGCGCAAGGAGAAACGTAAATGCTGGATTCGTCCTGATCTACAAAGGAGAAAAGATTATAATGCAAAAAATAAAACTTATTTAATAAAGGACTATCTTGTCGATGGGGAACTACGGACCGATGGCTAATTTAACATTATTGTAAGATTGTCCAGTTCATATAGGAATGCAGGTGTAAACTAACCTTAAACTTATGCTTTAAAAAAATACTGTGTTTGCATTTTTTTTTTCTTTTTAATGACTTCCTCTTTATTTTCACAAATTATTGCTCTAGAAATGTTGCTCAAAGCGTTATATTTTTACTTTTTGTGTTCATACTTCATGTCCATGGTATTTCAAAGACATTGATATTGTCTATATTTTTTTTATAAACGTATAGAAATGTCATTTGCATTTGAAGTAATTCATATTTTACACGGATAATTGCGTTGTTCAAAATGAAGGTAACACAAGTCAAGTTAATATGTGTGTTAGAGTGTGTTAGACTTTGCTTTCTCTCTCTCCTTACCACTGTTACCACTCATTACCAACTTAAACTGAAATCCATTTTTACAATTTAAAAATTCAGAGAATACTTACTCTTGTTCCTATATCTTTGAGCTCCTCATTGTTTCCCTCTTTTTCCCTTTTTCTCTTTTCTTGTCTTATCTATATTTTTAAGTTATGTTGCTTATTAACAGATTATTTCTTTTATTAATAAAATTATTTTTTTCTTAATATATGTAATAACTTTAAATAACAATAGTTTTCAAGCTAGTGTCAAATAAACTTCTAACTATTTATCTAAATATCGTAATGTAAAAATTTCTTCTTATTATTACTTAGGTGATTCCAGCCAATTGCACTAACTATAACTACTGTGATGTCACTATCATAATCATTCTTTTTTATTTATGCAAATCTGTATACCAATGTGAACAATTATCTGATTGTAAAAATTGAATTCTTTTAATAAATAAAACAGCTAAAGAGTTTTTAAATATCACTGCTCCAGAATTGTCTGCATCTTAAGTCATACCACTCCTTTCCATTGCCTTCACTACCATAAAATGTATAAATTTTTACTTGGTATATTTTGCAGCATAGTTCAATCTGCTCCTCCATTTATTACATTTTTAGATTTAGATTTCCCGCGTTCCACGCACACCAATCTGATCGAACGTCGAAACAGAACATTATGTCCAGACGACAACAGACGCACTTTAGTTTTGACAGCTCATTGCACACGTCGATTTAGAATTATAGACAAGTTAATTTGCACCGTATTCAGTTAATATTTTACTAAAATAATCCGCAGCATATGAGTATATCTGAAATAAATGTGCACAAAAATATATAGAGTTTTTTTACTCTGGTTTCCCTTCAGAGCGAATAAATCTTTCGCCTTTTACTAACGATTTCCGTGGAGGGGAGCACTCAAAAAGGAAAGGGAATATAACGATAAGATAAAAGATAAAAAGAATGAGTTCAAAACATAGATGGAAAAAGAAATAAAAGAGATAACAACGGAAAGGCAGGCATGGGATTACATAAATAGGGAGAAAAGTCAAAGGAAAAAGCCGAGTAAGAAAATAAAAATGGAGGAGTGGACGAAACATTTTATGGGAGTACTAGGAGGAAAGAAAAGAAACGAGAGTACAAAGAAGTTGAATAAAGAGAAGGAGAAAGTAAACGAAATAGAACTAAATGAACTAAAAACACAAACTCAAGGAAAAGAAAGCACCAGGTAGAGATGGACTGAAGAACGAAGCGTGGAAAGTTGGGCGAGAAATGATAGAGAAAGGATTACTGACAGCGTTGAATAAGATATGGAAAGGAGGAGACCTGCCAGACAGCTGGAGAGAAGGGATAATAACTCCGCTATACAAAAAGGGAAATAGACATGAAGTAAAGAACTATAGGGGAATTACCCTATTAAATACAGGGTATAGAATCTATGCAGAAATAGTGAGAGAAAGGTTGGAAGAAGAGATAAGAGTAAAAGAAATAATACCCAAAACGCAAGCAGGGTACAGAAAGGGGAGAGGAACGTTAGACAACATATACGCACTGAAATATGTAGTAGAAAGAAAACTAAAGGAAAAAGGATGAAAGATTTTTGCGATGTTCATTGACCTGAAAGCAGCATTCGACATGATAAACAGGGAGAAGTTGTAGGAATATGTGAGACGGAAAATAATAGATGAGAACATAGTGGAAAGAATTGAAGAAATCTACAAAGAGACAAAGATGCGAATAAGAGTTGGGGGTGAAGAGTCTGAAGAATTCTGGGCAGACAAGGGGTGAGGCAAGGTTGTCCTCCGAGCCCCATTTTATTTGCGATGGATGATCGACAGATTGATAACCAGTATGATGATGTATGGAACAGAGATATGGGGGTAGAAGGAGCAAGAGAAGTTGGAAAGAATAGAGGAAAGATATATTAAATGGATGTGTCTCGTTTACACGATGCATGATATTGCTTCTTCGCTGAACGACAATGTCTTGCGATTTAGTTGGATCGCCAACAATAATTGCAGCAACATCATTAACGGTGGGTGCATTGAATCTCCGCACATGTTCACCTGTTGGGGTACAATCCGCTCTTATGACAAATTTGTGCGTATCCGATGGCATTCGTTTCAATGCTGTTTTGAACATATTAACCACAGCATTATTAGCGTGAAAAAATGCTTGCAACTGTTCAATAATTCGTCTCTTTAACTGTTGTGTTCCCTGTATATTGCACCGCACATTCAGCTGATCCACCATCGACGAAATAAAATATATTTGCAGAAATTGATGCGGTTCATCTGGTGTTGGCACCATTGAACCATGCAAATGATATATTTGTCCTTGTATCTGTAATTGCAAACAATCATTTGTTGAAGAATACGGTGTAACTTCTGATCGTGTGATGGTGTAGTGTGTGGTGTATATGTAGTTGTTATGTGTTGCAATTCATTGTGTTGGTGTGAGTGATTGGTTATGTGTGTTGTATCTTTTACCTTGCAAGTCGGCATGAAGCCGCCTTCTCGAATGATATTAGCTCCAAAGGAAGTCATACGAAAGCAGTGGAAATGGCTGGAATCGGGATCACTTTCATCGAACAATGGTTTCAGTGGCTGTGGTGGTGTAAGTAATGGATCCAGTTTGACTTTTCCACTTGAGCAGCACAATCCAGCCGTTTCTCTTTTGAACTTTAACGCATTGCAATATCGGCATATAGTCGTCGTTGGTCCAATATCTAAATTTTCATCATCACTGTAGTTCGCAGTGGGATCATATTGGAATGCCAAGCGATTTTATGATGCCAATGATCTTCGTGTGCTCACGCGTTGTCTCAATCGGGCATTTTCTCTTATTATATTTTGCCTTTCTTCGCTTAAGTTCTGTGAATACACTTGTTGCTGGCTTGCATGTCTTGTGCGGCGGCCGATGTTCGCACGTCGTTCTCTAGGCATTTTGGACTATGGACAGAGTGGTGAATGTAACCTGAAATGCACGATCCACATAATTTACACAGTTCAACTTACCACCTTAAAGACAAATGCCTGCTGTTGAAATTGAATAAAAATTTGCACAATACACGTGATTGATTTGATGGTTTCCAATTGAAATGTTAGGAAACGAATAACTAATTTTTTTAACTTTTTTTTCACAATTTCACAGTGAACACAATACCGGTTTGTCACATGAAATTAACTGAGCAGAGAACAATAAGTAGCTGTCAAACAATGTATCACGCACCGGCGCCATTACTTAAAATATTGGTTTGTATCTATGCTATATATCAGAGATGGCGCTGTATGTGAAAAAAGATTTTCCCGCTTTTCTGGTAAATTTTTTCCTGAATTCCTGAATTTTCTTTGCTATAAACCTCACGGAGCCCAAGACCTTTCCAACGAATGCAAAACCGTGGAAATCGGTTCTTGCGTTCTGGAGTTATAACGTTAGGAAGGAAAACCCGACTTATTTTTATATAGTAGATTTTCAATTTTCTAAATTTATGCATTTTTCTAAAATTACGGATTTCTAGGAAATTTAGGAAAAAGCTGAGGACGCCAAAAGTCTTAGAATGTTTTTCTCTGTGAAATTGCAAATTTTAAACGAGATGCATAAAGCCGTTTTTGAATCACTACACAGAATTCAATACCAAACGTATAAACAAATAAATAAAAAAAGAAAGAAGAGTTAAAAGTTTCCTAAAGACCCTTTCCCAACAAATTATTCAACCAACACAATAAACGTACCTGACTCTTAACAGCGGGGTCTCTTACTCCGTATTGGTAGCGATTACCAACATATTGTGTGTAAAATTCAGTAGCAATTGTTATAAACACTCCATTTGTTAAATAAACAAGTTTTCACGGAAGCCCTATAGCAGTAACCCCAAATGTAACACACCCGTTTTAAATGATGTTGACTCTTACAGGTGACATTGCAATAAGCTCAATGACGCACCAAGCGCTTCCTACGCAATAACAGGAAATTATAATCACATGAGAGCGTCCACACTATCTCATGATCGATCAAAATAACAGCACAGGACCGCAGTTGGATTGTGAATGGCCAAGATTGGTGGAAATTTTGAAAGCGTAAAAGATTTTTTTTTAAATTTAATTCATAATTTACAATCTGTACCAAAAAATATTGATCTAGTATTGACACTTGAGTTTGTCATCACCGATGACGTACTCTTTAGCGTAACCAATTATAATAATTCACACAGACATGTGATTTTTTCAAATACATGTACTTCAAATGCAAATTCAAAGCACAAAACACACGAGGTCGTATACGCTAATATTTTGTGTGTTGAATTGTTTTTAATTTGGAATATGGAATCTTGTCATGTCGAAAGGCTCAGTTTCATACACCGTGTCCGATAATGAATATAATCTGTTATAATAGGTTTAACTGCAAGATTATCGCGCAAGGAGAAACGTAAATGCTGGATTCGTCCTGATCTACAAAGGAGAAAAGATTATAATGCAAAAAATAAAACTTATTTAATAAAGGACTATCTTGTCGATGGGGAACTACGGACCGATGGCTAATTTAACATTATTGTAAGATTGTCCAGTTCATATAGGAATGCAGGTGTAAACTAACCTTAAACTTATGCTTTAAAAAAATACTGTGTTTGCATTTTTTTTTTCTTTTTAATGACTTCCTCTTTATTTTCACAAATTATTGCTCTAGAAATGTTGCTCAAAGCGTTATATTTTTACTTTTTGTGTTCATACTTCATGTCCATGGTATTTCAAAGACATTGATATTGTCTATATTTTTTTTATAAACGTATAGAAATGTCATTTGCATTTGAAGTAATTCATATTTTACACGGATAATTGCGTTGTTCAAAATGAAGGTAACACAAGTCAAGTTAATATGTGTGTTAGAGTGTGTTAGACTTTGCTTTCTCTCTCTCCTTACCACTGTTACCACTCATTACCAACTTAAACTGAAATCCATTTTTACAATTTAAAAATTCAGAGAATACTTACTCTTGTTCCTATATCTTTGAGCTCCTCATTGTTTCCCTCTTTTTCCCTTTTTCTCTTTTCTTGTCTTATCTATATTTTTAGGTTATGTTGCTTATTAACAGATTATTTCTTTTATTAATAAAATTATTTTTTTCTTAATATATGTAATAACTTTAAATAACAATAGTTTTCAAGCTAGTGTCAAATAAACTTCTAACTATTTATCTAAATATCGTAATGTAAAAATTTCTTCTTATTATTACTTAGGTGATTCCAGCCAATTGCACTAACTATAACTACTGTGATGTCACTATCATAATCATTCTTTTTTATTTATGCAAATCTGTATACCAATGTGAACAATTATCTGATTGTAAAAATTGAATCCTTTTAATAAATAAAACAGCTAAAGAGTTTTTAAATATCACTGCTCCAGAATTGTCTGCATCTTAAGTCATACCACTCCTTTCCATTGCCTTCACTACCATAAAATGTATAAATTTTTACTTGGTGTATTTTGCAGCATAGTTCAATCTGCTCCTCCATTTATTACATTTTTAGATTTAGATTTCCCGCGTTCCACGCACACCAATCTGATCGAACGTCAAAACAGAACATTATGTCCAGACGACAACAGACGCACTTTAGTTTTGACAGCTCATTGCACACGTCGATTTAGAATTATAGACAAGTTAATTTGCACCGTATTCAGTTAATATTTTACTAAAATAATCCGCAGCATACGAGTATATCTGAAATTAATGTGCACAAAAATATATAGAGTTTTTTTACTCTGGTTTCCCTTCAGAGCGAATAAATCTTTCGCCTTTTACTAACGATTTCCGTGGAGGGGAGCACTCAAAAAGGAAAGGGAATATAACGATAAGATAAAAGATAAAAAGAATGAGTTCAAAACATAGATGGAAAAAGAAATAAAAGAGATAACAACGGAAAGGCAGGCATGGGATTACATAAATAGGGAGAAAAGTCAAAGGAAAAAGCCGAGTAAGAAAATAAAAATGGAGGAGTGGACGAAACATTTTATGGGAGTACTAGGAGGAAAGAAAAGAAACGAGAGTACAAAGAAGTTGAATAAAGAGAAGAAGAAAGTAAACGAAATAGAACTAAATGAACTAAAAACACAAACTCAAGGAAAAGAAAGCACCAGGTAGAGATGGACTGAAGAACGAAGCGTGGAAAGTTGGGCGAGAAATGATAGAGAAAGGATTACTGACAGCGTTGAATAAGATATGGAAAGGAGGAGACCTGCCAGACAGCTGGAGAGAAGGGATAATAACTCCGCTATACAAAAAGGGAAATAGACATGAAGTAAAGAACTATAGGGGAATTACCCTATTAAATACAGGGTATAGAATCTATGCAGAAATAGTGAGAGAAAGGTTGGAAGAAGAGATAAGAGT
Organism: Panorpa germanica; assembly: GCA_963678705.1. Lineage (NCBI taxonomy): Eukaryota > Metazoa > Arthropoda > Insecta > Mecoptera > Panorpidae > Panorpa > Panorpa germanica. The sequence continues at coordinate 14,235 of CAVMBN010000126.1, forward strand.
AAAAGAAATAATACCCAAAACGCAAGCAGGGTACAGAAAGGGGAGAGGAACGTTAGACAACATATACGCACTGAAATATGTAGTAGAAAGAAAACTAAAGGAAAAAGGATGAAAGATTTTTGCGATGTTCATTGACCTGAAAGCAGCATTCGACATGATAAACAGGGAGAAGTTGTAGGAATATGTGAGACGGAAAATAATAGATGAGAACATAGTGGAAAGAATTGAAGAAATCTACAAAGAGACAAAGATGCGAATAAGAGTTGGGGGTGAAGAGTCTGAAGAATTCTGGGCAGACAAGGGGTGAGGCAAGGTTGTCCTCCAAGCCCCATTTTATTTGCGATGGATGATCGACAGATTGATAACCAGTATGATGATGTATGGAACAGAGATATGGGGGTAGAAGGAGCAAGAGAAGTTGGAAAGAATAGAGGAAAGATATATTAAATGGATGTGTCTCGTTTACACGATGCATGATATTGCTTCTTCGCTGAACGACAATGTCTTGCGATTTAGTTGGATCGCCAACAATAATTGCAGCAACATCATTAACGGTGGGTGCATTGAATCTCCGCACATGTTCACCTGTTGGGGTACAATCCGCTCTTATGACAAATTTGTGCGTATCCGATGGCATTCGTTTCAATGCTGTTTTGAACATATTAACCACAGCATTATTAGCGTGAAAAAATGCTTGCAACTGTTCAATAATTCGTCTCTTTAACTGTTGTGTTCCCTGTATATTGCACCGCACATTCAGCTGATCCACCATCGACGAAATAAAATATATTTGCAGAAATTGATGCGGTTCATCTGGTGTTGGCACCATTGAACCATGCAAATGATATATTTGTCCTTGTATCTGTAATTGCAAACAATCATTTGTTGAAGAATACGGTGTAACTTCTGATCGTGTGATGGTGTAGTGTGTGGTGTATATGTAGTTGTTATGTGTTGCAATTCATTGTGTTGGTGTGAGTGATTGGTTATGTGTGTTGTATCTTTTACCTTGCAAGTCGGCATGAAGCCGCCTTCTCGAATGATATTAGCTCCAAAGGAAGTCATACGAAAGCAGTGGAAATGGCTGGAATCGGGATCACTTTCATCGAACAATGGTTTCAGTGGCTGTGGTGGTGTAAGTAATGGATCCAGTTTGACTTTTCCACTTGCGCAGCACAATCCAGCCGTTTCTCTTTTGAACTTTAACGCATTGCAATATCGGCATATAGTCGTCGTTGGTCCAATATCTAAATTTTCATCATCACTGTAGTTCGCAGTGGGATCATATTGGAATGCCATGCGATTTTATGATGCCAATGATCTTCGTGTGCTCACGCGTTGTCTCAATCGGGCATTTTCTCTTATTATATTTTGCCTTTCTTCGCTTAAGATCTGTGAATACACTTGTTGCTGGCTTGCATGTCTTGTGCGGCGGCCGATGTTCGCACGTCGTTCTCTAGGCATTTTGGACTATGGACAGAGTGGTGAATGTAACCTGAAATGCACGATCCACATAATTTACACAGTTCAACTTACCACCTTAAAGACAAATGCCTGCTGTTGAAATTGAATAAAAATTTGCACAATACACGTGATTGATTTGATGGTTTCCAATTGAAATGTTAGGAAACGAATAACTTATTTTTTTAACTTTTTTTTCACAATTTCACAGTGAACACAATACCGGTTTGTCACATGAAATTAACTGAGCAGAGAACAATAAGTAGCTGTCAAACAATGTATCACGCACCGGCGCCATTACTTAAAATATTGGTTTGTATCTATGCTATGTATCAGAGATGGCGCTGTATGTGAAAAAAGATTTTCCCGCTTTTCTGGTAAATTTTTTCCTGAATTCCTGAATTTTCTTTGCTATAAACCTCACGGAGCCCAAGACCTTTCCAACGAATGCAAAACCGTGGAAATCGGTTCGTGCGTTCTGGAGTTATAACGTCAGGAAGGAAAACCCGACTTATTTTTATATAGTAGATTTTCAATTTTCTAAATTTATGCATTTTTCTAAAATTACGGATTTCTAGGAAATTTAGGAAAAAGCTGAGGACGCCAAAAGTCTTAGAATGTTTTTCTCTGTGAAATTGCAAATTTTAAACGAGATGCATAAAGCCGTTTTTGAATCACTACACAGAATTCAATACCAAACGTATAAACAAATAAATAAAAAAAGAAAGAAGAGTTAAAAGTTTCCTAAAGACCCTTTCCCAACAAATTATTCAACCAACACAATAAACGTACCTGACTCTTAACAGCGGTGTCTCTTACTCCGTATTGGTAGCGATTATCAACATATTGTGTGTAAAATTCAGTAGCAATTGTTATAAACACTCCATTTGTTAAATAAACAAGCTTTCACGGAAGCCCTATAGCAGTAACCCCAAATGTAACACACCCGTTTTAAATGATGTTGACTCTTACAGGTGACATTGCAATAAGCTCAATGACGCACCAAGCGCTTCCTACGCAATAACAGGAAATTATAATCACATGAGAGCGTCCACACTATCTCATGATCGATCAAAATAACAGCACAGGACCGCAGTTGGATTGTGAATGGCCAAGATTGGTGGAAATTTTGAAAGCGTAAAAGATTTTTTTTTAAATTTAATTCATAATTTACAATCTGTACCAAAAAATATTGATCTAGTATTGACACTTGAGTTTGTCATCACCGATGACGTACTCTTTAGCGTAACCAATTATAATAATTCACACAGACATGTGATTTTTTCAAATACATGTACTTCAAATGCAAATTCAAAGCACAAAACACACGAGGTCATAAACGCTAATATTTTGTGTGTTGAATTGTTTTTAATTTGGAATATGGAATCTTGTCATGTCGAAAGGCTCAGTTTCATACACCGTGTCCGATAATGAATATAATCTGTTATAATAGGTTCAACTGCAAGATTATCGCGCAAGGAGAAACGTAAATGCCGGATTCGTCCTGATCTACAAAGGAGAAAAGATTATGGTGCAAAAAATAAAACTTATTTAATAAAGGACTATCTTGTCGATGGGGAACTACGGACCGATGGCTAATTTAACATTATTGTAAGATTGTCCAGTTCATATAGGAATGCAGGTGTAAACTAACCTTAAACTTATGCTTTAAAAAAATACTGTGTTTGCATTTTTTTTTCTTTTTAATGACTTCCTCTTTATTTTCACAAAATATTGCTCTAGAAATGTTGCTCAAAGCGTTATATTTTTACTTTTTGTGTTCATACTTCATGTCCATGGTATTTCAAAGACATTGATATTGTCTTTATTTTTTTAATAAACGTATAGAAATGTCATTTGCATTTGAAGTAATTCATATTTTACACGGATAATTGCGTTGTTCAAAATGAAGGTAACACAAGTCAAGTTAATATGTGTGTTAGAGTGTGTTAGACTTTGCTTTCTCTCTCTCCTTACCACTGTTACCACTCATTACCAACTTAAACTGAAATCCATTTTTACAATTTAAAAATTCAGAGAATACTTACTCTTGTTCCTATATCTTTGAGCTCCTCATTGTTTCCCTCTTTTTCCCTTTTTCTCTTTTCTTGTCTTATCTATATTTTTAAGTTATGTTGCTTATTAACAGATTATTTCTTTTATTAATAAAATTATTTTTTTCTTAATATATGTAATAACTTTAAATAACAATAGTTTTCAAGCTAGTGTCAAATAAACTTCTAACTATTTATCTAAATATCGTAATGTAAAAATTTCTTCTTATTATTACTTAGGTGATTCCAGCCAATTGCACTAACTATAACTACTGTGATGTCACTATCATAATCATTCTTTTTTATTTATGCAAATCTGTATACCAATGTGAACAATTATCTGATTGTAAAAATTGAATCCTTTTAATAAATAAAACAGCTAAGGAGTTTTTAAATATCACTGCTCCAGAATTGTCTGCATCTTAAGTCATACCACTCCTTTCCATTGCCTTCACTACCATAAAATGTATAAATTTTTACTTGGTATATTTTGCAGCATAGTTCAATCTGCTCCTCCATTTATTACATTTTTAGATTTAGATTTCCCGCGTTCCACGCACACCAATCTGATCGAACGTCGAAACAGAACATTATGTCCAGACGACAACAGACGCACTTTAGTTTTGACAGCTCATTGCACACGTCGATTTAGAATTATAGACAAGTTAATTTGCACCGTATTCAGTTAATATTTTACTAAAATAATCCGCAGCATACGAGTATATCTGAAATTAATGTGCACAAAAATATATAAAGTTTTTTTACTCTGGTTTCCCTTCAGAGCGAATAAATCTTTCGCCTTTTTCTAACGATTTCCGTGGAGGGGAGCACTCAAAAAGGAAAGGGAATATAACGATAAGATAAAAGATAAAAAGAATGAGTTCAAAACATAGATGAAAAAAGAAATAAAAGAGATAACAACGGAAAGGCAGGCATGGGATTACATAAATAGGGAGAAAAGTCAAAGGAAAAAGCCGAGTAAGGAAATAAAAATGGAGGAGTGGACGAAACATTTTATGGGAGTACTAGGAGGAAAGAAAAGAAACGAGAGTACAAAGAAGTTGAATAAAGAGAAGGAGAAAGTAAACGAAATAGAACTAAATGAACTAAAAACACAAACTCAAGGAAAAGAAAGCACCAGGTAGAGATGGACTGAAGAACGAAGCGGGGAAAGTTGGGCGAGGAAGGATAGAGAAAGGATTACTGACAGCGTTGAATAAGATATGGAAAGGAGGAGACCTGCCAGACAGCTGGAGAGAAGGGATAATAACTCCGCTATACAAAAAGGGAAATAGACATGAAGTCAAGAACTGTAGGGGAATTACCCTATTAAATACAGGGTATAGAATCTATGCAGAAATAGTGAGAGAAAGGTTGGAAGAAGAGATAAGAGTAAAAGAAATAATACCCAAAACGCAAGCAGGGTACAGAAAGGGGAGAGGAACGTTAGACAACATATACGCTCTGAAATATGTAGTAGAAAGAAAACTAAAGGAAAAAGGATGAAAGATTTTTGCGATGTTCATTGATCTGAAAGCAGCATTCGACATGATAAACAGGGAGAAGTTGTAGGAATATGTGAGACGGAAAATAATAGATGAGAACATAGTGAAAAGAATTGAAGAAATCTACAAAGAGACAAAGATGCGAATAAGAGTTGGGGGTGAAGAGTCTGAAGAATTCTGGGCAGACAAGGGGTGAGGCAAGGTTGTCCTCTGAGCCCCATTTTATTTCCGAAAAAGAGAAAGGAGTATTTTGAGAGGAATGGAATGGCGATCGAGGAGGCAGAGAGGAGAAGAGAAGGAGGCGCAAATGTGGAAGAGGAACTAAGGAGAAGGGATAAGGAGAAAAGCAAATACAGTACACGATATAAAAGGATTTGGGAAAGTAATATACCTCAGTATTTAATAGAAAAAATACATAAAAAACATTAGAAGGACAGCAAGGTTTAGATTGGGAAATGAGGAAAAGGAAAACAGATACTGGGAAAGTAGTGAGGAAAGAATGTGTAGAGTGTGCGGAACGGAAGACGAAATAGTGGAGCACATTAAGTTTGACTGTAAGGAAAAAGTAGTGTAAAGTAGTGAAAAAGTAGTAGTAGAGGGAGGCAGTGTAGGAAAGAGGTGGATGGCGGAAATAGAAAAAAGGAAAGAAAAAAACAGGACAATCAATAAGCTCAGCAATAAGGGTTGGATAAGGAACATGAAGAAAGAGGAATTACTAAAAGAGGCAGTGAAGGGAAGCAGGAGAAAGAAGGAAGTAGCGAGGAAACAGTTAAACTTCGGTCCAGACAAATAGAGGATTTGCGGAAAGGAGATAAGGACAAGAGGTGGATGACGGAGATAGAGACAACAATAAAATAGTAAAGAAAGAGAGTCAAGAAGAAATAGTAAAGTAAGAGAGTCAAGAGGAAATAGTAAAGATAGAGTGTTTATGCCTGTAATAGACATAAGTGGAGAAGTGAAAACGAAGAGAGAAGGCAGGAAGGACAGTAAAAAGATAATAGAGGGTTTGTCGAGAGGAGACAAGGAAGGCAAGAGGTGATAGATGAAGATACAGGTAATAAGGAGGGAGAAGCAGGACACGGTGTGAATAAAGGAGAAGTAGGAAACATGAAGAGAGGTGATCAAGAAAAGAAGAAACAAAAAGAAATATTCGAAGTAGTAATAGTCTTGAATAGTTTAAGTTTAGTTTTAAGTTTGAATTTATATGAAATGCATCAAGAAATATAATAATGTAGATTGTAAAGCCGAAAGGCACACAATTAATATAATAAATAATATAGAGTTTCTTTTTAACATTTTACCTAAATTGTAACTTTATGTAAGGCTTGATGAGCTTATTATTGCCAGCATCCTTAAAAAAAGTGAATCATTTTTTTATAATAAATGAGTATTACCTTGAAGATTTGTTACTCTGTCAATTTTTACAATTTATGAATAAAACTTTAACAGCTAATTCTTAAGGTACAAAAACTGAACATCTCTGTTTAGGACTTATACTAGTCTGAAAAATTAATTTTTACTCTCATTTAAGGTCTTGATCTTTTCTAGTGTAATATACTCCGATTATCTTTTATAAGCAACTATTTTTTGTATTTTTTCTGTATTTGTTCTTCCTTTCTTATATTCCTTCTCTGTTCGTCATCATGAACTTTCCAAGCCAGTCAAACATACACGATCATCTAAAACCGCTCCAAGAAATCTTTTAATAATTTTTGTGTTCTTTCCAACATCAAATTTGCTATTTTTTGTACTTCTTTTATATAGACATCATGTTTCGTATACTTTTAAGTCAATATAAACTCATTGCTTGCAACATTATCCAAGAGAAAAAAAATATTTATAATAATTTAACCTAACTTTGTTTATTCTTCTTCATTTTGTGATATTGATTTGTTTTCATTTTTCTAATACATATAGCTTCAAATATATTAGCAGATCGCTAATAATTTCCTAAGAATAATAAGTCAGTTTTTGTTTTTAGTACGTGCTAATCTTTTCCATGAAAATGGAGGACTGCAAACGACAGAAAATAAAAATGGAAGTTGAAGAGAAATTAAATGTGCTAATTAAAACACAAATTATAAATGAAGAAGATCTCAAAATAGAAATAAAAGAGGGACGAGTTGTAAGAGAAACAGTGGAATGTGATGAAGTACAAACAGAGTTTAAAGAAGAACCAGACGAGAACTTAGAGGAAGTTACAAATTAAGGAGAAATAACTGATTTTTAAAGTTTTAGATTGATTATTCATCTGTTTTGCATAATTGCGATAACACGTTACCAATCGCAACCAAATTGCAGGAACATTTACAAATATCACCTCGGAATAAGGTAAATATAAATTCGATAGTTAAAAATGTCGTTAAACCGCTTAATTGTGAACAACCAGAAAATGAAACATTTGATAATAAATTGCAGCTTTATATCTGTGAAGTTTGTGACAAATCGTTTAAAAATGCATAAAATATCAAAATACATTTCCATAAACATTCGACAAAGAAAATGCATTCTTGTACTGTCTGTAACAAAACGCTTAGCAGCTCATCAGCTTTAAAACGGCATAAGAACAGACATTTAGGTGTAAAACCATTCTCTTGCAATGAATGTAGTAAAACGTTTAGTTCAATCAGTTCATTTAAAACGACATAAGAACACACATTTAGGGGTTAAACCATATTCTTGTGACGAATGTAACAAATCGCTAAGCAGCTCATTTGCTTTAAAAGTACCTAAGAACATACATTTAGGTGTTAAACTATTTACATGCACTGAATGTAGGAAAAAGTTTAGTCAGTTGGGAACGTTAAACCGACGTAAGAACTTATATTGACTTGTAACGAATGTAGTAAAACGTTTAGTCAATCAGGAGTTTTAAAACGACATAAAAATCTACATTTAGTTGTAAAATGATTTTCGTGAGTCGTTTGCAACAAACGCTTTGAAGGAGAGAGAGTTCCTTACAACAACATAAAAAACACTCATGCTATTAAAAGTCGCTAAGCTTACCTAATATATTTTCAATTTACACATTTAACTGTTTTTCTACATAATGTTCATTTCTGAAACATGACAAATTCAATTATTACTAAACAGTCTCTGTTGCTTTCTCGCAACTTATATTAAACTTTTAAGCTTTGTGCCTAGTATTTTGTGTTTTATTATTTTTGCTGGATTCTTATTTAATCTTTTAATAGTGACTAGTTTGAAGACAAATAAAACATAAAAGTAAAAAAAAAGCATTAAATGGTCTATCATCACATGTAGTAGGAGCAAATTGTGAAAAGGACGACTATGATGTCCTAATTGGTTTAGAAGAATTTACTGAGGGAAGTAGTATATTAGAAAATAACTATAAAGGTGAGAAGACGAGGAATTCTCTGATTTAGATGATAACTTGATAGACGTTGATATTTATGAATACGATTAGTTTGAAGGTTAACCATTATCTTACGTTACAGGGTTTGTTGCCTAAACATTGAAAATATCCACTGTTGTGTTATTATTTCTAAATTATTTCTAAGGATCGCGCAATGAGTTGTACAAAAGTTATTGAGTTTTATCTATGACATGTTTCCGAGTTTCTCTTATGTTTACATTTACCTGAAGTACAATCGGAGTGACCATTTCTGCTCATTAATTCCCAATTGTAATTTTCCTATAGTCAGACGTCCGAAAAGTCGTAACAATACTTTACCTCCTTGTCTTGCTAATTCTTTCTCTGTTATAAAATATAGGATGTACATGTTATCCATCGTCGACTTCCTTTTTTAAGCCCGCCTAGTTCTCCGGGATTGGATTTTTCTTTTCCATCTTTTCTTTTAAACTTTTCTAGTGTTGCTGTATCGAATAATTTCTCTTTTATATAATATGCTTTGTGATTATATAAACTTCAAACTTTATTCAAAAAAAAAATAAACAATAAAATATTTACCTTTTTTAACTCAAAAACCTTTTGTCATTTATGTTTCTAGTTTCAATTTTCGCTAAAAAGAAATTATAACATTTCAAGCATGTCTAATCTATTTAAAAAATAATTAAATTAAGCATTTTGTATAATAATTTTTTTTTTTTTTTTTTTTTTTTTTTATTTCTCCTATTGTTTCAGCAATCTGCCTAAGTAGGCAATAAGCTTCTTACATGATAACTTACATAATTAATTAAGACATGTAAGAGAAACATTCCAGTGAATGCCCTCTTGTTTTTATATACAATAATCTATTATCATATATCATATATTGTGCACTATTCCCTATCGCGGACCTAAAGTTAGGTCTATTGGTTGATATCGCCTAAATCTGCGGGGTTCCCTGTTGTCACACACGTTCAGTTGATGCGCCAACGCATTGGGATGGTTGATTAATCTATCACTATATTTTGTGCTGGATATGTATATTTCATCTTTGATGGATGCTATTGGGATGTCTTTCTGGATGACTTCGTTAGTGACGTAGTATGGTGCATCTACAATGAGTCGTAGTACTTTGTTTTGAAATCGCTGGATTATGGCTATATTGGAGTTGCATGCAGTGCCCCAAAGCTGAATTCCGTAAGTCCAGATGGGTTTCAGAATGGTTTTATATATAAGTACTTTGTTGTCCAGAGAGAGTTTTGACTTTCGACCAATTATCCAATACATTTTCCTGATTTTAAGACCAAGCTGCTTACGCTTTGTAAAAATGTGCTTTTGCCAGGTAAGCCTTCTGTCCAAATGTATACCGAGATATTTGGCGTCATTGGATTGTGGAATTACACAATTATTTATTTTCACATGCGGGCAAGTTTCTCTGCGCGTGGTAAATGTTACATGCGTTGATTTACTTTCGTTTGCTTTTATTCGCCATTTCTTGAGCCATTCTTGAATCATATCAAGGTTAGTCTGTAGATTCCGTGATGCCAATACTAGGTCTGTGTGTGATGCTAATATAGCAGTATCGTCTGCAAACGTAGCAACGGTAGTTTCTGTTGTAGTTGGCAAATCGGAAGTATACAGAAGGTATAGTGTGGGTCCTAAGACACTTCTCTGAGGGACTCCTGACTGGATGGGTTTCAATTCAGTGCATTCGCTACCTATTTTAACCATGAAGTTCCTATTAGTCATATATAATCTCAATAGTTGATAATCTTGGTACGGAAGTATTTTTTTCAGTTTATATTAAAGACCTATATGCCACACTTTGTCGAAGGCTTGGGCTATGTCTAGAAAAGCTGCTGAGCAATATCTTTTGGCATTTAAATCTTTATTAATTGTGCTAACCAACCGATGTACTTGTTCTACAGTACCGTGCTTATTGCGGAAGCCAAATTGATGTTCGGGAATTAGCTTTTTTTCATTAATGATACATTTTAACCTCTTAACGTATATTTTTTCAAATAATTTCGATAGTATCGGCAGTAAACTAATGGGCCTATAGGAAACCTCTTCCGGTTTTTTCCGAGGTTTCGGAATCATAATTATTTAAGCAACCTTCCAACTACTAGGATAGTAGATGGTTCTAAGAATTGCATTAAAAATGAAAGTAATTAGTTTTATACTTTTCTTAGATAGTTCGAATATTTTCTTTCCTGTGATTAGGTCAAAACCGGGTGATTTCCTAATATCGATTTCTTTTACTATTGTTTCCCAAGTTTCCTTGGTTGCAATTTTTTTATGAGGAAAGTCCATTTGGAAAGGGCTGTCCAGAAAATCCAAAATACCATTTTCTTCTTCTGCTGCCGTTTCTGAAGGATACGGTTTGAATACTTCCTGCAGATGATTAGCAAACATCGTAGCCTTTTCTTTATCATTCCTTGCCCATTTATTGTTGTCATCTTTGATAGGAGGGTTGTGTATCTCTGGTCTTTTCATCTTCCTTGTTGCTTTCCACAGCGATTACTCCGTAGCTTCCGATGGTGTTAAATTTTCAAGATATTCTTGAATACATTGGTTATTATGCTCCACTATCAATTCCTTTAGGCCTTTTATAGCTCTATTTAATTTTCTTTTATTAGCAGGTGATTTGCATAGTTGCCATTGTTTACGTAGATGTCTCTTCTCCATTATTTTCTCCTTAATGAGTAGGGGCACATCATTCTTCTTCCCTTGGATAGCTTTATGCGTGGGAGTAGCAAACTATGCTGCTTCTTGGATATTTCTAGTAAGGTGTTCTACTGCTATTTTAATTTCCAGTTCAGTCTTCAGTGGTATACTTAACGAAATAGACTCATTTAGCTTTGATCTAAAAAGGTCCCAGTTAGTTCGATTATTGTGCAAGGATGGCCCAGTTTCTCTACTGCGTATTTCCTCGTATACATTAATAATCACCGGAGAGTGATCTGATGACAAATCTAAATAGGATTCCGCTTTACACTTTTTCGGGTCAACACCTTTAGTGATACAAAAATCGATCACATCCGGAACTTTTTTTGCGTCAGAAGGCCAGTAAGTTGGTTCGTAAGTTGAAATTGATCTTAGATTTTTAGCACTCATTGCTTTTACTAGTTCTTTACCCTTGGTATTAGTTATTCTCGAGCCCCATGTTGGGTGTTTGGCGTTATAGTCACCCCCTGCCACAAATTTGTTACCCAGTGTTTCAAAAAAGGTCACGTAGTGTTCCTTTTTGTTGTTGTGTTTTGGTGGACAAAAAATTGCTGAGATTGTTACTGGGCTAACTTCATTTTCAATAGTAATACTGGTGGCCTGTAAATAATCCATTGCAAACTTCTCTCTTTCATGATGTGCAATACTATCTTTTATAATTATTGCAGTTCCACCATGTGCCTTACCATCCGGATGTCTAGTGTGGTATATTTTATATTTTGGAATACTAATGTAGTGCCGTTCAGTGAAGTGGGTCTCTGATACCATCATGATATCTATGTCTTGGTCAATTAAAAAAGTTTTTATTTCCCGAGAGTGTTGGTGTAAACCGTTTGCGTTCCAAATACATAATTTATACCTTTGTTGTTTATAGTTTTGTTGTTGTACTGTCATTAGGCCAATTTACTAACTACGACAGTAAGTAGGTTGAGCATCGTCCCCATCTGTTCCATGAGTCTGGCAAGCATTTCTTCAAGCTTAACCATATTGCTGACTGGTTGGGTGCTTGTTGGTACCGTTTGATCATTAAGAGCTCGGGCGTATGATACTCCAGTTCTTATTTGGCTTTCTAGGCTAGGTTGAGCTTGAGTTTGAATGTTCTTTTTTTCACGTAGTGAAGGCCATAATTTTTGTTGCAATTGTTTATAAACTTCACATCCTTTGTAGTTTGCAGGGTGATTTCCTCCACAATTAGCGCATTTTACTTGGTTGTCTTTTATTTGGCGGGAGCAATTTTTTGTCTCATGTTGCTCAGCACATTTTACGCATTTGTGTACTTTGCGACAGTATGCTTTAGTATGCCCAAATGCCTGGCATCTTGTACATTGTTGAATTACTCTTTTGGTACGTGGTGGTTCGCATTTAACAATATTATAGTCAAGTTTTTCTATGTTGTATACTTCTTTGTTGTTACCACTAGTTTTTAGGTCGACATAAAACATAGGTAGAGGTAATTTGGTGACTCTGTGTTTTATGTTATGAATGTTCACTGCTTCGTGTTCAAGACCCAAGAGCGCTGATTTTATTGCTTCCACCTCCGTTCCGTGGTGTAGGCCTCTTAGTACAAACCTAAATGTTTTCTCACTTTTTTGTCTGAAGGTGTGGTATTGGGTGTTTTTCTCATCCAACTCCTTTATAAGAGTTTTAAAGTGTTCAGCCTCAAAAACTTGAACTTTAATTGTTTCAAAGCCAGTGGATTTGACTGTATAATTACTCGTAATTTTTTGCATCAGTGTATGGATGAGTTGAATCACTCCTACCTTATATATTGTTACGGGTGGAGGTTTGGGTATAGTATTTACAAATTTAAAATAAAATAAATTATATCTTGTCACTTGCTTTAATTGTGTTATTTGTTTCAAGTTATTGTTTAAAATTATTGCATCAGAAAAGACCAAAATAACCATAAAAACGTACATACTGAACGTTGACCTAGTAAACCCTTAATACATAGATGCGTATAGACATACATATCTTCATATGTCATTCGACCCTAACTTACTATAAAAATAGTAAACAGATGTGCAGCATTCATCCCTAATCTTGTGTTACGTTAACAAGCAATAGAAATATAACCTAGTATTCTAAAACACTATTTAATCTTAGTATGTCAAACTGAATGACCCTTACATTAAGATAATGCTATATAAATAAATACATATACTTTAAATTATATATCTAATTCTGTATATACACCTGCACATAAACATTTCATAGATTATAAGTTGAAATAAATACAACGATATTATCGTAATTATGCAGACACGGTATTAGCATATTTAAGATAGATTGGATTACTATAGACTGGAATATTACATGTTTCTCATTTTTTGCTGCTTTGTTCAAATATTCAACTAAGAATATTCTATAGTTGAGTAATTGCAAATTATGTTGTTTTACTACTCTGACTAGAGTATTATTAAATATTTTATACAATTATTCTTACGAATTCGCAAAACTCGAAATATTGCACAGTAGTACTATCAATTCAACCGACTTGCAAAAACAGCTAAAATAAAATACCAATGCAACTAGGCATGGTTAAATTGCCCCATAATGTTGAGGAATTACATATATATCAACAAATAATTAAAGTTCATACTTTGCAAGAGAGCTATATTTGTATTAGAAATACCTGTAGTCGAAGTATTTAAATATAATCAATATCAGGTAAATCCTTTACCGATATCCACTAAACATCCCCACGTTTAATCCTTTATTATCCCTACTTATCAATACATTTACATAAGTTAGGAGAGAAAAACTTATTTTGTTTTACCTAAACCAGCAACATAACAAAACAAAACAATCTTCCAATAATAAACATAAATTGTTGTAAAGATTTAACCAAGAAGGAAGTCGAAGACATCGACCCACTGGATTTACACCACGCAAATCTAAACGACTTGAGTGACGCCACTAGAAATCTAGATGACATCAAAAGGAAACTGATTTGTGTAATAATAATTATAGTGTTTTGTTATATAAAGAAAAATGCAAGTGTTCTAAAATTTGAAAAGGACAATTAAACGATAATTTGGGTGAACCTAATAATAAAAATTGTGTTTCTATAAGTAATATATTTTCACCTTATTGTGTTAAAAGACAATCAAGTATTGTCAGGACAATAAGACATTCAAATGGTGAGACACCTGAGGATGATAATATTGTTAAAGACAATAGACTTAACTTTGGACTTATAATATGTTCATTCTCACTCAACGAATAATAACTTTAATTTTAATAAATATTAAATAGTAATTTTGTTTCCAAGTAATATTATTATTTTACAGAATCCTAACTAATTTAGATTTAGAATTTTATCTTAATATGTTAATCATATGTTAAACATTATCATAATTGTAATAATGCATCTTTATACATACTATTTTTTATATTACTATATCAATTTTATTTAGTAAATCACAATTAATATTTTACTGATTTCTAATTGACCTAAAACATTGTATCCTACTTTATTATGTTTAATTATTTTTATATATTATTTCTGTTATAACAATGAATTTTATGCTTACTATTTTACATTATCATAACTATTTTACTTTTATGTTTATTTATAGATCATTATAGTGACGTTACTTTGATATATCTTTAAGATATCTCATATAATAAATAATGTAATTATTTTTAATCTTAAGAGACTTGCACAAACCCTTATGTACGAATATGTTTATTTCATCCACTTTCATGAACACTTGTACTCCTTACAGAAACCATGTGGCTAACTACATTAAACATATTATCATGTAATATGTTACATTAAAGAAAACATGTGAAAGTATATTCTTTAAGCTTGAAGGGAGGAATTTTATATCCTGGATATATTTAAAGCTAGAAGAGTATGATTTTCACATGAGTATCCTAATAAATCTGCAATGGTATGAGTATTCTAATAAATATGAAAAGTATTACGTCTAGGTTTAAGTTCCCAAAGCACTTATCTACTGATAAGTCAAGTGTTCAAGTCAGTCTATTAATTTCATATATGAGAGCTGACTTATGTAAACATTCCCAGCTAGTTGTGTGGGCCTTTATCTTTTAAATCAGCCCTTGGAACTTTAGATAACAAAAGCTAGAGTAACAAGTTAGGATATGTTTTGTCTCACGCACTAAAGTTATCTATAAGGAAATCTTGTACTGAAGATCATTCACAGTCTATCCATCAAACTATTAACACTGAATAATCGATAGACTAATTGTTGGTTAAATTACTTATTATAACTAAATGTGAATCACTAATTCTAGTAGAACTTTTATATATCAATAAAGTGTAAGTATATTGATAATATTTCTTTTATTATCCTGCAATAAAAAAATTAAACTAACTTTCAAGCTCTAAATGAATACCAAACTTTAAATTCAATAAGTCTGTTCGGCCTAAACCTAAAAAAACCTAACCTAAAACCTAACACGCGTAATGAAAAATTCGTTTTTAAGTATAAAAACAACTACAAATATAACGGGGGCACAGATAATTGTTTATTAAGTCTTTTACACAATGCAGAAGTACTTTAAACAAATAAACTAGCTTTAAAACTCTTTTTTTTATATATATATATATATATATATATATATATATATATATATATTTATTTATATATATATATTGTTGTAAAAAGAGGTCGGATTGTCGTTCTAGAAGGAGATTACTCAGCTTGGTAATACATTCCGCAGGGATGCTAGTTTCTGGTAGTAGATTCTTCTTATGACGATTTCCAACAACCAATTACGGTTGATAAGAATTAACTCTTTTAAGATGATTAACAGGATTCTTGTTAAGACGGTGTATTGTTGCAATTTGAGAATACTTGAGCGGTCTAAAGTATAACCTCGTTGCAACATACGACGGTTGAACAATTAGTATCTTTTAAATACTATTAATACAAACACTTTTATTAAAATATATCATTTATTCGTTGTAATATTATATCTGCATACTTAATTACAATAGTATTTTATTAGATTAATAAAGATGTCAGATATAAAACAAAATGTAATTCTAAGTGTTATAATTTGATTAATAGATAAAACGTGCTTACTGTAGTACACTTGATGTTACAATTGAGTTATTGTACGAACGAAGTTACAATTCGTAATGCATGGTCTGAGTGTCGTACAGTTTAATATATAATGATTTATTTCACATCACAATACGCCAATACTGGGTTACCAGTATTAAAACAATATAAATCTCCACAGACCAGAGACAATATTTACAAGCGCTAAACTTAAACAATTATTCATTACAATATTAATACTAATACTAAAACTGTTGACATAATATAATTCTTATGTAATAATTAACATTTATTATTATTAAAATAAAAGGTAAGTGCGACATATGCGTACTTACAACAATATATACTCGTAGTTATATTTTTCAACACTGCTTTCCAGCTGTCAAACTTTTGTAAAAGCACTGATTTTAGGGTAAATTACCACAAAATTAAGACAAACTTAAATATTTTTCGTTAAAAGAAGTATTCATTTAATTTTTTTAATTTTTTTTCCGTAATTAATTTCTCACTTTTAATCACTTTTTTCACCTAAAGTAGCAGGAGATGATCTCACACACAGTAGATAGAGACAGTGAGTATCTCGTTAATCCCAAGAGATAGGAAATTTTTTTTTTCTCATTTGTCTTACATTTTACGGTACTTTCCGAGCGTTCGCTTATTATGTACCTTGCTAACTATTGTTTTTTATATTTGTACCAATCCGGAACAATTTGTATATTATACCAAATTGATACATCCATACTATGTTTCTCGTACAATGTATTTTTAATAAGCTTATGTCAGGCGTTTGGTCGCAAACGTCCCTAACCACGGTAAGGTGATTTGACTTTTCCTTATCTAGCGAAATATGTCCTAATCGATAGTGACACTACTTGTTGCAATCATAGATTGCAGCTTTTGTTTTGCTATCTTGACTTGTTGTCTCAAACAATAGTGGCGCTACTTGTTACAATCATAGATTGTAAACTTTCGCTCTGCTATCTCGACAGATATCTCAAACAATAGTGACGCTACTTGTTACAATCAAAGATTGTAAGCTTTCGCTCTGCTCTTTTGACTGGCAATATTGACTGACACTACTTGTTACAATTAATTGTAAACATTCGTTCTGCTATACCAGCCTTATGGTCTCATCGATAGTGACACTTTTTGCTGCAATCATAGATTACAAACTTTTGTTCAGCTATCTTAACCATTTAATGCAAGTGTATATTAAAAACTCCAAACTAAGTTTTATAAAAACCATTTTTATCCGCTGGAACCGCCTGAGCAGTCAGAAGATTGTGGGATCGTGTCTTATAAACTAATGTGGCAAAATCTTGGAAACTATAAAAACTCTCAACATTAAGTAAGAAGAACCTTAACGATGGCATCGTTTGAACCTTAAGTCTCTCACATAGAGTATACCTGGCCCTGGCGTAGAATTTACAACGCCTCACTTGATAAATTATGGTCTAGGGTTCACCGCAGAGACAGAGTTCATTGGACTAGTTGCCCAATTCAATAAGCTTTGCGTTTATTGACCCTTGACCTGTCAACATAAAGGAGACATAGAGACCCGGCCTAAACCACTTGTGTTGCAAAGCAAAATTAACGTCTTTGTAACCCAATACGTAGTTCTTCCTTTTTCTGTTTAGTCTTATCTGTCTTACCAGAGCTTGTGCATGTATGCATTCATCTCTTTAGCAATACATTTGGTATCGTCTCAAACCTTTCTTCGACTGCCGCATTATATTTAAATCCTTGAAATTTGATTTTGCAGTTCTTGCGTAACATATACTTAAGCGCCGCATAAATGATTTTTAAATCTTTAGGAATTCTTCCCGATATTACTTTCAGCGCTTCTGTAGATACAGTTCTGCAACAACGCGTCATCGTCAATAACATAGTTCTTTGCATGGAGTTGAGCATTCTACTGGGCACTGCAAGGGTGGTCCTGTGGTACCATACTGAAGCACGATACACAACTATTGGCATAAATGCTCCCTCGTATAGTGTGGCCATTATTGCCGAGTTTAAGCCCAATTCTGTCATTGTAACACGCGAAAGGTGTGCCACAAGATTAGTCATTCGTTCCCTCAAGAAACGAATATGAAGCAGAAATGTTAATTTGCTGTCCATTATTATTCCTAAGTATCGAATACTCGTTACCATGCTGAATCAATGCCATTGATTTTAACTGTTGGATTACGATTCACACTAAGTTGACCCCTGAGCTGATGAAGGATGATGATCTTTGTTTTACATGAAGATATAGCCATTTTGTGTAGCTTCAAGAAACTACACATTTTATCTGTAGCAGCTCGAGAACGGCTTTCTAGTTGTTCTCTACTATTTGCACCGACAATGATCACTTTATCATCTGCAAAACATACGTTTACACAACCTTTCCAGTGAGAAACACGGTCTTCGTCGAATACCATGTTACAAATTTCAGGGCCCATTACGGATCGCTGAGCACAACCTTTAGTTACCTGCCTTTCTATGGAACAGTAATCGGTTTGTAAAATTAATGTTCGACAATGAAAATAGTTCTTTATAGTGCAGTAGACGTTTCTAGAGGTTTTTGCCGGCCTAATTCTTCGAAGGGCACTTGGCCACAAGATATTGTCAAAGGCACGCTGAATGTCTATAAAAATGTTGTCACCATACTTGTAAGTAGGGAATTAGGTCTATAAGAAGAAATGAGATCTTTTTTTTTTTTTTCACTTTTAAGGAACAGCCTGAACAGAGCTTTTTTCAAACACATTTCCTTAAGATAAGTATTATACATTCATACTATGTACTCAGGTTTAAGCTGGAAGAACTTAGTGAAAATTTATTCATCAATGATCGTCATGATTTACATGACCTTGCGCTTTGCCTGGCTTGATCTTTAATATCGCCTCTTTAACTTTTTCAACGGTAAATTTACTTTCATTATTATGACCACAATAGTTTCGATTCTCATAACGTATTGTCTCCTGTTCCATGCTTTTAGACGCCATGCCATCAGCAGGCGCATTGTGTTCCAAGATATATTTTAAGGTGGCATCAAGACCTACATTCTCTGCAGTGCCCTCAAAGATCTATAACGAATTAAAGATTTGCCCGCCACGCATCTAGTTCAGCGTCAATTTGTATATGAGACCCAATGGGTCGCTGTTTCCTACCAGTATATATATATATATATATATATATATATATATATATATATATATTTATACATATATATACCTATTCCAACATGCAGTGAACAAGCAGTGAAGGAAAGAGGTGGATAGGGGAAATAGAAGAAAAGAAATAAAAACAGGACAATAAATATCTGGTTTGCTAAAAGGAAGTACTGGAAAAAGTAAAAGTTTGCTAAAAGGATGTATTTGGAAATATGGGTTATGTAATATTTAATTAAACACAGAGTAAATAAATATCAGTATCAAAATCGTATATGGTATCTTCTAAACTGCGCTCACAGGACTAATTTCTAGGTTTTTCAACGTCTCTGAAAATTCTTCTGAAGTAAATAGGGAAAAACTGGAAATTCAAAAAAAAATTTTTTAAAAATATTTCACGAACTGATAAAGATAAAAATCTGAAATTCGGGGTACAATATGCACATTTCTCAATATTTGGAATTCCAAAATTTAAATTCAGTTAGTAGAGTTAAAACGTTAAAACTTGGTATGCAGGCTCCACTGTAGATTGTAATTAATGAAATGGGAGGCAAAAACCAGAAATATCAAATATATAGAGATGCAAGGCTATAATTGTGTACATTTGTTCTCAGATTTAAATAAAATAGATCCCTGTGCTTAAAAATGGACAAATTTAGTTTAGTGCTGAAGTCATATGGGGGAGGGGGAGGGCACTAATGCTAAAATATATCCTATCCACAACATTTCTGTCATTTCTATGGGCCCTATCAACATTTTTTAGATGGTGCGAGATCAAAAAGTGGCGCCTCTCCAAATAAAAAACTTTATTGTTTACGATTCGACATTTGTCACTCACGGTTTTATTCGCTAAAACTATACACTAAGCCGATTCTTGTTCTGTTGTCATAAATGTCAAATTGTAGAAAAGTACGTTTGTCCATTTTGTGAAAGTTTATGTGATGTTCAATAATTACATTGATTAAAACATCGTTCTCCTTTTTCGACAGATACAGGTACAGTTACTAAGATACGAAGCGCTGTTTATACATTCAGGAAAATATATTGCCAATCATTTTTTGCTCATTGAAGATCTTTAATAATGGTGCAGGCTCACATAGTCTTCAACCAATTTATGGCCAGATATGTCACATTTTTCTTCGTTGGGTAAATGTGATTTGCAAATCAGCACTGGCTTTTTCCATCAAGGTTATTTCTGGAATTATTTTTTTGTCGTTTAAAAAAGACTATGAATCATTAAATTTTAGCAAATGTTGAAAACGTGTAATTAATGTATTCTTAATCGCATAAAAACGTTCATTTTATGTAATTTCTCTGGATCAATTGGTTTTCAAATACGGCATCGTATTCAAATAACCGTCTCTTTCTTCGCAATCGAACTGCCTAAAAACATGAATCTATTTCGGCCAGAGACGCTATTTTCTTAGCTATAATTGAGGTTGAGGAAAAGCTAAGGTACTGTTTTACGAATTTCGAACAATTTTTCAATAATTGTGATGCGTTTGGTAAGTCCATTGTTTCAGACTACATAGCTTTACTTACAATGTTTACTTGAAACAATATATCATACACCATTGTTATTATGAACTCAAATTGCTTCATGTTCTAAATTAGCGACAATGAGTGAAATAGCGAAATTTGTGAAAATTTTGAAGGTCATCACAAACTGAAGGGTAGTGAAAGCGAACTACAGCAAGACTAGACACTCTACTCTCACAGCAAGTTTCATAATTTTTTGTTTATTCCGCCAAAGTTCATCAATCGAATCGACGCTTCTATCCAACTGTTTAAAGCACGTCGATAAGACGCGTTGATAAGACGTCAAATCCTTTTTTCCCTAAATTAAAGTTATGGTTTGTGTTATGAACACGACAGCAAAAACAACATGCTTTATCTGCAGATGCCATCTTCTTTTGAAAGTCTCCCTATATTTGGCATTACTTTTTCAAAATGCGAATTTGAAAAATGACGACCGTCACAATTCTTTGGGTAGTTTTTGTTCCACATTTGATTACTTACAGGGCCTCAAAAAATGATTTTGTTGCAGAGTCAATGATAAGCGGCTATTCTGAAATATCTTACAATTTTTTGTCTGAAAGATGATGATTATTATATCTGATACAACTTCTTCTGCAATATTTTAAGATGCAGACGAGGTTGTAGACATAACTGAATCTTTTTAAAAGTGCTCCTTTATATCTTCGTAAGCAAAACTTTTTTCAATTGGGTAAGTGGTTGATGATGAGTTAGATAAAATTTTGATATCAATTTTGCCGATTTTTTAGTTTCGCCTTACTTTAGTACGCCTTGATAAAGTAAAAAAATCACTAAAATTAACTAATAATAATATAATATAATAAGCCTAATGCAGGAATATTTATTTAACCAATCCGACAAAATTGCACATTTAAATTTACCATGTTTACTTTAAATGACCATACTCGTATCTGTGGATTGCAAATTATGCATTATAAATGTCTAAAAATGTATATATTGTTTTAAGTACAAATAACTATTGAAAGTAAATATACTCAAATAATTATTAAATTACATACGCCGTGCTGAGTATTAGGTGGCGTTTGATACCGAGATGACGTATCTTAAACGATTACTCTAAATGTTATACTCTTATAATAAAAATCATGTTCAATTAAAAACTGTGTACGAATGGTTGCATATATCCAGGCTGTAAAATGAACAAACTTTTGCATCGAGTTTAGTATTTAGAGTAATCGTTTAAGATATATCAGCCCGGTTTCTTTGAATTTAAAATATTTGTTCTAAAAGGCGCGGATAATATTCAGTAAACAGTGCGTCATCCATATGAAGCGATAAAATAATTTGATATTTGTTAAAGCATTCAAATGAAGGTTTAAATTATCAAATTTTAATTATGTCAAAACAAGAATTGAGTAGTCATTCCATACATGATAGACGTGTTTTGTCTGTTTCCTTAAAATAATACAATTAAGGATGTATGAGCGAGGTCGTGGTTTAATAGTGAATTTTAAAGGGTGAGGATAGGCTTGAGCATTTGCGGGGTAAAGGGAAGAAAATTATCACGTGACGTGAATTTTACATTTGGCAACACAGCTTATTTTTGTTTATTTTTTTCCATGTGACATTTGAATAAATTTAAATTTTTGACATTTAAAAAGAGATATACCTCAAAAGCTTGACAAGAAAGGGTTATTTTGTAAAGAACGACCACTTGAAATAGATATAACTTTAATTAATATGTGTTTGGAACTACAATATGTATAATGATTGTATTTAATATTATATTTTATATTATTCATTTATACATGTAAATTGTTTACAAATTTTTTAGAAATTGTCGAATGTTTGGTACTTTCACAATCATCAAACATACGCATTGAATCTTTCATAAAACCTCATTATGCAGTTGCAGACGAAATATTGACATCAATCAAATAGCTAATGATATGTGGTGTGATTCATGTACTGATGCCCTGTCTTTGCGATTTGTAAAAAAAAAAGATGTAAAAAAATGACCGAGGTTAAAACATCACAACAAACTACCACTGGTATTTACCAGTGGTATATGTAAATATTTCTATAAAAAGAAGATAGTATTATTCAATTTATTTTGTTTTCTATTCTTTAATTATGACTATTATTTTCTAACAACTTTAATTGGTAAGATTAGAATAACTCATTTAAACAATATACTAGTTTGCCCCAATATTCCAACAGTTGACCATACTCTTTTAAAAAGATATGAATCGATTTGTTTTGCGTAGGGATGGCTATTGAAAATATTGCTCGAATCAGTTGAAGGAATTGCATGACAATAAAAAGAAGTTTCCCAATAGCTCATCAAAGGTATTACGATTCATAAACATTATTATAAACTAAGAAATGACTTATATTATTACTAATATAGTATTTCATTTTTTAAAATATAGTTCAAAATCACCTAGTCATTTCAAAGGAGGATACAGTAGAGTTAATATTGAGTATAGATGCTGTGTCGCAAAAGAGAGCAGGAAGAAGGAATAATAGTTTAACTAGTAATAAATATTTAAGATTAAAAATGTGTAAAATTTAATTTTTTCGAATTTTTACAATTGGTTATTCTTAGGTCATTCTACGTGCATGCATGAGATGAATGCATGAGATGTGATAGAGGACATGGTTAAAAATGATCAAGACTGCCGTGAAAATTTCAGTGGGAGTTCGAAGGCCATGGAGCCAGACATGACTGTAGAGATGCTTGTACACAATAAAGACTTTACAGCTGAACGTGTAAAAATTCGGGTGTTAATTGGAAATGGTGATTCAAGTACCATTGCTAGATTACGGAATCTGATTATCAAATTATAAAATGGTCTGATTTGAATCATGCTACATTTGATTACATTTTGTTATCAGTCGCAGAGTAGATTAAAAATTGGGATTGAATTTGTTGATCAACCATTTCCGAAAAGTTCAATTGCGATTAATAATGTAGCAGCAGTTGCGTTCTTTGATTTAGAAACCACCGGTTTTGGAAAAGCCAATGAAACAATTCAGATTGCAGCAAAATACAACTACTACTAATACTACTACTAAACTAATACAAATACAACTAATATAATGTTCACATTTTACCGACAAGAGGAATACCACCGAGTGCGTCTACTGTTAATGATCTTACAACTAATAGAGGAAAATAATTTTTGCAATCTGCTAAAGTTGACACTGTGTCTATTAACTTGGCTGCAGAAAGATTTTTATCCTTCATAAAATTACCAAAAATAAATTTTTGTTGAAATGTGTTATGTTATTAAATTATTAAAGTGTTAATAAATATTTTAATTATATATATATGCTATTTTCTTAATTTTTGTACTTCATTTTTGCTGTTACTATCACGTAATATTTATTTTGACAGATCTGAATAATGTTATATTTAAATTTTTATGTACCGTTTTTGTCGCTGCCGTGCTGTGACGCTTATAATAGCATACGTTGCAAAGTGTCAAATAAGGCGAAAAATATTTTTTTAAATATCATTATTTGAATTTCATTTCTAATTATCTTTCCAGGATGAACGATTACATAGTATTTTTAAAATATTGACGTGTCGCGCCAATATTCACCTTTCTAATGCATAGTTTTTTTTTATACTACACAATACAGAACATAGTCATATTTATTGATTTATAATCGCATGTACCCATTTCCCCATAAGAACAATGCATTTTATGTTAAATTTCAACAATTAATTTCTTTAAAATATGAACGGTTACCTATGCTGAAATTTTAACAGTAGATTCATTGACCACGAATCTACACGTTAAAGAATTTTGAGCCCTTAAATCGAAAATTATTTTCTCGCTCATACATCCTTAAATTAATTTTATCAAAAAAAATAACATAATTAAAAATTAAATTTAAATTTTAATTAAAATAACACTATTAAAATTATTATTATTCTATTATTCAAATTTTATTTTCTCAATTTATAAAATGTATTTGAATTCTGAAGGGAAAGTGGGAGTTGACCCCAGTACAGATATATATCTTGAAGATAATCTATCTTTATCTTCTTATAAAGTTATGATACAAAAAGAAGATATACTAAATAAAAAATGCGGGATCAGTACGTTAATAACAGCAAATATGTCATATCATTCCAATGTCGGAAAAGATATAACAGAAAACAAAAAAACAGAATAAGGGCTGAATGTAAATGCTAATATGCTAATAAAATCAAATAACAAGAAGATATCAGGTGTGGATATGTCCATAACAAAGTTTTGGACTACAACAATCGGTATTGTCAAAAATGTAGATATAGAATTTTCTGAGGAAAAATTAAAAGAAAACATACACACTTATTCTTACAAAATTGACTCTATAAGGAGTTTAAAACAGAGGTTAAAATTTGAAAAAGAAATTAAATATGAGGACTCTAGAAACATAGTCATTTTCTGAATCTATATTCAGTTGTTACGTGTTCAATAGATTAAATACGAATCTGCTTTGTATATGATTCTCAACGATATATATTATCAATACGTCTCTTTGAAACATGAGATAGAATATCCTTTGACCGTGAGAGAGTTTGTAGTTAAACCTTCTGTTATGACATTTGGAAAATGTTTGTCTAAAGCACCAGTCAACAGAGTACTGTTTTTCGGAATTTTTATAATAAATAATTCTCACATATGAGATAACCACCCTTAACTTGGATATTTATCTTAAGTACTATAATAAATAAGACAAGTGTATTGGGCATTTAACAGCCAAAAATATACATGTTTGTTAAGAATATTCATTTGAAAATCATATGCTTCAAGCTGTAGACATATCTAGCCTATAACACAGTTCTCTATTTTAAAGCATATCGAATACAAATACATAAAAAGATTTTAAAGAAATAAAATTACTTTTTATAAAAGGCTATTATCATGACCTTATAAAATGCTACATGTAACACAATAAACCGTAGAAATTTCAAATTAAACGTGTTGGTAACATTACTCCATTAAAAGGAGAAACATAACTATATAGAATGTTTTATTCTTAAAATAATCACATAATTCACACACATTGCCATTTAACGGGATGCGACTTAGTTGTTACAATATTAAATTAATGAAAATTTAATTTAGATTTATAAAATGCAGAAATTATCAAACGGCAGATTTTCTCGTAAAAATAATGTGGCTCTCATGCATGGCCTCAGGGTAAAGGGCAACCCACAGACTATATCTAGCTTACATTAAAAATTACAAAAAATAATTACATATGTGGAGTATGCATATTAAACAGATAATAGAGTACTACACTACTCTATAACGTGCAGGACATACTCTCATTTATTTAAAGCCGGTATCTTATAGATAAAGATTTGTTGAATGCTAAAAAAAACTATCTTTAAAAATTAATTAGGTACTTACCAAAATCTAACATTTCTGCTAAAGTAAATTATTAATGACATCGTGAATTTTATTGATTTCCGTTTCTCTTCTTCGTACACATTGTTTCCTTTATTATTTTTCTATTTGAAATGTAATTTCTACTAACACAAAATATAATTATATTAAAGAAACTATTAAATGAAAATATTTAATACAATAATAATAAATAAAGCCAGATTTAAGGTAGCACTACTATCCACATTTTATTACATCTCGACTTCCTTTTATTAGTTATTTAGTATGTCACATCAAAAATATATTATTAAGTAAATTTCAGTTCTTGTAATGTCTTTTTATAATTCAATAAAAAGAACATGACATTTCAATTGAATTTCAGGTGAGACTGGTAACATATTTATTTGAAACAAAAAATACATTTTTTATAAGATGCTTAAAGATTGAAAACTACATACAATTGTTCTAAGAAGCAATGAAATATTAATGGGCTCCTTTGTCTTAATTTCTATAAAATTGTACAATTTATTGATAAAGTGGGTTACTAGAACCTCAAATATTCAATTATTTTTTAATAACTCCTTGTATGTTAGGAGATATTAACAATTATAAAGTCATTTTTTCCCTTTAATTATTAGAGGGACGTTGTACACATTCCAAGTGCATGTGACATCACAATTCTTGTGTAAGGTTACCAACCTTACAGGTCATAAATCGCTGCTATATGTATTTATATATCAAAATATTAAATATTATTTACAGCTATTTCAAGGAACAATCAAATTTCTATATTATGTCTGCCTTAGCAGGGTTAAATAAAATGAAAACTTATTATTATTTTATTTGACTTGATTATTTGACTAGAACAGCTACAGAACATTACCACAGCACTGGCCTACTCAACAAATAATTGACGTTAAAATGCATTTCACATCATACAAATATGGTCGACCATTTCTAGAGCTAAAACTACAATTAAAACTTTTAATGGCTATATCTCCATCAATATTTAGCTATTTAATAAAATAGACACGCCAATACACATTTATTAACATCAATTTCAATCAACAATTGAAAAGTCGACCACTAAAAAATGAGGACACAAGCCCATTTCAATATGAAATGGTTTGTGACTTCGATAGAACACATTCTCTAAAAGTTTCTCAATATTTTTATTTTAACTGTTATTTTTAATTCAATATCTCTTTATCTACGTAGATTTTTAGGCGTTATGCATAAACGAAAAGGCCGGAAAACAGGAAATAAAAGTAACCTTTTTCAAAAAATAAAAACATGTATTATTAAACAGAACAAAAGTTTAAATTAACTTATCATCATAATTTTGTTACCTGTATTTCTTCAAACATGTAATTGACTCCTCCATTTTATTTTCTACATTTTCAAAACATGATTCTAGCATTCTGCTACATTACCTTTATTTAATACGAAACCATATTGATTCTCCACTACCATTAATTCTGTATACAAGTCCTTTCAATTCATTTCTATAGCAGCTGCACATTCTTTTAATAACCACTCGAAATTTCGTGGTAATTTTAAAAAGAAGTCATTAAACATTTGATTTGTACCACAGTTGAGGTCTCCATGAATTATCCAATACTTTCGTTTAATTGATTTTTATAGCATTCTTCAATAAACCATTTATCGTGCCCCCTGGTTTTAAAATATTTAGAAGGTAATGCTTCAGCGGATGCTTTAGACACGAACCATCCCTTCTTATCTCTACCTTTATTTCTTTTTTCCACAATGGACGTGTGTTCCGCTTGAATTGAGTTGGTAGCGTTTTTAGAATCTCTTGATATATTTAATTGTTTCTCCAACATTAATCTTGCAATATCCTGTACATTTGCTTTATGAAAATCTAGTTTTGGCTTTTTTGGACTAGGTCCTTTGTCAGTCTTGCGTTCTGATGTACATTTCCTTTTGACACCACCTCGAAAAGTGTTTTGGATTTCTTTTAAATTACGTTCACGTTCTTTTAATTCTTTATCACATTCTTTTCGGCTACTGTTTTATTGTAGAAAGCGCTGCTGCAGTTCTTGACGTTGACCGACACATTCATATACTCTTTTTCACACATTTTTTCTCTTTGTGTCTTTCTATTCTGAATTGAGCCATCTCTACAAAATTAATATTTACATTTTCAAAGTCAGTACTAAATCTTAAATCAGCGTTACATTTTTTACATTTTTTTAGTAATTTTTTGTTGTTTTATAACAATTTTAAATTGGACTTAGGAAATTCTTTTTTTAATAGATCAGGAATTTGAGAAAAACCATCAACTTCCAAGATCTTGTCAAAGTTATCCTTATTTGGTGTCAATGAAGATTTAAATTCTATCTACTCTTTGTATTTCTGATTTTGCATCGCGTCCATGTCCTAAAATACTTGCTTAATCAATTGCAAGTCCTCATCATATTCGACAGTTTCGAGTTTAACTTTCTTTAAAAAAATTAAAATACATATCGGTGCTAATACCCAATTAATAATTCCAAACCAATAATTCCGTATCAAATCCATTTTTTTTAAATATTTTATTTAATTTAAGAACAGATTTATTAACTTTACTTTCAGTTTCATCATTCAAACCGAAGATTACTTTTAATATAAAAATAATAAAACTCATGGCTCTGCCTTCAAAATTCGGAACAACGAGAATGTCCTCCACTTTGCAGGTCATTACGGGTTCTGTTAACGTAAATAAATTTGTTATAAATTCGTTAACATTATTAGGCAACTGAAATTCCACACAGTAGCGTCTCGTTAATTTTAATAAATTTCGTTCTACCAAATATTTCACGGCAATAATTCTCGCTATTTTTAAAGCAGTTTCACGAACTCGTAAATGATTAGGAGAGTTATAAATAGGCGATTGAAAAATATGTTCGTCTTGTTTTAACATCGGAGAATCGTTATGAAAAAAATGTCTAAAATCATAATAACTTAAAGTCCCATCTATACAAAATCTTATCAAATCTCCAAGGTTCATTTCTTTCCCCGACTGATTTACCGCAAGATACAAAATGGACCACAAAACAGTTCTTGTAACAAAATTTACACTGGATAGATAACTCGAAGACATATTCTTCTTTATGCTGTGGCAATTCAGTTCATCGGTAATATCTTTTATATGTTCATTGAGATGTTTCGCAGACATCACCCGTAGTTTTTCTTGGCGAGCTTTCTTGTTTAATTTAATTTTTGTTTTTTTAGTATTGATCGTTAAAGTTGCGCTTTTCAATTCGTGTAAACTAGCATTAAGTATAGATATTTTGTCCGATTGCCGCGTAATGCTTTCTGCGTTTAGACTTTATAGTCGGCTTGCGCCTCTAAAATAGCACAATTTTTATAAAAGAATACAAAAACACGAACGATGTCGCTTTTCTTGAATTACCTAAAAATATAGCTACTCACCCTTTGCTTAGATCGTTCCCTTGCAGCTTTCAATGCGGATAGACCTGTTACTGAAGTAGTTAGAGTTTTAATTTCTGAACACTGCCACCTTTTTCTTTTTGACTGTTTAAAGCGGTTATATATAATCCTAGCATCCCTGTAAGTTCAAAAAGGTAAAGTTTATATTATACTTTAAGAAATATATGAAAACACTCCGAGATGCAAAATAATTAATAAATAAGTACAATACAATACAAGTAAGGTGTAGAATGTAACAACGGAAAAGATAGCAAATGTTTCTTTAATTTTTTTTTAGTTTTGGATAAAATGGAATCTGTCGATGCGGGCTGCATTCATGTTTTTATCAGATTCATATTTTTAATAGAGTACAAATATTAAAACATATCTTAATATATATATTGTTTTAATTTCTATTACACATATTTTAAAATGTCTTAATATTGAATTAAATCGGAATTATGTTATTATATGTTGCCTAATAGTAACGTTGTTCGAAGACTACGCAGGGCTAAATTCTCGGACCTAGTAATAAAATCAAGTTGAATTGTTCATTGGAACTGTTATTTTATGTCTATTTTGTATCGACAATATCAGTCAATTATACAAGTAGTGCCATCTACTTTTAACTATGTAATACTGTATTTTTATATGAGTAGTAAATGTGAGATTTGGAATAAAGTTTAGTTCGTATCTGTGACTCAAGCGTTTGATTTATTAGAGGTTATGGGCCCAGTATTTTTTTAGTTTTTCTCGCAATTTTCGTGGACATTATTAGTGAAATAGTCTTTGCAGATTGAGATAAACTGTAATTAACACTGTGACTGTGAAAATGACGACGAACTATCATGTCAGTGTGCCTAAACTGAAAGGTCGGAAAAATTACAGTGAATGGGCTTTCGCGGCTGAGAATTTCTTAATTCTGGAGAGGCTGTCTGATTGCATCAAGTCGGAGACAGTACCAGAAGAAATATGAGCAGAATATCTACCACACCGTTTAATTATAGAAATGTAAGCCACTAGATAAGTATATCTATACTTAGTTGTAGTATTACAGTCAATAAAAAAAAAAAAAAATAAAACATCGAAGTTGAATGTTATTTACCAACTCCGCAGCACTGGTTTAAAGCCAAAGGATAAACTACCTCTTTTTAAATGATACAGGAACCTTTGAAAGTTTTTTTTTCAGTTTTTGACGTAAGGGCAACTTTTATTTTGGCTAAATAATTTTGGCTTATGTTGTAATGTTGTTAGTTTAAACACTTTGTAACTCCTTTACAAGACCCACCAGGATGTAATTATAACATGCCCAAGATGTTAATTTTTCATCTAGAAAGATATTTATTATTGTAGTAAAAAGCTAAAAGTTTTCTAAAATTGTATTTTATTAAAGCGTACCTTTCGTTTTTTTGGTTTTTGCTTTGGAATGGTTAATTTTTTTAGTCTAATATTTGCATAGCTAACATTTAGATCATAATTTATTTCCACCGCATCAGCAGCTTTTGTACCACACTCTTGACAATAATAAAAACCATCATCATTGGAAAACTCTTTTTAACCACACGTCACACACTCCGGTATCTGTGAAGTAGTCATTTCCAAAAAAATCCTGTAGAAAAATAATATCAGAATTCTTTGTAATTATTAGATACAACTACATTTTTTGTTTTATAGCACTTATTCTATACTCAAAGTACGTACAACATGTATTAGTTACTACTAGAAATAGTACCTCTTTTAATTAAAAATATACAATATTCATGCTTAAAGTTGAAATTTTAAATCTGAGGTTAAATTATGAATTACAGGTATAAGGGATTACAGGTTTTTGCAAAATACACGCTTATTTAATTCCAAACCACATCACAAAGCTTATTACGTTTCTTACCATATGGTTGAAAATTGTAATAGTTTTATACTGGATGTGTTTTGTTATAATATGAAAATATACTAAACCTTTAAAAATGTAAGAATTATTGACATCAGAGAGAATCCCCATTTTCAAATGTCTCATTATTTGCATCATATGTTTAAACCATTTTAAATTTGTTTTAGCAAATATTCTAACGTTTTGCATACATTTGATCGTGATGCGCTTGTAAACCTATAACTTAATTTTAATCAAACTGTGCAATCTTTTTACTATAATAATGTTCGTAATTTCTACCGTTTATATGAAAAACCCATAAGAACGCATGTTGGAATAGGTATATATCAATTTTATTTATTAATTTTGATGTGTGTGTCGTTAGACTTTACATTCTTTTAATATTAAATCATGTAATTACATCTCATTGCTAACCTAAACTTAAAATTATTCTAACTTTTTTAATAATTCCAACTGCAATGTTTGAATTTTATACTCTTGTTCCTATATTTTCTTGCTCCTTACTCCTCATTGTTTCTCTACATTTACTATTTCTTCTTGACTCTCTTCCTTTACTATTTTATTATTGTCTCTATCTCCGTCATTTAATGAGGATCAATTAATGGAGCCATATTCACTGATCCAGAAATATGGATACAAAATTATGGATATATCTGTAGGGTATTTATCTTGTAGGGTTAGTTGTCGAGGCACATCTGAAAGTTAAGTATGTTAATTAAGGGGGGGGTCTGGGTTTTCACTTTCGAAAAATCGATTTTTTGTTTTTTGTTTTATCTTATTGTTTAACATTTCAAGAATATGTCCTTAAAATTTTAAGCCGATCTAAGCAATATTCTTGAAGTTATTGTCTTATTAATCCGGTATATTATATTGTATTATATGTTAATCAGGTATACAGTTTATTCATTGCTATAGTCCTGACGCGTTTTTCTCAAAACTACTTTTTCAAAGTCCGTGTTCACTGCCATTTGAAAACTACTCGACCGATTCATTTCAAACTTTGTACACATTTTCTTAATATAAAATACCTCGCCGCTACGTTTAGTAAAAATTTTTTTTTTAACATTAAGGGTGTTCCCCACCCACAAACTGGCGGAAATTTTAGTCGAAAATAACGGTTCACACTTTAGATGGCCGCCAAAAATTTTTAAAGTAAAAAAAAAATAATCAGAGAAGTTGGGGGGAAGATTTGTTTATAATTTAACTAAATTTTTATAGTTTTTCATTTTCTGATAATTTCCGGCCGAGTTACAGTAAACACCGCAAATTGTTTTTTTTTCAAGACGTCCTGGGGGAAGCTCTGTCACGGGCTAATGATTTAATATTTTTGCATGAAAAATTTACAGAACGTAGTCAAAACTATGCTCAACAATGTATAGAAGGTTTAAATAAAATTGCTCAATCGATATTTGAGATAAAAAATCACAAAAAAAGTGTTTTTTTTTTACGCTGAAACCCAGACCCCCCCCTTAATACAAAGCAATGCTGGATTTGGAAGAGCGTTTTTGTACTATTATTTGGAGCTGGATTTTAAGAAGAGAATCCTAAATTTTATTTGCAGATATTCCTCTATACAATTAAAGAAATATATTTCAACATTTCATAAAATTATGAGTTAATGTTTTTGTTCACAAATTGACTAAAATAAAGATCTAAAAACCATGCACAGTGAAAGACAGTGGCTGTCAGTTCAACAATTCGGTACAATGCATGTACATGTACATTTTAACATCAGAATATTTGTGTATTTTAAAAACACATGCACTTGTTAAACATAACTTGGGTTGCGAACTCATTTGTTAGGGGTAGGTATTCTAATACTTTATTGAAATATTGGTTAATTAACATATATTGACGTTTTTATTTTATTAAATATACAAAAATTACCGGAGTTATATCTTATATTATATATTATATATCTTGATTTATAAATTACTAGAGTTTACCCCCGTCGCAAGCGACGACTGTCTTTTGTGTGTGAATTGAATTTTATTTTAAATTTCTTTTTCCTTCCAAATTGAAATATTTAACTCGTTCTATATTAATTTTACATATAACAACAAATAATATTTTTTATATAAACTGACTAAAAAATATATTTTTTTCAACAAAATATAAATTTCAATTTATTTAGAATTTGGCCAACTTTTTTTCAAAATTAGGGATTTTTTTTTCGATTCATAAATTAGATACCAAAGTAGCCTATATAAAAAATTTCAACTTTCCAGCACAATTTTTACCCTCGGCAAAAACCGCCCCCGTGCCACCAAATATATTTTTGAAATATTTAATTTTTTTTTAACACGATATTACAAAATCCAAATTTTGAGCTTTCTTAAAAGTTTTCTACCGGGCCCCATAATTATTTCAGGGCCCCTTTTATAAAATATTGAATTTCTAAATTTTGAAATGTGTATATATTTAAGAGCGTAATACAAATGCTAAATTTCAACTTTCTATCTTTTTCGAATAAAAAGTAATATTGTAAAAAGTGCCCATTTTTTTCAGTTTTTCCTAAATTACGGGTTTCCAGGAAATTTAGTAGGAAATCCGGGTACGCTAAAAGTCTTAGAATTTTTTTCTCTACTAAATAGAAAATTTTAAAGAACTTCCCTGAAGCCGTTTTCGAGCTACCATACAAAATTCGAATCAAACATATAAACATATAAGAATATAAATATACACCTGGGACATTATAATATAGGATAAACATACAAATATACACTTGGAACATTATAATATAGGATGAATGAATATAAATTCAGATATGGTTCACAACCCAAGTGTATATTTTCAAGAAAGAGAATGTTTTATTCATTTTGATATTCCAAAATAGTGAATAGTTAAGTTTAACTCTTCTGTGATATTAATTTGTTTCAATAAATTTGAATTTGCCGCGTTCAAGTTGGTCCTTCTGGTCATCGAAATGGCAGAGATAGTGTCTGAGTAACTGTGCGAAGTTTGGTCGCATATCTAGTCTCGCCTTCGAGATATATGTTAGTACAGGTAGTGCAGTATTCATTCTGCAGACTTCATTTGAGCTTGTGCGGTCAACTAGCTAACACTATTTTGAATTATTTGTTCAAGTGCTAACTGTGTTCAAGATCTAGAATCCATTGGATATTTTTTCTGTGTTTAAGGTAAAAGTATAATATATTTGTGGTTACAATTTTAGTTATTTAAATAAATATATAAATAATAAAATAAATAAATGTCACTTATTTGTAAACAGTTTTTTTAACACTAATGCCTGTAACGTGTTCCAATAAATGCATAAAAATTATCGCCCCACAAATATAGTCAGCCTGTATATCCATGTAAATTGTATCGCTTTAGTATTCTATTTTAGGAATTAAAAAAACCTATTTATATTTCCTTATAATTGTTTCGCATAATCTCATTTAAAGTAATCCTATCTTAGTTTACACTCTGAGGCGCGTGATATAAGAAATCGATTGTTTTAATTGGTAATATCTGTAAAATATTGCGATTTAGGCTGTGTTTACATATGCGTGGACGATCATTATGCGAAACCTTGTTTTTAAAATACGGAAAATATTAAACACGCGAACATTCGCTCAAACTTTTGACACATTTGTTGACACATGCCTACTGCAACATAAATACTTAACAAACAATCGGTATTGATAAATATAACACCATATCCTTCTTTAAAATTATCTATCTCAATTTTTTAAGAAAACATCAATCTATTTCCAAGCAGCTCTCTAAGTTTATTTCCATGTACTGCTCGTTGCATTTAACTCAAAAATTAAAAACAAATCTCTCTCTCTCTCTCTCTCTCTCTTAAGATTTTAATCGAGTAACTTGCTTATTTTCTTTCAGAATATTGAAATAATTTTCTTCAAAAATGCAAGCAGTGACGAATCTATCTGGGAGCATGCCATCTCCGTGATATGGGAATTTCAGCAGCTAGGACTCATTGGTAAAGGTTTATTCGGATCTTTATTCCTCGTGGTGAAGAGGGGAGGTTACAACAATTCAAAAATGTTTGCTATGAAGAAAATTCGAAAAAACACAAATGCGATACGCTAGCTTTAAGTGTTGACTGCCATTAGGCATCAACAATTCCTAGTTAACCTACACTACACTGTCAAATGGGAAGGGTCCATGTTTTTATTTATGGATTATCTCACTGGTGGAAATCTTGCTACGCATCTAAATCAAGGGAAGTTTCACTTAGAGGAAGCCAGATTCTACGTAGGCGAGATTGTGCTAGCCCTCGAGCATCTTCACAACTTAGGAATCGTACATCGTGACCTCAAACTGGACAATATCATGCTAGACCACGAAGGGCACATTGTTTTAGTAGATTTCGGATGTGCTCTGCAATTTTCAAAAGATGATCGAGTTACAACAATACAGACGAATTGTTTAATAGGATTGCCGAAATACATCGCTTCGGAAGTTCTTAACTACGAGGCTCATGGGATGCCTGTCGATTGGTGGGCTCTAGGCATCCTTACGCATTTACTTCTAATGCAGAGAGGACCCTTTAGTGCCTTAACCTTTGAAGAATCCGAGCAGGGGATACAGACCGACATACCCACAATAGATGAATCTTTGACGTTCAAAACGATCGACTTTATCCTAAGATTGCTAAATAAAGATCCGGATTGGAGGTTGGGAAGTCATGGAGGCGCCAACGAGTTAAAGCGACATGACTTCTTTAATGGGATCAATTAGAATCTTTTGAGAAGAGGATGCGCTCCTCCAATTGTAGTTGTAGGAGGTCGCCTATACCGTAGATTTTAAAAGAGCTATAATTTTTTTCATTAAATTTAAAAAAACTAGCGCTTTGCTTTGTCGCAATAACATAATAACTTCGACGTGTATATAACAACTGTGATTAAATAAAAGTTATTTGTTAAATTGAACTTAATGTAAAATATTATTTTTAAATAATTTTCGTTAAAATATATGTTTTTTAAAATTATGCTTTTATGTTATTTTTATTTTGTTTTAATGCCTATCATTTACCCTAATTAAGCACTGTATTAAACAATATCTGATACCCAGCCTCTAAACCACAATTTGCACCATGCTCTCTGCACAATCTCCATGCTCTCTATCGTTTTCAAACTTTTAATTTTAAACTTTAGGGGGAAACTTTGAAGAAAATTCGCATTTTGAATTGAATAACAATTTCATATCTTATAAATATAGAAATTTAAAAACTCAAAAATGTAATTTGCGAGCACGGGGGCGTTTTTTGCCGAGGGTAAAAATTGTGCTAAGAAGTTGAAATTTTGTATATGGGCTGGCTGGCTAACTTTCGAACTTACAAATAGAAACAAAAGATACGAAATTTAAAAAAAAAGAAAAAAAAGTTGGTGAAACAACAAATAAATTAAAAATATTTTATATTTTGTTGAAAAAAATATTTCTATTTAGTCAGTTTATATGAAAACATATTACAAGTATGTATGAGTAAAAAAATAATTTTTAAATTAAGAGCTCAAAATTTTTTTACGTGTAGATTCCTGGTCAATGAATTTACTGTTAAAATCATACCATAGGTAACCGTTCATATTTTCAAGAAATTAAATGTTGAAAATTGACTTATGGGGAAATGGGTACATGTGGTCGTAAATCAATAAATATGAGTATGTTTTGCATTGTGTAGTATAAAAAAAAACTATACATTAGAAAGGTGAATATTGGCGTGACACGTAAATATTTTAAAAATACTATGTAACCGTTCATCCTGGAAAGATAATTAGAAATGAAATTCAAATTATGATATTTAAAAATATATTTGTCGCCATATTTGACACTTGGCAACGTTGCACTGCTATAATAAGCGTCACAGCACGGCAGCGGCAAAAACGGTACATAAAAATTTAAATATAACCTCATTCAGAGCTGTCAAAATAAATATTACGTGATAGTAACAGCAAAAATTAAGTACAAAAATTAAGAAAATAGCATATATATAAAATTAAAATATTTATTAACACTTTAATAATTTAATAACATAACATATTTAAACAAAAATTAATTTTTGTTAATTTAATGAAGGATAAAAATCCTTATGCAGCCAAGTTAATAGACACAGTGTTAACTTCAGCAGATTGTAAAAATAATTTTCCTCCTTTAGTTGTAAGATCATTAACAGCAGACGCACTCGGTGGTATTCCTCTTGTCGGTAAAATGTAAACATTATATTCTGAGTAGTTGTATTTTGCTGCAATGGCTTTTCCAAAACCAGTGATTTCTAAGTCAAAGAACACAACTGCTGCTGCATTATTAATCGCAATTAAACTTTTTAATCCCAATGTCTAATCGACTCTGCAACTGATAACAAAATGTAATCAAATGTAGCATGATTCAAATCTGACCATTTTATAATTTGATTAACAGCTTCTCTTCGTAATCTAACAATGCTACTTGACACATCATCTCCAATTAACACTCCAATTTTTACACGTTCAGCTGTAAAGTCTTTATACTGTCTTTATAACTGCGCACAAGCATCTAAACAGTCATGTCTGGCTTTATGGCCTTCGAACTCCCACTGAAATTCTCACGGCAGTCATGATCAATTTTATCATGTCCTCTTTCAAATCTCATGCATTGTTTATTTCTCGTACTATATGCAACAACGTAGAATGACCTAAAAAAAAACCAATTGTAATAATTCGAAATAATTAAATTTTACAAATTTTTAATCCTAAATATTTATTACCAGTTAAACTATTATACGTTTTTCCTGCTCCCTTTTTTTGCCACCCAGCATCTATACTCAATATTAACACTACAGTATCCTTCTTTAAAATAACTTTAGGTGATTTTAAACTATATTTTAAAGAAAAAAATGCTATATTAGTAATAATATAAGTCATTTCTGAGTTTATAATAATGTTAATGAATCGTAATAAACTTCGTAGGAAACTTCTTTCTATTGTCATGCAATTCCGGCAACTTATTCGAGCAATATTTTCAATAGCCGTCCCTACGCAAATCAAATCGATTCATATCGTTTTAGAATAGTATGGTCAACTGTTGAAATATTGGGGCAAATTAGAATATTGTTTAAATGAGTTATTCTAATCCCACCGGTTAGAGTTGTTAGAAAATATTAGTCATAATTAAAGAATAAAAAACAAAATAATTTGAATATTACTATCTTCTTTTTATAGAAATATTTACCCATAGCAGAGGATACTAATTTTTAACTTTTGACAGGAGGGGTGCTTAAGTACTTTTTTATTTATCTTTTATTTTAATTTTTATACTTTAGTCAAACTTATTTACTGATTTAAGCTATTCATCTAAATAAACCGTTTAACTAATTTTAAACTGTTATTTCACAGCGCCACCTAATTTAAATTCAAGCTGTAAATTAAGAAATCAGCTAATAAAATACTAAAGTTAATAATAAACAAAAAAAGCAATTAAATACAACTATTGATTAACCATATGGGCTAATCAACTTGGGCCCCACATATCGGTCCGATCTAAGACAATTTCGCATTCAATACAAAGCGCACAAGTTTCTTTAAACCATTTATAAAAATAATGATAATTCGAAATCTAATACTAAGGTGTCAGCATACGGGGCAAACTGGTTGCAAACCTTAGCCTCGAATCTGCCCGAACCGAATGTCATTTCTCATTTTAAATTATTTTTATTTATTTACTAAACACAACTAAAGAATACCGGTTACTCTGCAGACTGAGGTAATTGACCTTTTTTTCGAAATCACATTCAAAATGGCATTCTTTTGTAAAATACCGCCGAAGGATTAAAACGTTTTTATTTTATAAAAATACCATGAGTAAGTGTTTTATTACTGTGGCATGCTTAAGTCGCACCAGTCTGTTTGTTAAAAGTACACTCATGTATAAATAATGTCAACTTAAGAATGAAAATATATAAATGTTGGTATTTTTAAGTCGCACCAATATGTATGATACATTACTGACATACTTAATGAAACGACATTGACAAAGTGTTACAATTTTCACGGAACATAAAATTAATAAACAAAACATAAATATGATACATAGGATAAATGATCTTTGCAATTGAAATTTCCTTAAACTAAAATTAAAAATAACATGTATTACTAAAATGAAATACTTGCCGGTCAATTGGAATACTTCTTTTGTAGATATATATAGAATATACTAGCTTCTACCCCGTCGCAAAGCGACGTCTATTTAATATATATTATTTGAATTTCATAAAGTAATACGTAATTTCATTTTAAATTTTTCATATTAAAATTAGAAAAGCACTGTCGCTATTTTTGAGATATCATACTCGTACATAAAATGAATAAATATTTTAAAATAAAAATGTTGTATTTCATCTTATAATATGATCTTCTACTTTAAAATTGCTTATTGGAACAAATATTCTACAGGATTTACTTATTATATCATATCAAAAAAATTTAAAATTCTAGTTTTATAATAATTTTTAAATGTTTCATTATTAAATTTAAATATTTCTGTTAAATATATTAAATATAGATTTATATACATCGTCTTCATTTTTCGTACACTTTAATATACATAATTAAAATTATTTCTTCATTGACCAGGAAACACTTAAACAGTATTCTTTGTATTTTTCATGTTGTTATCATTTTTGTTGATTCTTCATAAACGTATAGCTATTAACGCACAGATTGTCATGCCTTAATCGGTGTGGATATAACATCTTCTGTGATAGTAGCACAGTAGTCTTCTGTGATGTTGGCGGTTATTATCTCATTACTATTCCAGGTTTAGCATTTTAAATAGTAGCACTTTATTATTCCCCTCCTAAAAGAAGCATTCTTAATAAATAAATAAAGAAAATATACTGAATGCAAAACAAATAAATTATGCACTTACAGTTTGTACATGTGATGAACAGCACTAATATCTGCTTCATTGAATTGTTTATCAGAATAATAGATAATGAATTTCCCGTAAGCCGGGTCTTTGTTGTATTTTATAAATATACAAGATCAACTAAAATAAATAAATTTATTTTATTCTAATTTGCTGAACTTCTTATTGTCACAGCCGTTTTTTCGCTCTGTAAATTACAATAACATTAACTTTCATCGTACTTGCATGATCGTCTTAAACAACATGAAGAATATATTGTATTTATTTTTAATAAAAGGATAATATAGAATAGTAATAATATTTGTAGTAGTTATTTCACAAAAATTAAACACAAAAATAATGTTTTGCAACATCAAACGTATTAATTCATTTGTTTAAAAATCTATTTAAAAAGCATAATACCTGAGAATGTTATGTTAGCATTTTAAAGAATCTCAGCATAATGATATGATTGTATCATCATGATAATATATATAATTGTGTCATAAAGGTATTTTAGGTTACTTTTTAACGTATTTCAGACAAATGATTCTTCCATACTGGTAGGTCTAGACACACTTTATACACTTCTTAGTTGCAAAGACCTAAAACTTAATATGTACTATATTAATATTAATATTTATTGTTAATTATTTGTAATAGCAATATTCGTATTAATAGTTAATAATATGAAAGCAAAATTTATAATTTAAAAAGGAAATATTCTTTTTAGTTAATTTATCTGCAAACGTTGTAATAAAAATACTGATCTGGTAACAATTATTACACATTAGACTAAACTTAAAAATGTATTACGATTAATGATTTGTAAATAAGAGTATTTTTCTAAACGTTATCAAATAAATCATGCGACAACACCAGCGAGCAAGTAAAGAATATGAAACAAATTTTTAAAATATATTATTCATATGATAATTTAGCATGCATGTAGTTATGTAGAAGTTATTTCAATATGAATATGACTGAATTTTATAAATTTGAAACTTCGTTGCCGGTAGAGGAGAGGACCAACATAGGATTATAAAAAGGAAAGAATTCATAAAAGGATAAGTGGTAATCTGAAAACAATTAAAATGTCAATAACATACAATATAATATATATAACACTTACATCTAAAAGTTAATAATAAAGTAACAATGAGCACTTAAATAATAAATCTCAATTATACCTATCTAAAAGCAATTAAATGATAATCTCACTCTCCCGATCAGAGTATTTGTTTAACAAATGACTGCTAAAAGAAAAATACGGAAAGAGAATTTAAAATTTAAGAACACTACTATTTGGCTTGAAAACAATGAAATATAACACTATTACATTTAAAACACGAAAAGCAGGTAAAATGGCAAAGAGTACATCACTTCGTACGCACGATATAATATATATAACACTTTCATCTAAGGGTAAATAATAAAATAAAAATGAGAACTCAAATAATAAATCTCAATTATACCTATCTAAAAGCAATCAAATGATAATCTCACTCTCCCGATTAGAGTATTTGTTTAACAAATAAAAGCCAATAGATAAATACGTAAAGAGAATCTAAAACTTAAGAGTAAATAATAAAATAATTATAAAGACACGTTAGCAGTTCGCAACAGACTATATTTGACATAAGAAAAAGTTTTTACACAACAGATTACAGATGGCGTTACTAGTTACAAAGTAGTGATATTTTGATACCTATTACAATACCCCCACTTATCAGAATAATCTAAGTACACATGATTACACAGAAACAATGCCAAGTAAATTCATAAACTTATAATGTTTCAGATGACAAAGACCTTTTGTTAAAATATCTGCAGGCATTTCTTCAGTAGGAATGTACTTAACTTTTACAAAGTTGTTCTTTACAACATCTCTAATAAAATGACAACGCACATCTATATGCTTGGATCTATTATGACTCTGACTACTCGAAGCTAACTTCAATGCACTTTGGTTATCACAATACAAATCAATTACATTAAATACATCAGTAATTTCATGCATTAAATTTCTTAGATAAATAGCTTCTCTTGAAGCTTCAGAAAGAGCAGTGTATTCCGCCTCAGTACTGGATAATGAAACCGTTTTCTGCTTCCTACTTTGCCAGGAAATGGCAGACCCTGACAACATAAAGCAAAATCCAGTATAGGATTTTCTATCTAGAGCATCACTTGCCCAATCACTGTCTACAAAACCTTGTAAATTACTATTGTTATTATTGGTATATTTTAAACAATAACTTTTAGTATGCAGTAAATATCTTAATACACGTTTACAATAATTCCAATGTATGTGACTATAACAACTATTAAATTGACTGAGATAGCTAACACAGTAAGCAATATCTGGTCTTGTTAATACTGCCAGATACATCAGACTTCCAATAAGTTTTTGATAAGGAACATCAGGTAAACATTTATCAGATGACTTATCTAAATTCAATTTAGGCTCAATCGGAGTACTTTGTGTCTTACAATCAGACATTTGAAATTTAGAAACTAACTGTTCAATATATTGTTGTTGATCTACAGTAATAACATTTTTATTTTTATCTAAATTTATTCTCATGCCTAAATATTGTCTTACAGGTCCCAAGTCTTTTAACTTAAATTCTGAACCTAATACACTTTTTAATTTATTTGTTTCAAAATCATTGTTTGAAAAAATCAAAAAATCATCCACATACAGGGCCACTATCACTTTAATTTTACCAGTTATTTTTGTAAACAAACATGGTTCATATTGACTATTTTTGAAATCTAATCTACTCAAAACTTCTTTAACTCTTTCATACCATGCCAGGGAAGACTGTTTTAGCCCATAAATGGCTTTATTTAATTTTAAGACCTTTCCCCCACTTTTGTTTACAAAACCTTCAGGTAATGACATATAAATATTTTCTTTCAAAAAACCATTAAGGAAAGCAGTGGTTACATCTAGATGTGTTATACTCATTTTCATTTGAACACTAAGTGCAAACAACAATCTTAGAGTAGAATGCCGCACTACCGGTGAAAAAGTATCTGTATAATCAACACCTGGTTTCTGCGAGAAACCTTTTGCCACTAATCGAGCCCTATACCTTACATTGTTTTCAAAATCATACTTTTTATTTAGCACCCACCTACACTTCACTATTGTCACATCACCTGGATGGTCCACAAGCTGCCACGCATCACTGTCCTCAAATGACTGTAATTCATCAGCCATTGCCTGCTTCCACTGCTCCCGGTCAGGCCCTTCAAGAGCCTCTGAGAATACAATCTCCTCCGATGCTGGAACAGTACTGGAAACACATATGTTGCTAATACCATAGCGCTCAGGCTTCTTTCTCTGACGCTTACTTGGCACATCTGGCACTTGCTCAGGTATTGATACTGCTTGTTCTGGAACATCTTCAGTGTTTATTTCAGTCAGTGTTTCATTGTCATCAGTATGTAATGAGGAACCTGAAGAGCAATCTAAAAAATCTGTTTCTGAAACATTATTAGACAGATCCCCCACTGAATCTCTGCTCTCCCCCACTTTATCTTTACTTTCCTCCACTAAATTGTCGGTAGGATTTTCTTCATTGGATATCCAAATAGCTGACTCTTCACTGACTTCCTTGATAGGTGTTACATCTTCTATCACTATTATATCTCTACTGATCATTACAGTGTTCTTAGAAGGATTGTACACACGATAACCTTTAACACCATCACCATATCCAACTAGAATATGTTGTGTAGCTTTCTTGTCCCATTTCAAACGTTTCTGTTTGGGTACATGCACCATAATTTTGCTTCCAAACAAACGTAGGTGACTTAAGTCTGGTTTTGATCCATACCATAACTCATAAGGTGTTTTATCCAATCCTGATGCAATCGATCTATTTTTCAAGTACACAGCAGTATTGGCTGCTTCCGCCCAAAATTTCTTATCTAAATTTGCATCATATAGTAAACATTTGGCTTTCTCAACAACTGTACGATTACTCCTTTCACAAAGTCCATTTTGCTCAGGTGTATAACAATTTGTTTTCTGGTGTATAATTCCAGCTTGCTTCAAATAGCCTTCAAATTCCTTGTTACAAAATTCTAGTCCATTGTCTGACCTGATCACCTTTATTTTCTTACTCTGTTGATTCTCAACCAATGATTTGAACTCTTTAAATCTGTTCAAAGCTTCATTCTTTTGCTTCAGAAAATAAATAAAAGTCATGCGACTATAATCATCAACAAATAACAGGAAATAGCGAGCACCACTCAAAGAACTTGTTTCCATTGGGCCGCAAATATCT
The DNA here is from genome assembly GCA_963678705.1 of Panorpa germanica. Lineage (NCBI taxonomy): Eukaryota > Metazoa > Arthropoda > Insecta > Mecoptera > Panorpidae > Panorpa > Panorpa germanica. The sequence goes on from CAVMBN010000126.1 coordinate 58,874, forward strand.
GTGTGGATTCTGTGTAAAGTTTCTGTACTCCGCTCACCCACATGAGAAAATGGTAATCTCATTTGTTTTCCCTCACAACAAGTAGTACATTGTGATTTGGTTATGTCAAGTGAGTTATCATAAGACAAACCATCAACAATACCATTTCTCATTCTGTGCATGTCTTGGCTGTTTATATGTGCCAGTCTTCTGTGCCATAACTTTGCACTAGCTGTAGTAGCCAACATACAACTTTGTGATTGTAATCTCAACTTATAAACACCATCAGATAAATCAGCTGTCGCCACCAAAACATTGTTCTTGTCTCTAATATAACAGTTTTTCTTTGTAAATATCACATGATTGCCATTCTGAATGAGCTCACTAACCGACAATAGGTTGGTTGTCAGGCTAGGCACACACAACACATCTTTCACTGTTATATTGCATCCAAGTTCAGAAATAATATCAACTTCTCCGGAACAAACAACTGGCACTTTTGATTCATTTGCTACAACAATTTCTGGTATACATGGAGTTGTGTTCATGTTCTTTACCCAATCTTTATTTGCTGTTATGTGTGCACTTGCGCCGGAGTCAATGTACCATTCGTTTTTGTTATACTTTCCGTTTAGGAAAACAACGTTAAACACGCATTTATTTGTGTTTTTCTTCAACATTGGGCACTGATTTCGATAATGTCCATCCTCTTTACATTTGAAACAAGTGATTGTTTTTGCTGGTGTATCTGCCGCGGTCTTTTTGTTCGACATTGGGTTGCCGCCATATTTCTTTGGTTTACCGCTGCTGCCAGAATTATATTTATTTCTCGCTGCAAATGCCGCCGTACCGCCAGCTGCACCTTCAAAATCACTGGTTACTTCCATGTCGAGTAACTTCGACTTTATAGTATCCGCACTTATCGAAATGCCAGAATGTTCTATTGCCATTATCATTGGAGAATAGCGATCAGTCAAACCTGCTAATAATAATGATCCGACCCATTCATCTGTTATTGTAAATCCAGTGCCATTTAACTTTTGAGCCGTTTCGATCATTTGTGTGACATAGGTAGTCATCGAATCACAGTTTTCAAGTCTTATCGAAATCAAATGTCGAAGTAAGGTTATTTTTCTTGAGAAACCGGAGTCATCGAACATGGCTTTCAATTTTGTCCATAATTCTGCCGAGCTCCTGGTATTCCTTATATGCACGTACAATGCTGGATCGATGGTCAAAATTAGCTTTGCCTTCGTTTTGGAGTCGTCCACTGGCTTAACTTCGAAGTCTGCACTAGGTTTGATGTACTTTTCCATCCCTTCTAGTACCAACAAGTTTTCGGCCGCGAAACACCACTCATCGTAATTCTCTCTGCCTTTTAGCTTTGGCACACTCGCAATATAGTTCATAGTCATGTTTCCGCGAAAAAAAAACGTAACAATTTATCTATTTTATACTATAAAATAACTGATAAACCGGTAAATTTGCCCATAACCTATAAAGACACGTTAGCAGTTCGCAACAGACTATATTTGACATAAGAAAAAGTTTTTACACAACAGATTACAGATGGCGTTACTAGTTACAAAGTAGTGATATTTTGATACCTATTACAATAATAATAATAAGAACTTAAATAATAAATCTCAATTATACCTATCTAAAAGCAATTAAATGATAATCTCACTCTCCCGACCAGAGTATTTGTTTAACAAATGAAAGTTAATAGAAAAATACGTAAAGAGAATCTAAAATTTAAGAGTAAATACTAAAATAATAATAAGAACTTAAATAATAAATCTCAATAATACCTATCTAAAAGCAATCAAATGATAATCTCACTCTCCCGATTAGAGTATTTGTTAAACAAATAAAAGCCAATAGAAAAATACGTAAAGAGAATCTAAAATTTAAGAGTTAATAATAAAATAATAATAAGAACTTAAATAATAAATCTCAATAATACCTATCTAAAAGCAATCAAATGATAATCTCACTTTCCCGATTAGAGTATTTGTTTAACAAATGAAAGCCAATAGATAAATACGTAAAGAGAATCTAAAATTTAAGAGTTAATAATAAAATAATAATAAGAACTTAAATAATAAATCTCAATAATACCTATCTAAAAGCAATCAAATGATAATCTCACTCTCCCGATTAGAGTATTTGTTTAACAAATGAAAGCCAATAGAAAAATACGTAAAAAGAATCTAAAATTTAAGAGTAAATAATAAAATAATAATAAGAACTTAAATAATAAATCTCAATTATACCTATCTAAAAGCAATTAAATGATAATCTCACTCTCCCGACCAGAGTATTTGTTTACCAAATGAAAGCCAATAGAAAAATACGTAAAGAGAATCTAAAATTTAAGAGTAAATAATAAAATAATAATAAGAACTTAAATAATAAATCTCAATAATACCTATCTAAAAGCAATCAAATGATAATCTCACTCTCCCGACCAAAGTATTTGTTTAACAAATGACTGCTAAAAGAAAAATACGTAAAGAGAATCTAAAATTTAAGAGTAAATAATAAAATAATAATAAGAACTTAAATAATAAATCTCAATAATACCTATCTAAAAGCAATCAAATGATAATTTCACTCTCCCGACCAGAGTATTTGTTTAACAAATGACTGCTAAAAGAAAAATACGTAAAGAGAATCTAAAATTTAAAGCACTATTTGGGTTAAAACTGATAAAATAAAACATCATTACTTATAAAACACGGAAAACAGGTGAAATCGCAAAGATTAAATAATTTCGAACCGTAAAAACGATGGAAACGGGGTGGAAAAAGGAGACTTAAAAGGTGGAAATACAAGACAGAGGACATTGAGGAAGTTGAAGAATTTAAATATCTGGGCTACACTTTTAAAAAGAATAATGGAGAAGAGGCGCATATAAGGGAGGTGGCAAAGAAGGCAGAGCAAGCAATGCGACGGGTATGGGGACTAGGGGAAAAGGTATTTGGGGGGGACATACAAAAGAGAATATGGATATACGAGAGACTGATAGCCAGTATGATGTCGTATGGAGCAGAGGTTTGGGGGTGGAAGGAACAAGAAAAGTTGGAAAGAATACAGGTAAGATATATGAAATGGGTTCTAGGGCTGGACAGGTGCACGCCAGGATACATGGTGATGGAGGAGCTAAAGAGGGACAAGATACGAATTAAAACAGGGGAAAGAGCGGTAAAATACGAGGAGAAATTGAACAGAGCGGAAAGCAAAATCTTAAAGAAAATAAGAGAGGATTACATAAAGAATGGGGGGAAAGGAGGTCCAAAAAAGAGAAAAGAATACTTTGAAAGGAATGGAATGGCGATCGAGGAGGCAGAGAGGAGAAGAGAAGGTGGCGCAAGTGTGGCAGAGGAGCTAAGGAGAAGGGATAAGGAGACACAACAGCAGGAGAGAATGGGAAAAATAGAAAAAAGTAACTACAATAAAAGATATAAGAGGTTATGGGAAAATAATGTGCCTCAGTACCTTATAGAAAAGGACATAAAACACATAAGAAGAACAGCAAGGTTTAGATTGGGAAATGAGGAAAAAGGAAACAGATACTGGGAAAAGAGTGAGGAAAGAAAGTGTAGAATGTGTGGAGCGGAGGACGAAACACTGGAGCACATTAAGTTTGAGTGTAAGGAAAAAGTAGCAAGCGAAAGGAATATTGGACAGCTATTAAAGGGAGGCAGTGAAGGAAAGAGGTGGATGGCGGAAATAGTAAGAAGAAAAGGAAAAACAGGAGAATAAATAATCTGGTGGAGAATAATAGAGAGGGTCAAAAGAAGAAGAAGCAGAAAGCACTTTTGGAAGTAGTAAAAGTCGAGAAGATTTTAAGTTTATTTTAAGTTAGTTTTTAAGTTTGGAATGTATATAGGAATGAAATGTATTAGAAATATAATACTGTAGATTGTAAAGCCGAAAGGCATACACAATTAATATATAAAAAAAAAATATTGTATTTATTTTTAATAAAAGGATAATATAGAATAGTAATAATATTTGTAGTAGTTATTTCACAAAAATTAAACACAAAAATAATGTTTTGCAACATCAAACGTATTAATTCATTTGTTTAAAAATCTATTTAAAAAGCATAATACCTGAGAATGTTATGTTAGCATTTTAAAGAATCTCAGCATAATGATATGATTGTATCATCATGATAATATATATAATTGTGTCATAAAGGTATTTTAGGTTACTTTTTAACGTATTTCAGACAAATGATTCTTCCATACTGGTAGGTCTAGACACACTTTATACACTTCTTAGTTGCAAAGACCTAAAACTTAATATGTACTATATTAATATTAATATTTAATGTTAATTATTTGTAATAGCAATATTCGTATTAATAGTTAATAATATGAAAGCAAAATTTATAATTTAAAAAGGAAATATTCTTTTTAGTTAATTTATCTGCAAACGTTGTAATAAAAATACTGATCTGGTAACAATTATTACACATTAGACTAAACTTAAAAATGTATTACGATTAATGATTTGTAAATAAGAGTATTTTTCTAAACGTTATCAAATAAATCATGCGACAACACCAGCGAGCAAGTAAAGAATATGAAACAAATTTTTAAAATATATTATTCATATGATAATTTAGCATGCATGTAGTTATGTAGAAGTTATTTCAATATGAATATGACTGAATTTTATAAATTTGAAACTTCGTTGCCGGGAGAGGAGAGGACCAACATAGGATTATAAAAAGGAAAGAATTCATAAAAGGATAAGTGGTAATCTGAAAACAATTAAAATGTCAATAACATACAATATAATATATATAACACTTACATCTAAAAGTTAATAATAAAGTAACAATGAGTACTTAAATAATAAATCTCAATTATACCTATCTAAAAGCAATTAAATGATAATCTCACTCTCCCGATCAGAGTATTTGTTTAACAAATGACTGCTAAAAGAAAAATACGGAAAGAGAATTTAAAATTTAAGAACACTACTATTTGGCTTGAAAACAATGAAATATAACACTATTACATTTAAAACACGAAAAGCAGGTAAAATGGCAAAGAGTACATCACTTCGTACGCACGATATAATATATATAACACTTTCATCTAAGGGTAAATAATAAAATAAAAATGAGAACTCAAATAATAAATCTCAATTATACCTATCTAAAAGCAATCAAATGATAATCTCACTCTCCCGATTAGAGTATTTGTTTAACAAATGAAAGCCAATAGATAAATACGTAAAGAGAATCTAAAACTTAAGAGTAAATAATAAAATAATAATAAGAACTTAAATAATAAATCTCAATTATACCTATCTAAAAGCAATTAAATGATAATCTCACTCTCCCGACCAGAGTATTTGTTTAACAAATGAAAGTTAATAGAAAAATACGTAAAGAGAATCTAAAATTTAAGAGTAAATACTAAAATAATAATAAGAACTTAAATAATAAATCTCAATAATACCTATCTAAAAGCAATCAAATGATAATCTCACTCTCCCGATTAGAGTATTTGTTAAACAAATGAAAGCCAATAGAAAAATACGTAAAGAGAATCTAAAATTTAAGAGTTAATAATAAAATAATAATAAGAACTTAAATAATAAATCTCAATAATACCTATCTAAAAGCAATCAAATGATAATCTCACTTTCCCGATTAGAGTATTTGTTTAACAAATGAAAGCCAATAGATAAATACGTAAAGAGAATCTAAAATTTAAGAGTTAATAATAAAATAATAATAAGAACTTAAATAATAAATCTCAATAATACCTATCTAAAAGCAATCAAATGATAATCTCACTCTCCCGATTAGAGTATTTGTTTAACAAATGAAAGCCAATAGAAAAATACGTAAAAAGAATCTAAAATTTAAGAGTAAATAATAAAATAATAATAAGAACTTAAATAATAAATCTCAATTATACCTATCTAAAAGCAATTAAATGATAATCTCACTCTCCCGACCAGAGTATTTGTTTACCAAATGAAAGCCAATAGAAAAATACGTAAAGAGAATCTAAAATTTAAGAGTAAATAATAAAATAATAATAAGAACTTAAATAATAAATCTCAATAATACCTATCTAAAAGCAATCAAATGATAATCTCACTCTCCCGACCAAAGTATTTGTTTAACAAATGACTGCTAAAAGAAAAATACGTAAAGAGAATCTAAAATTTAAGAGTAAATAATAAAATAATAATAAGAACTTAAATAATAAATCTCAATAATACCTATCTAAAAGCAATCAAATGATAATTTCACTCTCCCGACCAGAGTATTTGTTTAACAAATGACTGCTAAAAGAAAAATACGTAAAGAGAATCTAAAATTTAAAGCACTATTTGGGTTAAAACTGATAAAATAAAACATCATTACTTATAAAACACGGAAAACAGGTGAAATCGCAAAGATTAAATAATTTCGAACCGTAAAAACGATGGAAACGGGGTGGAAAAAGGAGACTTAAAAGGTGGAAATACAAGACAGAGGACATTGAGGAAGTTGAAGAATTTAAATATCTGGGCTACACTTTTAAAAAGAATAATGGAGAAGAGGCGCATATAAGGGAGGTGGCAAAGAAGGCAGAGCAAGCAATGCGACGGGTATGGGGACTAGGGGAAAAGGTATTTGGGGGGGACATACAAAAGAGAATATGGATATACGAGAGACTGATAGCCAGTATGATGTCGTATGGAGCAGAGGTTTGGGGGTGGAAGGAACAAGAAAAGTTGGAAAGAATACAGGTAAGATATATGAAATGGGTTCTAGGGCTGGACAGGTGCACGCCAGGATACATGGTGATGGAGGAGCTAAAGAGGGACAAGATACGAATTAAAACAGGGGAAAGAGCGGTAAAATACGAGGAGAAATTGAACAGAGCGGAAAGCAAAATCTTAAAGAAAATAAGAGAGGATTACATAAAGAATGGGGGGAAAGGAGGTCCAAAAAAGAGAAAAGAATACTTTGAAAGGAATGGAATGGCGATCGAGGAGGCAGAGAGGAGAAGAGAAGGTGGCGCAAGTGTGGCAGAGGAGCTAAGGAGAAGGGATAAGGAGACACAACAGCAGGAGAGAATGGGAAAAATAGAAAAAAGTAACTACAATAAAAGATATAAGAGGTTATGGGAAAATAATGTGCCTCAGTACCTTATAGAAAAGGACATAAAACACATAAGAAGAACAGCAAGGTTTAGATTGGGAAATGAGGAAAAAGGAAACAGATACTGGGAAAAGAGTGAGGAAAGAAAGTGTAGAATGTGTGGAGCGGAGGACGAAACACTGGAGCACATTAAGTTTGAGTGTAAGGAAAAAGTAGCAAGCGAAAGGAATATTGGACAGCTATTAAAGGGAGGCAGTGAAGGAAAGAGGTGGATGGCGGAAATAGTAAGAAGAAAAGGAAAAACAGGAGAATAAATAATCTGGTGGAGAATAATAGAGAGGGTCAAAAGAAGAAGAAGCAGAAAGCACTTTTGGAAGTAGTAAAAGTCGAGAAGATTTTAAGTTTATTTAAAGTTAGTTTTTAAGTTTGGAATGTATATAGGAATGAAATGTATTAGAAATATAATACTGTAGATTGTAAAGCCGAAAGGCATACACAATTAATATATAAAAAAAAAATATTGTATTTATTTTTAATAAAAGGATAATATAGAATAGTAATAATATTTGTAGTAGTTATTTCACAAAAATTAAACACAAAAATAATGTTTTGCAACATCAAACGTATTAATTCATTTGTTTAAAAATCTATTTAAAAAGCATAATACCTGAGAATGTTATGTTAGCATTTTAAAGAATCTCAGCATAATGATATGATTGTATCATCATGATAATATATATAATTGTGTCATAAAGGTATTTTAGGTTACTTTTTAACGTATTTCAGACAAATGATTCTTCCATACTGGTAGGTCTAGACACACTTTATACACTTCTTAGTTGCAAAGACCTAAAACTTAATATGTACTATATTAATATTAATATTTAATGTTAATTATTTGTAATAGCAATATTCGTATTAATAGTTAATAATATGAAAGCAAAATTTATAATTTAAAAAGGAAATATTCTTTTTAGTTAATTTATCTGCAAACGTTGTAATAAAAATACTGATCTGGTAACAATTATTACACATTAGACTAAACTTAAAAATGTATTACGATTAATGATTTGTAAATAAGAGTATTTTTCTAAACGTTATCAAATAAATCATGCGACAACACCAGCGAGCAAGTAAAGAATATGAAACAAATTTTTAAAATATATTATTCATATGATAATTTAGCATGCATGTAGTTATGTAGAAGTTATTTCAATATGAATATGACTGAATTTTATAAATTTGAAACTTCGTTGCCGGGAGAGGAGAGGACCAACATAGGATTATAAAAAGGAAAGAATTCATAAAAGGATAAGTGGTAATCTGAAAACAATTAAAATGTCAATAACATACAATATAATATATATAACACTTACATCTAAAAGTTAATAATAAAGTAACAATGAGTACTTAAATAATAAATCTCAATTATACCTATCTAAAAGCAATTAAATGATAATCTCACTCTCCCGATCAGAGTATTTGTTTAACAAATGACTGCTAAAAGAAAAATACGGAAAGAGAATTTAAAATTTAAGAACACTACTATTTGGCTTGAAAACAATGAAATATAACACTATTACATTTAAAACACGAAAAGCAGGTAAAATGGCAAAGAGTACATCACTTCGTACGCACGATATAATATATATAACACTTTCATCTAAGGGTAAATAATAAAATAAAAATGAGAACTCAAATAATAAATCTCAATTATACCTATCTAAAAGCAATCAAATGATAATCTCACTCTCCCGATTAGAGTATTTGTTTAACAAATGAAAGCCAATAGATAAATACGTAAAGAGAATCTAAAACTTAAGAGTAAATAATAAAATAATAATAAGAACTTAAATAATAAATCTCAATTATACCTATCTAAAAGCAATTAAATGATAATCTCACTCTCCCGACCAGAGTATTTGTTTAACAAATGAAAGTTAATAGAAAAATACGTAAAGAGAATCTAAAATTTAAGAGTAAATACTAAAATAATAATAAGAACTTAAATAATAAATCTCAATAATACCTATCTAAAAGCAATCAAATGATAATCTCACTCTCCCGATTAGAGTATTTGTTAAACAAATGAAAGCCAATAGAAAAATACGTAAAGAGAATCTAAAATTTAAGAGTTAATAATAAAATAATAATAAGAACTTAAATAATAAATCTCAATAATACCTATCTAAAAGCAATCAAATGATAATCTCACTTTCCCGATTAGAGTATTTGTTTAACAAATGAAAGCCAATAGATAAATACGTAAAGAGAATCTAAAATTTAAGAGTTAATAATAAAATAATAATAAGAACTTAAATAATAAATCTCAATAATACCTATCTAAAAGCAATCAAATGATAATCTCACTCTCCCGATTAGAGTATTTGTTTAACAAATGAAAGCCAATAGAAAAATACGTAAAAAGAATCTAAAATTTAAGAGTAAATAATAAAATAATAATAAGAACTTAAATAATAAATCTCAATTATACCTATCTAAAAGCAATTAAATGATAATCTCACTCTCCCGACCAGAGTATTTGTTTACCAAATGAAAGCCAATAGAAAAATACGTAAAGAGAATCTAAAATTTAAGAGTAAATAATAAAATAATAATAAGAACTTAAATAATAAATCTCAATAATACCTATCTAAAAGCAATCAAATGATAATCTCACCCTCCCGACCAAAGTATTTGTTTAACAAATGACTGCTAAAAGAAAAATACGTAAAGAGAATCTAAAATTTAAGAGTAAATAATAAAATAATAATAAGAACTTAAATAATAAATCTCAATAATACCTATCTAAAAGCAATCAAATGATAATTTCACTCTCCCGACCAGAGTATTTGTTTAACAAATGACTGCTAAAAGAAAAATACGTAAAGAGAATCTAAAATTTAAAGCACTATTTGGGTTAAAACTGATAAAATAAAACATCATTACTTATAAAACACGGAAAACAGGTGAAATCGCAAAGATTAAATAATTTCGAACCGTAAAAACGATGGAAGGTTTTTAAGGTTAATAGTTTAATTATGTCAAAATTAATGTGAACTATATAATAAAAAAATAATGAGAACTTAAAAAATAAATCTCAATTATATCTATCTAGAAGCAATTAAATGATAATCTCACTCTCCCGATTAGAGTATTTGTTTAACAAATGACTGCTAAAAGAAAAATACGTAAAGAGAATCTAAAATTTAAGGACACTATTATTTGACCTGAACATGATGAATTATAATATTATTACTTATAAAACTCGAATAGCAGATGAAATAGCAAAAAGTAAATAATTTCGAATAATTTGGAGATATCTATTCTAATAAAAGTACATTTTTATAAACTACATTAGATGTAAATATATCTTTCTTTGATTTAGCAACAGAAGTTAATGTTTCAATTTTTAAATTATTGGATGATTTAACCCTTGAAAACGCGACATATAACTGGCCATGGGTAAAAACTGGTTCCCGTAATAAAACACCTACTTTTTCAAAAGTTTGACCTTGTGATTTATTTATTGTCATAGCAAATGCTAATCGAACAGGAAACTGAACTCTTTTTAGTATAAATGGAAGATTTATATCAGAAGGAGCTAAAACTATTTTAGGAATAAGAGCGCGATCACCAGTGTGACTTCCAGTAATTATTTCTGCATCTATTACAGATGTATAGATATGTTTTACAATTAAACGGGTTCCATTGCAAAGTCCACTATTAGCATTCATATTTCTTAAGAGCATTATAATTGCACCTATTTTTAAATTTAATTTATGTGGAGGCATACCCGATGGTGTCAAACTATTTAAAAATTCTACTGGGAAATAATTTTGTTCTGTATCAGAATCAGTTAAAACAGAGTCCTGACTTAAAGAGCAAATTTGTTCCCCATCCAATAAATTTAAAATTTTTTCATTAATCTGTAATGTGTCTTCATTTAATATTCCCGACGTCTGTACAAAGGATACCCGTTACTGTTATTTACAGTGGAAGCTTGAAATGATTTCGGAAAATCTTTACTGCATTTATTGTCTTTCATGCATGGAGCATTTAAATTATATGGTCCACATGAACCGTGAATCATACATTTCTTGACCACATCAAATAAAATGGGATGAGTTTCACTATCTGGAATTTCTGCAGATACAACTTTATCAATAAGTTCCGTGTTTCGAATTTTATTTTGATTATTTAAAATTATTAGAATGTGAATGTGAGGTAAACCGCGTTTTTGAAATTCAATAACAGAAACGATAGCTGTTACCTTACCGAAAATATGTCTTTTCAATAGATCGTCAAAGAGTTCTTTTACTTTTAATTGAAATACTCTAACAACTAAATCGGGACGATTTTCGGTTCGTTGATTATTAAGTAAATTACTTTTAATTTCTGGCCACTCGGGATTACATGTCATTGTAATAAACAAATCCGGTGAACCATATTTACAAATAATTCCCATAGCATCAAGATAATGTTGTGACATGCTACGTGGACTTCCGACAAATGTACTTGGTAAAATAACCATTCTGCCAGGTATAATTCCTTCATTAATGGATTTATTTTTGACGTAATCCATCAACCCTTTATACATTTCTGACCGCAATTTCTTTTGTGTATTTGCGTTCCGAATGAAATTAAGTCTATTACCTTCGATTTTGGAATACGCGTCAACAATATACTGCTGAGTAAGTTTTCCGGCACTAAGAAATGGATTGAAAGAGCCCGTGCATCTAAGTTTATAAGAATAAAATTGCCGATGAGAAATTCTTCTTCCTAATGATACATTTAGTAAATGTTCCGAATGACCGAGTTCACCGGTTGGACATAACAGCGGATAAGTCATTGGATCGCAATTTTCGTTTAGAATATTAATGTTGCGGAGATTACCATCTTTTTGATAGACACAAATGTCTCTATCAGAAGGTGGTAATCCATCTTTGCTTGTAAAAATTAAAGCTACTTCATTAGTAGACGGCACGTTGTATCGCTGTGGATCTTTTGTGAGCTGCTGAACAATATTCATCTGCACATCAAAAGGGTTTCTACCTTCTAAATTAGCTTTTGCAATCTCCTCTCTTTCTACTTCAGCCATCATTTTATATGCTGCAGCATATGGATTTACATTTCTTATTAAAGAATCCAATTGCTCAAATAGTTGTCTCAAGCATTTACGATTAACATCGCCTTGCATTCTATTACATATAGCATCATCAGGATCTAGAATATACAGCTGACCATACTGTAGCTGTTTTCCTTCCGTAGGGTGTGCCGATGATATTCTATGGTAAACTTGACCACATATCCTGAAACAGTAGGGCCCAAGTGTGCCTGGGCGATTATCAATATGTGCTCCAAATGAAGCAAATGCAAGAGAGCTATTGTAGTTTCTGATGTTGTCCATAAAATTACCAGAAAGGGGATGCATATTAGTCATTAGTTCTATTAACAACTCTGGAAAAGGGTTAGAAGGGTTCGGAATTGAAACTTTACCTTTTGAACAGCATAATGAAAATTTTCCATCTGTCGGTTTTTCATTTTTGAAATGATTTGCGTTGCAAAATTGACAGATGACATTGATAGATCCACAGTAATGTTGTATTACAAATGTTTCATCGTCTATTTCTTGAATTGCTGTACTTATTATTTGTTGCGGTAAGATGAGCGCTTTATTCTGTGTTTCCTTTTCTCTTTGTGTTTGAAGTTCTGATGCTTTATCTAATGTTCTTTGCTTTTGTAAAGCTATTTTCTGTAATCTGATTTGTTTTGCATCTTCCTTTTCATTGGCTAACCTAATTCTTTTGCGAAATAACAATATTTTTTTTCTTCTGTCTTTTTCATTTATATTTTGTTGTAGTAATCGCTTTTTGTTTATTAAATTCTGCTTCTTTAGGCGCACTTGTCTCGCAATTTTTGTTTCCAAACTTAATTTTTTCTTAAAATCTGCTTTCATTTTCTGTAGTCTTCTTTGCCTTTCGTCCGGTGTTTCATCTCTAAATTTCTTGCTATCTCTTACTGCCTGTTCTTTTAAGCGAATTTGTTTTAATTGACTTGTTTCTCTAATTAATTTCTTCTTAAAATTTGCTTTCAGTTTCTCTAGTCTTGTTCTTCTATTATCGGGCGTTTCTCTTTTGAATCTCTTACTATTTCTCACCGCCTGTTTTCTTAAGCGAATTTGTTTTAATTCACTTGTTTCCTTAAATAAATTCTTCTTAAAATCTGTTTTCATTTGCTCCAGTCTTTTTCGCGTTTCATCCGGTGTTTCTTCTCTGAATCTCTTGCTATTTCTCACTGCCTGTTTTTTTAAGTGAATTTGTCGAAATTCACTTGTTTCCTTAAATGAATTCTTCTTAAAATCTGCTTTCATTTGCTCCAGCCTTTTTTGCCTTTCATCCGGTGTTTCTTTTCTGAATCTCTTGCTATTTCTCAATGCCTGTTTTTTTAAGCGAATTTGTTTTAATTCACTTGTTTCATTTTCTAACTTCTTTTCCAAATATAACTTTAGTTTGTTTAACCTTTTTTGCCTTCCATTTGTAGTTTCTTTTTTGAAATTATTCTTATTTCTGGAAATCTGCTTTTGTAAGCGTTTATCTTTATCCTGCTTAGATTGAGACTGTAATATTGTTTTTCTTCGTACACGTTTGTCTTGTTTCGTCTTTTTTAGCAGCCTTTTACTTACTCTTACTTTCAATGTAGTACTACGTTCATGGCATTTTTCCTTTGATAATACTGTATCACGAACTTTTTCTAATTCATTTAATTGCACATTATCACTTACTAAAATTCTTGTATCACTTACTATATTATCACATATTACACTAACACTGTCACTTATTGTACTAACTTCATTTGTGAAGCTTAAGTATGAATATTCATATATTTCTGAAATGTTAATATTTCCTGTAATACTTTCTACAGTAATTGGAAGAATTGTAAAAAGTAAAGAACCTCCAGAATTCCGAAAATTATATTTAATTAGATCGACTAAATCCGTTACGTATTTATAACATAAAAGTACTGCTTTGCCATTAGAGTTCGAAATAGATTGTCCCTTGTTACCCCTGGAATGGGAATCAAAGACCCAGAAAAGGCTGTCGTGTTTGAACAGTGAAAATGTTTGACTGCAAGTAGTGAATAGTCCGTTTTTATATTTTTTAAAATATTTTTCTAAGAAATCTCCTGTTAATATATTAAGATGACCTTGAGCAGTGTCCATAAGATCATAATTAATTTTACATAAACCATTACCAATCGATATATTTGGAATAATCTCCTCAATTAGTAGGAAAGGGTGACAACCGGGTTTTAAACTTTCTCGGTAACATTTGTCTCCTAGTATTAAAATATAATCCAATACTGATGTGGTCCAGCTATTTAATGTAATTAATTCTTGCATACATATACTAAATGTAGCTATTGCCGTACATTGAGAATTTTTAGGTAAATTTCGAAAAACATCACTTGCCTGATTAAAATTTGCTTGTAAAATTGTATAAGGTTCTGGCAATTTAAATACAGTTACACCTTTTTCGGAGACATTAACGTTTGGATAATTATAAATGGAACTTGTTATAATTTCCTCAACGTTTACAGAAGTAGAAGAATTATTTATTTCTTTTAATATACTATTATCTATAGTGCTTAATATACTAATAGGAGCAATAGAAAATTCTGTGGTTTTACAGCTACTAAAATTAAATTTAATCAAATTTATGACATCAAGAAGATCTTTAAAGCATAAAAGAACGGACTTTCCATCTCTCTCACAAACAATTTGTCCTTTAATACCTCTTGGATGTGAATCAAATACCCAAAATACATCAGATTCTTTGAAAATGACAAAAGTCTGATCACTAACTGTAAATAATCCATTTTTATGTTTATCGAAAAATGACTCTAAAAAGGGAATTGATAACTCTCTTATTTCTGTATTTGCATTTCTAATGTCGCCCCAGCGGGTTTTTGCGTTATCATAATATACGACGTATGTGTTTTCTTTTAAGGAGATGTTTCTTTTAACTTTATCCGCTAATAAGAATCGGTGTTCGTTATCTAAACAATTGTCTAAGTAACACTGATCTCCAAGTATTAAAATAGAATCCAAAGTATCTGAATCCCATGAATTTAACGGAGTAGATTCGTTTACACATATTGCAGCAACACTGCAACTACTACATTGTAGACCACGTGTTGATTTACAAAATCTTTTATCAAATTGATTAAAAGTACCTCTAACAATTGATAATGGCTTTTTTAATTTATTTGAATTGGACCTTAAAATCTTAATATGATCAGACGAAATCCGTTTTTTCCTACCACAGCCAAATAATGATTTAGACATGTTGTAGTAGAAGTAAATAAATAAGCTATATATATTATAAAATAAAAATGAAAGTATTACCTAAACTAATTAAACTATTACCTAAATTATAAATAGGTGTAAAGCATAAAAAAGATATTGCAATTTTGATTAATAATTCATATTAATATAAATATTTGTATAGATAAATATACTTAGCTCCTTAGAAGATCTCTGTGATGTAACATATGCCACTGTGGAATACTCCAGTATATTGTAATATATAGCTGTATATTATATAAATATGTAACCAATGCAGAGATTTGCAGACCTCTAAAATGAAAAAATCAATACGATAATGTATAACAAAGATAAATAACTAATACTACTTATACTATATACTAAATAACTAAGAGTACTTATGGCAGAAATTTAAGGTTACATAAAGAAATTTTTAAAATATGTATTAATAAATGAAAAGAACAAACCAGTATTGACAATCGATGTAGTCTTTCTCAATTAGAACATAAGTATTATACTAAGTACAACACTAATAATTCGGTAATCTGAAAACAAATAAAGTATAATATACAAAAAAACAAATTTGGCCTAACGTAAGATTAAATAGGATATCACATAAGTTATAAATATCGGTAAATTACTACAAATAATATTAATTCGTAATAAAGATTCCAAGTTTTTAGCAGAATCAGACATCCGCAGGCGCTAAAAACGGTTTTAATACAGCAAATAGTAATTACCTATTTGATAAACATCATTTACTCGTCTTTCAGATTGATAATAAGTTTCAGAAGATATTGCATAAAAACAGTTTTGGTAGTCATTTTTTTACGTGCTGATTCCGCGGATGGCCGATGATGGAAAAAACTTGAAAGTTTTGTTCGAAATATAAACTTTAAAACATATTCAAAAACTTTAAGTACGGGACACAATGTAAGGTAAATTATTTTTCTTCTGCTACTATAACAAAAGTATACAAATCGTTTTAATTATGTAATGACAGTACTAAGTAAAGCAAAAAATCTTGCTAAATACATTGTTGTCAAGACATAACCAAAACAAAGTAACAGTTAATACACTGATATTATCATATATTTCACAATTTTTAGATATAGTAAACAGATAATTTATAATACTCATATGTAGCTACTTCATCGAAAAACTTCAACATTTTGCAGAATACATAATAGTATTTTTGTATACAACATACCTATAAATGTAACAACATATAAATATAAATAAATAAATGTATTAGATTAAATTAGTAAAAAGCTTACCTTATATATCAAAAGTAGTTTTAATGCACAAATAAATTATTATTCAACACTTAACAACAGAAATTCTTATATTTATAATTTGATATAAATCAAACAACAATCAATATATTGACTTTGCAGACGTTAAGAACTCATGTCATAGTAAACACTCAGCAGGGGGTACTATCTGAGCTAATGTTCAGTGCAGTCCAGTGATACCACATATTAAAACATAATATTTTTTACTTTTACAATTTCTGTTGGTAGAAATACATTTGAGTTTATTATTTCTTTTTCAATACTGTTCATAAAAGCATGCAATATTCATATTTATATATCAATATCTTGCCTTTATTTTTAATTAATGTTAGTTTTAAGAATTCTCTGTTTTAATTCATCTATATTTTATGCGTACTTGTTTTTATATATACTGCCGCCTTGGGCAACCATAACACTGTTTATGTAAACATTCTTTGTTTATATGAGTCACTTCTCTAGGGTTCCACACTACGTAAATGTTTCCGATTCAGTCTTATTAACTCAAACCTGGAACGTAACGCACGCTTTAACCTATTAGTGCATATACAAAAAATAATAATTACACATATTATTATACCTAACTAAAACCGCGAGTTACATTTACTTAGTGTCGTAACTAGTATTTTAATCAATTAAAATATTTAATCAATTTATATGTAATTCAATAGTGTAGTTTTAAAATAAATGTAATCTAACAAAGTTCTGATGTTTTGCTGTGTTTTTTGATATAAATAAAAAATTGTTATTAATTAGTTAATAACAAAAAGGTCCTTAATAACAAATTGTGCGCACCCTAAGCTATTGAAAGGAACTGAGCGACACTTGCCGTTCGAGAACTTGGAAACCGCTACCAGATCGCAGATAAGCCCACAGCCTGCTTATAGATCTACAAAGGTCCAAACTCCCCAACCATTTTGGTCCTTCGAGCCGGATATTCATCAGCAAGGTGAACATACCAGCAAAAAACCTCATTTTTGCGCCCAATTTTCATCAGAAACGACGCAGCAATTGCAGCCATTTTGGGATCAGCTTCGAACAAAGAACTTCACACGCCAGTGGTGGTCAAGGTATTCCTGAACATTCTTATAAATTCCACCTATCCTTAATATTATCTCTATTTTGGGTTTTTCATTTACATTTTATTTTTATACACTTTTACATATATTACGTTTTAGTTGTTAATGCATTATTTCAAGGTGTTTGGCCATCAATGAATATTTCTAACATTCATTACGTCATTCATGCGTCTCACTCACATAATTTATTATTGTTTATGTGAGTTCCGTTGAATTTGATAAGCCGTTCGCTCGTATATTCCAGTCATTTAACGTCACTACTAGACTATGACTGTTCTGTTTAAGAGCAACGTATTTCGTGTTATTTGGACACATCCTCTTGCCTCGTTTAATCTAGCCATTTAACGCCTTACTAGGCTATGACTATTTTTAGAGCTCGTATTTCGTGTTACTTGGACACAACTTTTGCCTTTTATACTTCAGTCATTTAACGTTCTACTACTGGACTATGACTGGGTAGGGCATATATACCATTGTAAACGTTTGAATATACATTCAAACTAACCTATTTGTGTGTTATCGAACACAGGGTTCGTATTACGTCTGTTACGTAATAGCCCACAACTAATATTATTTCGAACAATAATATATACATTAAATCATTTTTAAATATACATTTAAAAAGAGATCGTAAAAATTATTTAAAGCTCCATTCACAATGTCGTTAAAAACTTTAAGTACCAAAGTACATCAAATCAAATTATCATTAAAACAATGCAACCAGGCAATTGAAAATATTGATATAACAGATTCATCCACGTACGATGTGGAAGAAACAAAAATTTGTTATAAACAATGGCTACCATTAATGTCTTCAATTAATAAAATTCATACACAAATGCGCGAATTAACTGAAGATCAAGCTGAAATAGATCGCATTGATAGCGAAAATAATGATTTCTATACACAATACAGCAATATAGGAAAAATTATCAATAAAATTATTTCAGTTTCTGAATCACTTGCAATTCAGACAGTAGCTACACCTGATATAAAGCCATCAGTATTTTCAGATGAAGACATGCATTTATCAAGCATTAACGTTCCAACGTTTTCCGGAAACATAGAACAATGGGATGAGTTCAAAGCCACATTTGAAAGCTTGGTTCACAATCAAGTTAAATACTCTAATTTCAAAAAATTACACATCTTACGTCGTTCGGTGAAAGATGAGGCATTTGATACTATTGCATCGGTGCAATTAGATCCTAACAATTATCAATTATGTTGGGATTTGCTAGTGACTGCGTACGATAATAAAAGAAAAATGATTTCACATCACCTTAATTCTTTTCTAAAAATTCCTGCTATTACCTCTGAGAGTAGTAATAAATTAAGAGCTACTGCAGCTTTAATTAGAAAGCACGTCAAGGCTTTGGAAAATATTATTCCGGAGGAAAATAGATGGAATCACATAGTGTCAATATTAATTTCTAAAAAACTAGATTCTGAAACAAAAAAGCATTGGCTAGCTTCAGACATTTCTAAAACTGACTATCAGGAAATTGATACTATGCTTTCTTTTATGCTCGAGCGTGCTCACGAGTTAGATGAACACAATTGCGATTCTAATGTTACGCACAAATCCAGACCTCATAAATCCCTTTTAGTTTCACAACGCGACAAATGCCTGTTTTGCAATAAAGATCACAGTATAAGACATTGTAATAATTTTTTAAAACTCAACATAAGGGCTCGAATTAACGAGATCCGAAGAAGACAGCGGTGCCTAAATTGTTTGAGCAAAGGTCACACTATTAACAGCTGTACTTCAAAATACAGTTGCATTACTTGCAACAAAAAACACCATTCATTGCTACATATTGAAACAGAAGATTCGGATACTTCTGTTCCTAAAGCTAGCACTTCTAACGCTTTGACTGCGCATGTCAATCAGACGAATCAAGTAATACTTTCGACCGCTTTGGTAAGCATTCTTGATAAAGACGGTAAGCCAATTATCGCTCGCGCTCTTCTTGACAATGGTAGTCAAACTAGTTTCATTACCAATCGTTTAATTAGCAAATTAAATATTCCTACCAAACAATCGCACGTGGTAATTTCGGGAATCGGTAATTCGGAAACTAAAATAAATCAGCAGGTAAAAATCGCTTTACATTCTGCAAATACAAATTACAAAACATTTGTAAACTGTCTCCTAATAGACAAAATAACTGATAATATTCCACACACTACCTTGGATATTAACAATCTATCAATACCCTCTAATATAAAACTAGCGGATCCTAGTTTTAATAAACCACAATCAGTGGATTTATTATTGGGTGCCGATATATTTTGGAAACTCCTACGTGTTGGCAATACAAAGCTTGTTAATAATCGATTAAATTTGCAACGTACCTCCTTGGGTTGGATAGTTACCAACTATAAAGTTAATACTAACAACAACAATGCTCATTGTTACCACGCATCTTTACAAACTCAAATGTCCAAGTTTTGGGAAATTGAGTCTGTTAAGGAATGTAGTTCTTTAACGGTAGAGGAACAGGCGTGTCAAGAACATTTCAATAAAACTACCACTCGCGATTCCGATGGTAGATTTGTAGTAACTTTACCACTAAAATTGCCTGCATCAATGCTAGGAGATTCCAAGACGGCCGCTACTAAACGCTTTCTATCACTTGAAAGAAAATTTGCTAATAACGAGCAATATAAGTCCATGTATTCTGCGTTTATCCATGAATACATGCAATTGGGTCACATGTCTCTTAACCCAAATCAGACCTCGTCTGAACCCTCGTACTTTTTACCACATCACGGTATAATAAAATTAAGTAGTACCACAAGTAAGTTGAGAGTGGTCTTTGACGGCTCTATGTCAAGTAGCACAAACACGTCGCTTAACTCTTTACAAGCGAATGGCCGACCATTTAAAATGACTTATTTACTATCTTAACAAAATTTCGTCAATACGAATATGTAGTCGTAGCAGACATTGCAATGATGTACCGACAAATACTGGTACACCCATCTCAAAGAAATCTTCAACAGATTCTTTGGAGAGATAGCCCAGACGACAAATTACAAGCTTATCAGTTAAACACTGTAACTTACGGTACATTATCTGCAGCTTATCTTGCAATAAGAAGCTTAACGCAGCTAGGCTACGACAATACAACTGCACATCCAAATGCTGCAAACACAATCATCAATGATTTTTATGTTGATGACATGCTGACTGGGTCAAATGATCTGGCAGAACTTAAACAACGCTGCAATAAAATTATTGAAATTTTAAGCAGTGCAGGATTCAATCTACGTAAATGGATATCCAATGATCCTGCTGTATTAGTCGATTTGGACAATACAACAAACGACAAACACTTCTATATCGAACACGGAGATATAGAACATTTCAAAACTTTAGGTGTCAAATGGAACTCTGAAACAGACTGTTTCAAATACAGTATTGCACATTTTGATCCACCTGCTAAACTAACTAAACGAAATATTTTATCATATATTGCTAAAATTTTTGATCCACTTGGATTACTATCGCCTTGTGTCATACCTTTCAAATTAATGATACAACAATTATGGCTAGCTAACTTACATTGGGACGACGAAGTTCCAGAACATTTAGCAAATATTTGGACTGCTTTAATAAAACAATTGCCAAGCTTAAATAACGTATCTATACCGCGAAAGTCATTAATCAGTAATTTCGAAACCATTGAAATTCATGGCTTTTGTGACGCTTCAGAACGTGCATACGGTGCTTGCATATATTTTAAAAGCACTAATAATGAAAATATTTCTAAAACAACGTTATTACATTCAAAATCTAAAGTATCGCCTTTAAAATCGCTAACAATTCCATGCTTGGAATTATGTGCAGCATTGTTGCTGTCTAGAATGACTAAAAAATTGTTGTCAATAATATCTGTACCGGTAAACCGCGTAATTCTCTGGTCTGATTCAGTTATTGTACTATCATGGCTTAAATGCATACCTAACACCTTAAAGACTTTTGTAGCAAACCGTGTTTCCGAAATTCAAACAGACATGAATTCCATCACTCAATGGCGTCATGTGCGTACTGAATATAATCCAGCTGATTTGATTTCGCGAGGCATTCTTGCTAGTAATATAATTGATTACAATTTCTGGTGGCAAGACTGGTTATCGCAATCAGACAGTTCATGGCCTGAAAGTAATTGTACTGTAAAATGTTTACCTGAAACGAAATCAATTATATTGTCGAATCATTCCATAACCAAATCAAATCCTATATTTGATACATTCTCAAACTTAAGAACTCTCAATAGAGTCACCGCGTATTGCCTACGTTTTATACACAACTGTAGAAACAAACAAAATAAGGCAAACGGCATTTTAACGGTTACAGAATTACAAGATTCAATGCAGCTTCTTGTGAAGTTAGCACAAAAAGAACATTTTGCGTCTGAATTAAAAGCTCTAAAGTGTAACGCACCTTTAGCAAACAAAAGCACATTGCTCTGTCTCAATCCCTTTCTCGACGATAACGACATCATTAGAGTAGGTGGCAGACTAAAATATTCAAATTTCGAATTTCACAGACGGCATCCTATTGTTCTACACAACAAACACAAATTAACAACGCTGATAATGGAGAAGGAACACCTGAGATTATTTCATCCAGGCCCTCAAAAATTATTATTCAGCATAAGGGACCAATATTGGCCCATTAAAGGCATTTCTTTAGCAAAAAACATCGTACATCGCTGTGTGACATGTTTCAGACAAAAACCGCGTTTTCCATCATCAAAAATGGGTTCTCTTCCATTTGCAAGAGTTTCTTTGGATTTTCCGTTCAAAGACACCGGCGTCGATTATGCTGGCCCTATCATGGTCAGAAACAAATATGGCCGAGGTAGTAAGCTATTAAAATCTTACATTTGCTTATTTATCTGCTTCGCAACAAAGGCTATACATTTAGAATTGGTTACTGAACTTACGACTCAGTGTTTCTAAGCTGCTCTGAATCGATTCATATCGCGCAGAGGCAAACCTAATATCATTTATTCTGATAACGGCACAAACTTTGTTGGCGCCAGCCGGGCCTTAGGTAAATTTTTATCGGATGGAAATAATGCAAAAACAATTGAAACTGTGGCTTCTGATTTAACCATTACATGGAAGTTCATTCCACCATACTCGCCTAGTTGGGGAGGTTTGTGGGAGAGTAACATCAAGTCCACAAAAGCACATCTTAAACGCGTCATACAAAATAATCATTTTACTTTCGAAGACACTTACACATTGCTAACCCAAATAGAGGCAATACTTAATTCTCGCCCTCTTTATCCCGCCTCCAATGATACTAACGACCTAGTTCCCATCACACCTGGACACTTGCTAATAGGACGGCAGCTTACTAGCATCGCTCCTGCAGAGGACGCTCCAATCAATCTTAGCAGAATGCAGCGCTTCACACAACTTCAGGACTGCATTCAAAACTTCTGGAAACGCTGGTCGAATGATTATCTTGGACACTGCAATCAACTTTCCAAATAGAAAACTTCTGCAGGTGTTGTACCGCAGCCCGGAAGTCTGGTTTTAATCAAAGAACCTAATCTACCTCCATCACACTGGATGTTGGGTCGTATCGTGAAAGTGAGTGTCAGTGATGATTTAACGACTCGTCTAGCCACTATAAAAACAATCAAAGGCAAATTAAAACGTCTAGTGCGACATCTTGCTCCACTACCAATCGAACATTAATTGAAACTTTGATAACATATCCCAATTTCAACGCCCGGGAGAATGTTCATAAAAGCATGCAATATTCATATTTATATATCAATATCTTGCCTTTATTTTTAATTAATGTTAGTTTTAAGAATTCTCTGTTTTAATTCATCTATATTTTATGCGTACTTGTTTTTATATATACTGCCGCCTTGGGCAACCATAACACTGTTTATGTAAACATTCTTTGTTTATATGAGTCACTTCTCTAGGGTTCCACACTACGTAAATGTTTCCGATTCAGTCTTATTAACTCAAACCTGGAACGTAACGCACGCTTTAACCTATTAGTGCATATACAAAAAATAATAATTACACATATTATTATACCTAACTAAAACCGCGAGTTACATTTACTTAGTGTCGTAACTAGTATTTTAATCAATTAAAATATTTAATCAATTTATATGTAATTCAATAGTGTAGTTTTAAAATAAATGTAATCTAACAAAGTTCTGATGTTTTGCTGTGTTTTTTGATATAAATAAAAAATTGTTATTAATTAGTTAATAACGAAAAGGTCCTTCATAACAAATTGTGCGCACCCTACGCTATTGAAAGGAACTGAGCGACACTTGCCGTTCGAGAACTTGGAAACCGCTACCAGATCGCAGATAAGCCCACAGCCTGCTTATAGATCTACAAAGGTCCAAACTCCCCAACCAAATACTATTTGCTACATTTTTAATATCAGTAGATATATGCAATTATTTTCATTCAATATAAATGTGTTTTTAAAATTTTAATAATAGTAAAAAATATTATGTTTTAATATGTGGCATCACTGAACTGCACAGAACTTTAGCTCAGTGCACTCCATTCACCCTTCATTCCCTTCAAATGTTGAGACGCCGAGCATTTTAGTTCACTATTCCAAAATTGGCGCCTAAAGCGAACATGTTGAATACAGTCGATGAATCGTTTGGCTGTAAATTTTTCAAAGCAGCCAATATAAAAATGAAAAAAGAAACTTTAATATTTATTCTAGAACATTCTTCGTGCCGGGTTCACACATGTTCAAATACTAATGGGTAAAGAGAATACACTGATTACGTATATATTGCTCACAGTGCAAATATTCGTGCTCACAGGGATAACGTTCTGTATTCGTAAACGAAAATAAACATTTTCGTCATAGTAGCAAAAACTTTCATGGTTCACATATACTTATATTCACTTTAACCATTCGTACACCATCACGCATGTGTGAACCCGGCATCAGAATTTCAAAGCGGAATTCTTCTTCTTCTTCGGAATGTACATGAGAACTTAAATATATATACTAACTCAAAAGAAAATAAATATAAATGTTAAAATCGTTACGAAATAATAACATTTCAGGCTGGTTCTAAATGTTAGCCTGTAATACATAATAATATTTGTTTCATAAAAGATATCTATGGTAATGCAAAAATTGTATATTACAATCAGAACCAATATTATTTCTTATTTATATAAAAAATATATGAGCTATATATATATGAAATATGTATGAACTGATATTTTAGGTCAATTTTTTAATTTTTTGTTGAAATATTGTATATTAATCAATATTTCAATAAAAATTTGCGTTTTTATTTTATTGAATATTTAAAAAATGACCGATATAATCTATTTAACGTTTGAATTTTATTTTAATGCGTAATATTCGTTGTTATCCTAGTAGTTAATAATGGCAACAACAGTTCCTATTGCTGTGACATTTCTGTATCTCTTTTGCACTTCTCTTGTTTTATCACGATAACAATGGTTGGCAAATAAAAGTGGAGCGGAAGGTGAGGAAGGAATGACGTCAAGTAATCTGTCATTTGTTTAAATTTTTACCTTTTTTTTTAATTATTAAAGAGAGCGTAACCTTCTTTTTCCATATTTAATTTAAATTCTATTAAATAATTCGTAATTTCATTTCAAATTTTCGTTCCATTTTTAAATTGAAATATCAAACTTGTTCTATATAAATTTTACTCACTAAAAAATATATTTTTTTCAACAAAATAAAAAATATTTTCAATTTATTCGTTATTTGACCAACTTTTTTTCAAAATTTGGGATTTTTTTTTTCGATTCGTAAATAAGTTACCAAGGTTACCCTATATACAAAATTTCAACTTTCTAGCACAATTTTTACTCTCGGCAAATACTGCCCCCGTGCCCCCCAATAAAATTTTGAAATTTTTAATTTTTTTTTATTAATAATATACTTAATTATTCTAGAATTCAGAATATTAACTTTTTCCAAAGTTCCCTACCGGGCCCCGAATTTCTTCAACCCCCCCTTTTTCAATTTTTGAATTTCTAATTTTTGAGAAATGTCAGCATTAAATAGCTTAATACACATGCAAAATTTCAACTTTCTATCTTTTACGACTTAAAAGTAATACAGCAAAAAAGGGCTCACTTTTTTTCCAGTTTTTCCAAAATAACGGGTTTCCAAGAAATTCAGGGAAAAATCCGGGGACGCCAAAAGTCTTAGAATTTTTTTCTCTACGAAATAGGCAATTTTCAAAAACTTCCCTGGAGCCGTTTTCGAGATGCCATACAAAATTCGAACCAAACATATAAACATAGAAACATATAAACATACTAGCTTTTACCCCCGTCGCAAGCGACGTTTGTTTTTTATGAGTGGCTTGAATTTCATGTCAAAATTTAATTCCATTTTTAAATTGAAATAATAAATGAACTCGTCCTATATTGATTTTACATTTAATAACAATTAATTTTTCATACAAACTGACTAAGAAAATACATTTTTTATATCAAAATAAAAAATATTTTGAATTTATGCGATATTTGAACAACTTTTTTTCAAAATTTGTGATTTTTTTTTTGATTCGTAAATAAGTTACCAAGGTTAGCCTATATAAAAAATTTCAACTTTCTAGCACAATTTTTACTCTCGGCAAATACTGCCCCTGTGCCCCCCAATAAAATTTTAAAATTTTAATTTTTTTTTTTATTATTAATATACTTAATTATTCTAGAATCCAGAAAATGAATTTTCTCCAAAGTTCCTTGCCGGGCCCCCGAATTTCTTTAACCCGCCCTTTTTCAATTTTTGAATTTCTAATTTTTGAGAAATGTCAGCATTGAATACCTTAATACACATGCAAAATTTCAACTTTCTATCTTATACGAATTAAAAGTAATACAGCAAAAAAGGATCACTTTTTTTCCAGTTTTTCCAAAATTACGGGTTTCCAGGAAATTCAGGGAAAAATCCGGGGACGCCAAAAGTCTTAGAATATTTTTCTCTACGAAATAGGAAATTTTTAAAAACTTCCCTGGAGCCGTTTTCGAGATGCCATACAAAATTCGAACCAAACATATAAACACATAAACATATAAGAATATAATATACACTTGGGACATTATAATATACTTGAGTTTACCCCCGTCGCAATGCGACGTCTTTTTGGCGTGTATCATTTGAATCCAATAAAATAATTCGTAATTAAATTTCATATTTAACTGGTCTATTTTTAAATTGAAATAATAAATAAACTCGCGCACATATACACACATATAAATTGACTAAAAAAATATTATTTTTTTATCAAAATAAAAAATATTTTCAATTTATGCGTTATTTGACCAACTTTTTTTCAAAATTTGGGATTTTTTTTTTCGATTCGTAAATACGTTACCAAGGTTAGCCTATATACAAAATTTCAACTTTCTAGCACAATTTTTACTCTCGGAAAATACTGCCCCCAAATAAAATTTTGAAATTTTGAATTTTTTTTTATTAATAATATACTTAATTATTCTACAATCCAGAATATGAACTTTCTCCAAAGTTCCCTACCGGGCCCCCGAATTTCTTCAACCCCCCCTTTTTCTATTTTTGAAATTCTAATTTTTGAGAAATGTCAGCATTAATTAGCTTAATACACATGCAAAATTTCAACTTTCTATCTTTTACGACTTGAAAGTAATACAGCAAAAAAGGGATCACTTTTTTTCCAGTTTTTCCAAAATTACGGGTTTCCAGGAAATTCAGGGAAAAATCCGGGGACGCCAAAGGTCTTAGAATTTTTTTCTCTACGAAATAGGCAATTTTCAAAAACTTCCCTGAAGCCGTTTTCGAGATGCCATACAAAATTTGAACCAAACATATAAACATATAAGAAAATAAGAATATAAATATACACCTGGGACATTATAATATATGATAAGAATATAAATAAACACTTGGAACATTATAATATAGGACTAGCTTTTACCCCCGTCGCAAGCGACGTCTGTTTTTTGTGTGTGGCTTGAATTTCATGTCAAAATTTAATTCCATTTTTAAACTGAAATAATAAATAAATTCGTCCTATATTAATTTTACATATTATAACAATTAATTTTTCATTCAAACTGACTAAGGAAATATATTTTTTATATCAAAATAAAAAATATTTTCAATTCATGCGTTATTTGACTAACTTTTTTTCAAAATTTGGGATTTTTTTTCGATTAGTAAATAAGTTACCACGGTTAGCCTATATACAAAATTTCAACTTTCTAGCACAATTTTTACACTCGGAAATTACTGCCCCCCGTGCCCCTAAATAAAATTTTGAAATTTTGAATTTTTCTTTTATTAATAATACACTTAATTATTCTAGAATCTAGAATATGAACTTTCTCCAAAGTTTTCTACCAGGCCCCCGAATTTCTTCAACCCCTCCTTTTTTAATTTTTGAATTTCTAATTTTTGAGAAATGTCAGCATAAAATACCCTAATACACATGCGAAATTTCAACTTTCTATCTTTTACGAATTAAAAGTAATACAGCAAAAAAGGCACACTTTTTTTCCAGTTTTTCCAAAATTACGGGTTTCTAGGAAATTGAGGGAAAAATCCGGAGACGCCAAAAGTCTTAAAAAAATTTTCTCTACAAAACAGGCAATTTTCAAAAACATTGACGAAGCCGTTTTCGCGCTGCCATACAAAATTTGCTACCAAACATATAAGAATATAAGATCTCTAGAGTTTACCCCCGTCGCAATGCGACGTCCTTTTGTCGTGTATGATTTGAATCCAATAAAATAATTCGTAATTACATTTCATATTTAATTCTATTTTTAAATTGAAATAATAAATAAACTCGCCACACATATAAACTGACTAAAAAAAATTTTTTTTTTTTACAAAAAAAAAAATATTTTAAATTTGTTCGTTATTTGACCAACTTTTTTTCAAAATTTCTAACTTTCTAGCACAATTTTTACACTCGGAAATTACTGCCCCCCGTGCCCCCAAATAAAATTTTGAAATTTTGAATTTTTTTTTATTAATAATATACTTAATTATTCTAGAATCCTGAATATGAACTTTCTACAAAGTTTCCTAACGGGCCCCCGAATTTCATCAGCCCCCTCTTTTTCAATTTTTGAATTTCTAATTTTTGAGAAATGTCAGCATTGAATACCTTAATACACATGCAAAATTTCAACTTTCTATCTTTTACGAATTAAAAGTAATACAGCAAAAAAGGAATCACTTTTTTCCAGATTTTCCAAAATTACGGGTTTCCAGGAAATTCAGGGAAAAATCCGGGGACGCCAAAAGTCTTAGAATTTTTTTCTCTACGAAATAGGAAATTTACAAAAAGATCGTGGGAGCCGTTTTCGCGCTGCCATACAAAATTCAGTACCAAACATATAAACATATAAGAATATAAGAATATAAGAATATAAGAATATAAGAATATAAGAATATAAGAATATAAGAATATAAGAATATAAGAATATAAGAATATAAGAATATAAGAATATAAGAATATAAGAATATAAGAATATAAGAATATAAGAATATAAGAATATAAGAATATAAGAATATAAGAATATAAGAATATAAGAATATAAGAATATAAGAATATAAGAATATAAGAATATAAACATATAAGAATAGATTCAAACACCTGGGACATTATAATATATGATAAGAATATAAATAAACACTTGGAACATTATAATATAGGATAATATACATATTTATACTTAAGCTACGGTTGTCTATCCGCCTTTATATAATTTAAAACATCGTTAATGTATAATTTCAACGAGCTTCGGACTTCTTTGTGAGGCTGAGGTCCAAATCATCAGGTGCGGAGATGTACCGTATATTGCATCTAAACAATCGTTAAGGCCTAGTTCTGGTCTCAACCTGTTTAAAGCAAAATACTGGCAAAAATGTATATTATTAAAAACAAAACTAGACTTACAAAACGAAGCAGCAATATAAATAAAAATGAAAATGAAACAACAAAACAATGCACCAAAAGCGAATTGTAATCAAATTCAATCTATTGAACAACTCGTCGAATCATTTAAGGGGGGAGCCTACTTAAGAAGCTTCAAAAAATCGATTTTTTTTTTGCATAAATGTATCAAATGTACCAAACTATCCAAGAATGTGTCCCTAAAATTTTAAAAGCACATTTAAATTATTTTTGGAGTTACAGAAGAAATAGTGAGCAAGCGTCGAGCAGGTATACGATCAAATCGGTATACGATTTTTTATATACGAAAACTTTGACGCGCGATTTCTCGTTTTTTCATTTTTACGATTTTTCCTAATTGGCGGGAAAGATAGGAAAAAAACGAAACGTCCTATCCAAACGAGACAAAATTGATTGTAATCGGGATTAAATTCTCTTCTAGTTGAACCTAAAAAACCTTAAAAAAGTTATGATTGACCCACTTTTTAAACACTCTAAAGTAAATTCTTTTTTCCAAAAAATTTAATTTTTTTTTTAATTTGCGAAAAATTGTTGAATTTCTTACTCTTTGTAAAAAATTTCTTGGTTTAACTAGAAGCTATACTATTGAAAATGAAAAATTTTTTGGGTTTTTTTGTTTCAAATGAAAATTGCGACCTGCATCTTTCCCGCCGCACGACACATGCACACTTAAGGCGCCCCGGCGAAATGCTTGTACCAGGCATAATGTGACATGTATTTTAATGAAAAAATTTGAGAAGACTGTTGAAATACATAACAATAAAACCTGAAAGTTTCGTTTCAATCGATTATTTTTTTCCTTCCCAAAAAAATCCTCGAAAAAATCGATTTTTTGAAGCCTCTAAAGCAGGCTCCCCCCTTAATGAGGATCAATTAATGGAGCCATATTCACTGATCCAGAAATATGGATACAAAATTATGGATATATCTGTAGGGTATTTATCTTGTAGGGCCAGTTGTCGAGGCACATCTGAAAGGTAAGTATGTTAAATAATACAAAGCAATGCTGGATTTGGAAGAGCGTTTTTGTACTATTATTTGGAGCTGGATTTTAAGAAGAGAATCCTAAATTTTATTTGCAGATATTCCTCTATACAATTAAAGAAATATATTTCAACATTTCATAAAATTATGAGTTAATGTTTTTGTACACAAATTGCCTAAAATAAAGATCTAAAAACCATGCACAGTGAAAGACAGTGGCTGTCATTTCAACAATTCGGTACAATGCATGTACATGTACATTTTAACATCAGAATATTTGTGTATTTTAAAAACACATGCACTTGTTAAACATAACTTGGGTTGCGAACTCATTTGTTAGGGGTAGGTATTCTAATACTATATTGAAATATTGGTTAATTAACATATATTGACGTTTTTATTTTATTAAATATCCAAATATTGACGAAGTTATATCTTATATTATATATTATATATCTTGATTTATAAATTACTAGAGTTTATGCCTGTCGCAAGCGACGACTGTCTTTTGTGTGTGAATTGAATTTTATTTTAAATTTCTTTTTCCATTTTTAAATTGAAATATTTAACTCGTTCTATATTAATTTTACATATAACAACAAATAATATTTTTTATATAAGCTGACTAACAAATATATTTTTTTCAACAAAATATAAATTTCAATTTATTTAGAATTTGGCCAACTTTTTTTCAAAATTAGGGATTTTTTTTTTGATTCCTAATTTATATATAAAAGTAGCCTATATAAAAAATTTCAACTTTCCAGAACAATTTTTACCCTCGGCAAAAACCGCCCCCGTGCCACCAAATATATTATTGAAATATTTAATTTTTTTCTAACATAATATTACATTATTACAAAATCCAAATTTTGAGCTTTCTCAAAAGTTTTCTACCGGGCCACATAATTATTTCAGGGCCCCTTTTATAAAATATTGCATTTCTAATTTTTGAAATGTGTATATATTTAAGAGCGTAATACAAATGCTAAATTTCAACTTTCTATCTTTTACGAATAAAAAGTTATATTGTAAAAAGTGCCCATTTTTTTCAGTTTTTCCTAAAAACGGGTTTCCAGGAAATTTAGTGGGAAATCCGGGTACGCCAAAAGTCTTAGAATTTTTTTCTCTACTAAATAGAAAATTTTAAAGAACTTCCCTTAAGCCGTTTTCGAGCTACCATACAAAATTCGAATCAAACATATAAACATATAAGAATATAGATATACACCTGGAACATTATAATATAGGACTATATAATATAGCGCTTCGCCCCGTCGCAAAGCGACGTGTATATAACATTTGTGGATAAATAAAAGTTATTTGCTAAATTGAAAATAATGCAAAATATTATTTTTAAGTAATTTTCGGTTAAATATATCCTTTTTTAAATTTGTTTCCTTATTTTGTTATAATTCTTTCATTTACAGTAATAAAGCACTGTAGTGACTAGTCTCCAGTGCCCCCGCTTATAAGCCCCAATCATGACCTTTAGGCTCCATGTTATCTTACGTTTCCGAACTTTTAATTTGATTCTAAACTTCTGCCATGGAGCGCCTTCTTCCTTCAGCACTCTGTATCGCTTGTTTCCTAAGCATCGTCGGTCCTTACAGTACTTTCAGAGCGCCCCCGCTTTGGCACTATAACTAAATAATCCTTCGTTTCCTCCTCTCTGTGTAAAATTATTATTTACCCTAATGAAGCACAGTATTGAACAATGTCCACGGCCCCGCCTCTAAATACCAATCATCACCTCTTGGCTCCATGCTCTGTATCGTTTTCGCACTTTCAATTGTATTCCTCTGCACCTCTGCCACAATGCGCCCACTTGCAACACCACAGCCCACCTGAGCATCATCGCTCATTACAGCACTTTCTTATCGCCCTTGTTTTACCGCAATCATTAAATAATCTTGCGCTTTTACCCCCTGCGTACTAATCTCATAACAATTAGTTTACAAAATTAATACTTTACTCTTAACCTAAATACTAAATTTCATCCTTAGAAGTACATTTATTTATTTATATATTAATTGTGTATGCCTTTTGGCTTTACAATCTACAGTATTATATTTCTAATACATTTCATTCCTATATACATTC
This sequence comes from Panorpa germanica, assembly GCA_963678705.1. Taxonomy (NCBI): domain Eukaryota; kingdom Metazoa; phylum Arthropoda; class Insecta; order Mecoptera; family Panorpidae; genus Panorpa; species Panorpa germanica. The sequence continues at coordinate 91,753 of CAVMBN010000126.1, forward strand.
CAAACTTAAAACTAAACTTAAAATAAACTTAAAATCTTCTCGACTTTTACTACTTCCAAAAGTGCTTTCTGCTTCTTCTTCTTTTGACCCTCTCTATTATTCTCCACCAGCTTATTTATTCTCCTGTTTTTCCTTTCCTTCTTACTATTTCCGCCATCCACCTCTTTCCTTCACTGCCTCCCTTTAATAGCTGGCCAATATTCCTTTCGCTTGCTACTTTTTCCTTACACTCAAACTTAATGTGCTCCAGTGTTTCGTCCTTCGCTCCACACATTCTACACTTTCTTTCCTCACTCTTTTCCCAGTATCTGTTTCCTTTTTCCTCATTTCCCAATCTAAACCTTGCTGTTCTTCTTATGTGTTTTATGTCTTTTTCTATAAGGTACTGAGGCACATTATTTTCCCATAACCTCTTATATCTTTTATTGTAGTTACTTTTTTCTATTTTTCCCATTCTCTCCTGCTGTTGTGTCTCCTTATCCCTTCTCCTTAGCTCCTCTGCCACACTTGCGCCACCTTCTCTTCTCCTCTCTGCCTCCTCGATCGCCATTCCATTCCTTTCAAAGTATTCTTTTCTCTTTTTTGGACTTCCTCCCTTCCCATTCTTTATGTAATCCTCTCTTATTTTCTTTAAGATTTTGCTTTCCGCTCTGTTCAATTTCTCCTCGTATTTTACCGCTCTTTCCCCTGTTTTAATTCGTATCTTATCCCTCTTTAGCTCCTCCATCACAATGTATCCTGGCGTGCACCTGTCCAGCCCTAGTACCCATTTCATATATCTCACCTGTATTCTTTCCAACTTTTCTTGTTCCTTCCACCCCCAAACCTCTGCTCCATACGACATCATACTGGCTATCAGTCTCTCATATATCCATATTCTCTTTTGTATGTCCCCCCCAAATACCTTTTCCCCTAGTCACCATACCCGTCGCATTGCTTGCTCTGCCTTCTTTGCCACCTCCCTTATATGCGCCTCTTCTCCATTATTCTTTTTAAAAGTGTAGCCCAGATATTTAAATTCTTCAACTTCCTCAATGTCCTCTGTCTTGTATTTCCACCTTTTATGTCTCCTTTTTCCACCCCCTTTTTTAAATACCATATTTTTTGTCTTTTCCACGTTTAACTCTAGTCCTTTCCTGTCTATATACCTCCCTAGCCGGTGTGCCATCTCCTGCAGCTCTCCTTCCCTTTTTGCCAACAGGACTATATCGTCAGCGTATGCTAAAGTCCATATCTTGTAGTGCCTTCCTATTAGCACCCCCCCATCTTGTCCTCTTTCCATTACCCCCTCCAAGTCTGCTGTATATATCGCAAATAAAATGGGGCTCAGAGGACAACCTTGCCTCAACCCCTTGTCTGTCCAGAATTCTTCTGATTCTTCACCCCCAACTCTTATTCTCATTCTTGTTTCTTCGTAAATTTCTTCAATACATTCCATTATGTTCTCATCTATTTTTTTCTTTCTCATGTACTTCCACAATTTCTGTCTGTCGACCATGTCAAACGCCGCTTTAAGGTCGATGAACATTGCATATATTTGTCCTCCTTTTTCACTTAGCTCTTTTTCAACTAAATGGTTCAGTGCGTATATATTGTCTAAAGTCCCTCGTCCCTTTCTAAAGCCTGCTTGTGTCTCGGGAAGTATTTCTTTTACTTTTACCTCTTCTTCCAGTCTTTCTCTCACAATCCCTGCATAAATCCTGTACCCTGTGTTCAGTAGTGTGATACTCCTGTAATTTTTGGCTTCATGTCTATTTCCCTTTTTATATATCGGCGTTATTACCCCTTCTCTCCAGCTGTCTGGCAGGTTTCCTCCTTTCCATATCTTGTTCCTCGCTGTCAGTAATCCTTTCTCTATCCTTTCTTGCCCAGCTTTCCACGCCTCGTTCTTTAGTCCATCTCTACCTGGTGCTTTCTTTTCCTTGAGTTTTTAATCTGTGTTTTTATTTCACCTAATTTTATATCGTTTACTTTCTCCTTCTCTTTTATCCCCTTCTTTGTTTTCTCGTTTCTTTTCTTTCCTCCTAGTACTCCCATAAAGTGTTTCGTCCACTCTTCCATTTTTATTTCCTTGCTTGGCTCTTTCCTTCGCTTTTTCTCCCTATTAATGTAATCATATGCCTGCCTCTCCGTTGTTATATCTCTAATTTCTTTTTCTATTCCTATTTTGAACTTATTCTTTTTATCTTTTATCCTTTCGTTATACTCCCTTTGCTTTCTCTTGAAGTCTTCTTTACTTGATTCTCCTTTCTTCCATCTCTTTAGTTCCCTTTTTACCTCTTTTTTCCATTCTTTACATTCTTTATCCCACCATTTGTTTTCTCCCGTTCTATCAGATATTCTCCACCTTTTACTTTGGGTGGCTTCCTTCATCCTCTCTTCAATTTCCTCTATCTCCTCCGTTTCTCCTTCTTCCTCGTATCTCCGTTCCAATTCCTCCATAAACTTCTTCCTTCCTTCCTCCGTCCAATCGCTGCCCTCTTTCCATTCGTTTCCTTTTCTTTCACCTCTCCTCGCCTCCAACTCCACCACCAGCGGTAGGTGATCCGAGTCCACCCTCTCTTCCACTTTCATTCTTTCTACCTTCTGTCCTCCTCCCAGCGTTGTCACCACGTAGTCGATTACTGTATCCCCTCTGCTTCCCACATAGGTATATTCTCCTTCTTCATCTCCTTCTTTGTTCCCATTTAGTACTATCCATCCTTGTTCTTCTAGCATTTCCATTAGTTCTTTTCCCTCGGCGTTTATTGTTTTGTCTTTCGTTGTTCTTTTCTTTTTTCTATTCCCCCATATTTCGTCCACCTCTCCCAACTCCCCAATTCTCGCGTTGAAATCCCCTCCAATTAATAGGTTTTCCTGTTTCTCATCCTTAATTATTTCTTTTATTTCTTTCATTGTTTCTTTTATATTACCTTTACTGTATATTGTTACAATTTCCCATGTCTCTTCTTCCAGTTTTATCGTCCTCCTTACTGCTGTTTCTCTTCTGTCTGGTACCTTTTCCTCTTTTAGCTCCCTACGTGCCCGTATTATAATTCCACCTTTTGCTCTCCCTTTCTTATGCTCCCTAACAGCACCTTGGCACACCCATCTGTAGTTTTTCGGTAGTTTGTCTTCCCATTCTTCCCATTCTTTGCTTTCCAGCCATGTTTCCACCATCCCAATCACATCCCAACCTTTGATGTATCTCCAGAAATCCTTATCTTTTCTTTTTATACCCGCCACGTTCCAGAAACCTATCTTTATCCTCTTTTTTATTTCTCTTCTTTCCTCTCTCCCACTTTTACCCCTCTCTTTACTTTCCCCCAACTCCTTCACCATTTTTTCGAAATTCCCCCTTTTCCAGTTCTTTGTTTTTTTCATTCCATATATACTGCGTTCCTTCACACCATACTTTTTTGTACCCGACTTTCACATCCTTTTTCCCCTCCTCTCTTTTCTTTTTTGCCCATTGTCTCAATTGCCACTGCACCTCTCTCTCCTTGTACGTCAAGTCGTCCTCTATGTACACATCCGTGCCCCTCAGTGTACTTTTTTTTTCCATTATCTTTCTCTTCTTTTCTTCCCCCTCACATCTCGCTATCACTATTCCCTTTTCTTTTCCCACCGTGAACGCTTTTGTTATTCTTACTTCTTCCTTCAATTCTTTTTGTATCCACTCTTCCACTTCTTTCCTCAGTTCCGCGCCCATTTTGCTTGTTTTTACACCCCTTATAACTATGTTCTGCCTCTTCTCGCGCTTCCTGGCCATTTCCTGTTCTTTTTCCAGCTCCTCCACCTTTTCTCTAACTTCTTTCTCTGTTTCTTCCTTTTTCTTTTCTGCTTCTTTCTTTTCTTCTTTTTCCTCTTCCTTCTCTTTTTCCAACCTCCTCATAAGATCTTCCCTTTCCTTGCGCGATTCTTCGATGAATGTCTTGAATTCTTCTTCTATCTTTTTTAATCTTTCCCTCATTTCCTTCATTTCTTCTTGCATTTCTTTTTCTGTTTGAATCATCCTTTTAATTTTTTCCTCTGTTCCGTCCTCCTTCTTCTCATCCTGCTCCCTCCTCGTCTTCATTCCCCCAGTCATTTTTGTTATTTTATGTAAATAACTTCTTATTAAACTATTTCTTTTCACTAGAAATAACAAATTCCACAACAAAAAACTGAACCTTTTGTTTTACAAAACAACAATAGCAACAATTTTAAATCTGCAAGCGATTCTCGGAACCCGTCCTCACTGCAGCACGATCAAACTGTAACTCCTTAGAAGTACATTATTTTTTAAAAATTATTCGATAAGATAAATGCTTGATAAAATTAATGGTTACTCATTTCAATGTAAACCTACTAATTTCATCAATTCATTTATGTTTTAAAGAAAGCCTAGCGGTTCGCTCCTAATAATCTGATCTCTAGCCCTTATACTTCCCGTTATTGTACTTTCAATTTAATCCCCCGAACCGCCGCCCACATTTCCAGCACCAAAGCACATATTTTTCAACACGGTGACTTCCCAGAGCCATTATAATCTATCGCTACTTCTTCTAACACTACCGTTACTTGGTGTCCTAAACCCCGGCGCCATCCTCTCCTCCAATCAGGCACTACCAATTCAATATTACAGCAATTCATTTACATAATTAAAGCTGCACTGTAATTTTATGTTCTAATTTTTGTATTTATATTTACGATATAATATTATTCTGCAACACGGTTACCTCCAAGAGCCATTATTAATCTATCGCCACTACTTCTAACACCACCGTTACTTAGTACTGAACCCCAGCGCCACCCTCTCCTACAATCAAGCACTACCAATTCGATATTACAGTTATTCATTTACATAATTAAAACTGCACTGTAATCTTACGTTCTAATTTTCGTATTTATATTTACGATATAATATTAGTCTCCATTAATCCTCGCTCCTAAAATAAAATTGTCAAATTTTAGACATTACAATCTATTTTGCTCGTAGCAATTCTCTCTACCCTTATAACCTTTATCTACCTCTACTTTTATAAATGATCGAAATTTCAAAATTGAGCTCTTTGGCAAAGCTTTTCCCGCCCCCGCTTCCCCAATTTCACGCCGCTACTAAGGTAAAATTTATTTTTCGCAAATATGCACATGCGTAGTTTCTATTTTTTTAATTTATTATTTGGGGCTGTTAACTTTTTCCCCCCCATAACTTTTACTCCTGTTCGATTTCACAGCACAACAAACGCACCAAAAATCACTTCAATTCAACTATTAAATGTAATTTGACTATCTAACTTATAGAGAACTATTGTGCTTCTATTTAATATTCTACATGCAAAATATCATCGTTGTACCTCTATTATGTTCTTATACTCGGTTTATCACCCCCCACTCTAGTGTTACACTTAAGAAAATGTTGTTTTTTTATATTTTCGTTACTAATATGTCAATTTATATCTGCATACTAAATTTTAGCTTAGAATTTATATTTTAGCATTAGTACCCCCACATACCTGCGCTACTAATCAAGTTTGTCAAATTTTAACACAGGGATCTATTTTATTTGTATCTTAGAACATATATTCTAAACTATAGCCTTTCATCTCTATATATTTCATATTTCTGGTTTTTGGCCCCCAGCCCCCGCCGCCTCTGGAAAGTTGCAGTTTTCTATAGTTTGTCTTTAATGACACTCTATATAGGGCCCACGTTCCAAATATCAAAGTTCTAGCTCTGTTGCAACATTGCCCCTAAAAAGTCACGCCGCTACTGAATTAAAATTTTGGTAATCCAATTATTGGCAAACATGCGCAATTAGTGTTTTAATACCCTAAGTTTTAATACTACTTTTTCAATATTTCTGGCTTTTACTGTCTCAACTCCCGCCGCCACTAGAAAATTGGGGCTGTTAATTTTTTTTCATTAATAACTTTCTACAGCGAGCCTACATATTAAATTTGAACGTCCTAACTCTATTCTAACATTGCTCCCGGAAATTCGAGCCGCTACTGAACTCAAATTTTAAATTTCCAACTATTGGAAAATGTGGACAATTATAATCCTAATACACACACCTAATTTCAGTTTTCTATCTTTTCTAGTTCGTCAGATATTTGCAAAAGTATTGTTTCAAATTTTTCAGTTTTTCCAGAATAATTTTTTCCAGGGAAATTCAGGGAAAAATTCAGGGACGTAGAAAGTCTTAGAAATTTGTCCTTTACATAATATCAAAATTTAAAAAACTTTGTAGGCGCCGTTTAGAAGATACCATAAAGATTTTGTTACCGGATATATATATATACTAGCTTTTACCCCCGTCGCAAGCGACGTTTGTTTTTTGTGAGTGGCTTGAATTTTAAGTCAAAATTTAATTTTTAAATTGAAATAATAAATAAACTCGTCCTATATTGATTTAACATTTAATAACAATTAATTTTTCATACAAACTGACTAAGAAAATACATTTTCTATATCAAAATAAAAAATATTTTGAATTTATGCGATATTTGAACAACTTTTTTTCAAAATTTGGGATTTTTTTTTGATTCCTAAATAAGTTACCAAGGTTAGCCTATATACAAAATTTCAACTTTCTAGCACAATTTTTACTCTCGGCAAATACTGCCCCCGTGCCCCCCAATAAAATTTTAAAATTTTAAATTTTTTTTTTATAAACAATATACTTAATTATTCTAGAATCCAGAAAATGAATTTTCTCCAAAGTTCCCCACCGGGCCCCCGAATTTCTTTAACCCCCCCTTTTTCAATTTTTGAATTTCTAATTTTTGAGAAATGTCAGCATTGAATACCTTAATACACATGCAAAATTTCAACTTTCTATCTTATACGAATTAAAAGTAATACAGCAAAAAATGGATCACTTTTTTTCCAGTTTTTCCAAAATTACGGGTTTCCAGGAAATTCAGGGAAAAATCCGGGGACGCCAAAAGTCTTAGAATTTTTTTCTCTACGAAATAGGAAATTTTTAAAAACTTCCCTGGAGCCGTTTTCGAGATGCCATACAAAATTCGAACCAAACATATAAACACATAAACATATAAGAATATAAATATACACCTGGGACATTATAATATACTTGAGTTTACCCCCGTCGCAATGCGACGTCTATTTGGCGTGTATCATTTAAATCCAATAAAATAATTCGTAATTAAATTTCATATTTAACTGTTCTATTTTTAAATTGAAATAATAAATAAACTCGCGCACATATACACACATATAAATTGACTAAAAAAATATTATTTTTTTTTCAAAATAAAAAATATTTTCAATTTATGCGTTATTTGACCAACTTTTTTTCAAAATTTGGGATTTTTTTTTTCGATTCGTAAATAAGTTACCAAGGTTAGCCTACATACAAAATTTCAATTTTCTAGCACAATTTTTACTCTCGGCAAATACTGCCCCCGTGCCCCCCAATAAAATTTTGAAATTTTGAATTTTTTTTTAATAATAATATACTTAATTATTCTAGAATCCAGAATATGAACTTTCTCCAAAGTTCTCTACCGGGCCCCCGAATTTCTTCAACCCCCCCTTTTTCAATTTTTGAATTTCTAATTTTTGAGAAATGTCAGCATTGAATACCTTAATACACATGCAAAATTTCAACTTTCTATCTTATACGAATTGAAAGTAATACAGCAAAAAAGGGATCACTTTTTTTCCAGTTTTTCCAAAATTACGGGTTTCCAGGAAATTCAGGGAAAAATCCGGGGACGCCAAAAGTCTTAGAATTTTTTTCTCTACGAAATAGGAAATTTTTAAAAACTTCCCTGGAGCCGTTTTCGAGATGCCATACAAAATTTGAACCAAACATATAAGAATATAAGAAAACAAATATACACCTGGGACATTATAATATACTAGCGCTTCGCCCCGTCGCAAAGCGACGTGTATCTAATATTTGTGAATAAAAAAAGTTATTTGATAAATTGAAAATAATGCAAAATATTATTTTTAAGTAATTTTCGCAAGAATTTATCATTTTTTAAATTTATATTTTCTTATTTTGTTATAATTCCTTTATTTACTGTTATAAAGCACTGTATTGACCAGTCTTTATTGCCTCCGCCCATAAGCCCCAATCGTCACCTCTTGGCTCCATGCTTTCTTACGTTTCCGAGCTTTTAATTTGATTCCTCTAAACTTCCGCCATGAAGCGCCTTCTACTTTTAGCACTCTGCATCGCTTCTTCCCTGAGCATCGTCGGTCCTTAAAATACATCCACAGCGCCCCCGCTGCGTAAAATTATCATTAACCATAATGAAGCACAGTATTGATTAATGTCCACTGCCCCGCCCCTAAACACTAATCACCTCTTGGCTCCATGCTCTGTATCGTTCTTGCACTTTTAATTGTATTCATCTGCATCTTTGCCACAATGCGCCCACTTGCAACACTACAGGCTACCTGAGCATCATCGCTCATTAGGGTACTTTCCTATCCCCCCCGTTTAGCGCAATCATTAAATAATCCTCCGCTTCCACCCCCTGCGTACTAATCTCTTAACAATTAGTTTTCAAAATTAATACTATACTGGCAACCTGCATACTAAATTTTATCCTTAGAAGTACATTATTTTTTAATAAATATTCGATAAGATAAATCTTTGATAAAATTTTCACTAATTTTAATGTAAACCTACTAATTACATCAATTCATTTATGTTTTTAAGAAAGCTGAGCAGTTCCCTCCCAATAATCTCATCTCTAGGCCTTTTCCTTCCCGTTATTGCACTTCCCCATACCCCGCCACCCACACTTTCAGCACCAAAACACATATTCTACAACACGGTTACCTCCCAGAGTTATTATAATCTATCGCCACTACTTCTAACACTACCGTTACTTAGTACTGAACCCCAGCGCCACACTCTCTTCCAATCAGGCACTATTAATTCGATATTATAGCAATTCATTTACATGAATAAAACTGTACTGTAATCTTACATTCTATATTTCGTATTTATATTTACGTTATAATATTAGTCACTCCATTAATCCCCGCTCCTGAAATAAAATTGTCAAATTTTAGGCATAGCAATCTATTTTGCTCGTAGCAACTCTCTCTACCTTTATCTACCCCTACTTTTATAAATGATCGAAATTTCAAAATTGAGTTCTTTGGCAAAGCTTTTTCCTGCCCCCACTTCCCCAATTTCACGCCGCTACTAAGGTTAAATTTATTTTCGCAAATATGCACATGCATAGTTTCTATTTTTTCACTTTATCTATTTTTTGATATTTGTGGCTGTTAACTATTTCCCCCCTATACCTCTCACTCCTGTTCGATTTCACAGCACAACAAACGCACTAAAAATCAATTCAACTCTACTATTGAATGTTATTTGAATATGTGACTTATAGAGAACTATTGTGCTTCTATTTAATATTCTACATGCAAAATATCATCGTTGTACCTCTATATTGTTATTATACTCGGTTTAACACCCCCTGCTCTAATGGTACACATAAGAAAATATAGTTTGTTTATATTTTCGTTATTAATGTGTCAATCTATATCTGCATACTTAATTTCAGCTTTGTATTTTTATTTTAGCATTAGTACCCCCCACAAACCTCCGCTACTGAAGAAGTTTGTCAAATTTTAGCACAGGTATCTATTTTGTTTGTACCTAAGAGCATATATTCTAAACTATAGCCATTCATCTCTATATATGTCATATTTCTGTTTTTTGGCCCCCAGCGCCCGCCGCCTCTGGAAAGTTGCAGTTTTCTATAGTTTGTCTTTAATGACACTCTATATAGGGCCTACGTTCCAAATATCAACTTTTTACCTCTATTGCGACGTTGCCCCCAAAAAATCACGCCGCTACTGAATTAAAATTTTGTAATCCAATTATTGGCAAACATGCGCAATTAGTGTCTCAATACATACCCTAAGTTTTAATACTACTTTTTCAATATTTCTGGCTTTTACTGTCTCAACTCCCGCCGCTACTGGAAATTTGGGGCTGTTTATTTTTTTTCATTAATGACTGTCTAGAGCGAGCCTACATATTAAATTTGAACGTCCTAACTCTATTCTAACATTGCCCCCGGAAATTCGCGCCGCTACTGAACTCAAATTTTAAATGTCCAACTATTGGCAAATGTGCACAATTATGATCTCAATACACATACCAAATTTCAGTTTTCTATCTTTTCTTGTTCGTCAGATATTTGCAAAAGTATTTTTTCGAATTTTCCAGTTTTTCCAGAATAATTTTTTCCAGGGAAATTCAGGGAAAAATTCAGGGACGTAGAAAGTCTTAGAAATTCGTCCTTTACATAATATTAAAATTTAAAAATCTTTGTAGGCGCCGTTTAGAAGATACCATACAGATTTTGTTACCGGATATATATATATATATATATATAAATATCTATGAGTTCTTATGGGTTTTCCATGTTAAATTGGAACATTACGAACATTATAATAGTAAGATGATATATATATATATAAATTATAATTATATATATATATATATATATATATATATATATATATATATATGTAGGTAATTACCCTACATTAGTAGTTTTTGAATCTAATTCCATCCCGGTTCAGACTCCACTTTGCAGGTTAGAATATACAACCACCTGTTGAGATCCTAATTTGCAGCATAGAACTATTCAATCCCATATGAGCCTCCAATTTGTAGGTAATTTCTACAACTATCCGTTGAGACGATCAATTTGCAGTATAACATAACAATATAGCTTCTTTTATACGAGCAAACACGCGACTTGAATATTGATAGTTCATTTAATATTTACACAAAATTATACAATTACATCTAAATAAAGCGAATTAATCGTAATTAACTTCACTAAGAAAAATACACTTGATTAAAATACAATACTTAGATTATAGTGTCTCTTCACAGTGTTTTGCGTGTTAACACGTAATACGCAATTTCAATTGTTCATAGTTATTAACACAATGATTTTATAATGATAATACAACCTAGTATTTAACATTACATTTGCTGCATAACTCTAACATATGTTACAACTAATAACAATGTTACACTTATTAAATTATATTAACACCCGTTAATAATATTTAAACTAACAAAATAACAACATCGCACAACCTATGTACATCTTGTCGCCATTTTATATCTAACTCTAACTACGACTGTTGCTTGTACCAACATGTGCCCGTAATGACTCGTCAGCATACACTATAGCGAGTGTCTGTGTTTGAGAGTTTCGGGGTTCACACACCTCATCAGATGTTATAGCAAGCATCTCGTGTCGAGAGAACATTATAATATTACCCTAATATTATTCAAGTTCTTAACCTAATTTACAGGTTACTTTATATTTCTATTTCTTAAAACTAATTATATTTACACTTAAAACTAATCTAAAAAAATAATCCCACATCTCGGCCTCTCCTGACTAGTAACTGTCCTCAGTTGCTATAATCATCCTTGCCCATGATGTCATCTTGTCTGCTGATGTAGAAGTCCTGTCTGGCCTTTCACATTCTCCTGCTTTCTCCACGTCATAACGAGCATTTCCTTTAATTTTCGTTATTTTGTATGGTCCTTTGGCCTCTTCTGCTCCTGTTGCTTTAGTAGGTAACAACCAAACAAACTTTGTAAAAGCATTTACTTTAACGAGAATATGTTTACACTTTTTGCTTGTTGTTTCACATTTTCTACCGTAGCTAGTCCTGTATTCTTGCTGAATTTTTAGAATATTTCCTTTATCCTCTTCTCTCAGCTTCTTGCGTTTTTCTACAAACTCATTTTGTATTTCTTCTGCTTGTATCGTCTTCTTCGGCTTCGGAAAATGCTTAACGGCTTTGTCCTTATCCTTCGAGGAACAAACAGTGTCTTGTTTGGTTTTCATTTTAACCCCAATCTTCAATTCATTTTCTGTTATACACTTCCTTGTATAATTCTTTGCTTGTTGCGTCTTCTTCGGCTTCGGAAAATGCTTAGCTGCGTTAACCTCATCCTTAGAGGGACGAACATTGCCTTGTTTCCTCATCTTCGGCTTCGGAAAATGCTTGACTGCTTTTACCTTATCCTTAGATAGACGAACATTGCCTTGTTTCATTGCACAACCTAGGTCGTTCATTTCCTGGGCTGCCTGTATGATATCCTCTTCTAACCCTTCACCCAGCTGCTCTTCAACAACTAGTCGATCTGCAGGTGGTAGTCTAAGCGGTCTAGAAAATATAGGAGTATCATTTTTTAATGTAATTGTCTTTTCACTTTCAGAGTTGCGTAACTCTTTTCGTTTGTCATTGTCCACTGACTCAGGTGTTTTATTAACAACAATTTTATCGTTTATATGAGATAAGTCTAGAACACTTTCTTTATCACCATAGTCTATTTTCATTGTCATTAATTGTTTAACCTCACTTTCATTTACATCTTTATCGCTATAAAGTTTATGAAATTTAACACCTGTGTTGTCAATAATTACTCTGGCTTTAGTTATAATGTCCAAACCTATCACTATGTTCATATGCATTGCATGAGATGGTAACACTTCAAAATAACCTACGTAATGTTCTGAATCAATTTGAATGTCCAATTTAATTCAACCTAAAGAATTTACTCTTGAGTTTGACAAACCACGTATTGTTATTTCAGAGTCATTTAATTTAACACTCTTTAATATTTTAAAATAATCTTCGCGCACTGCTGATAAATCACTACCAGTATCTATTAAAGCATTTACATTACTCCTGTTATTAACACAAATTGATTTTATCATTTCTACTTTCATAACATTATGCTCCGCTTTAACAGTTTTTATTTTAGTATTACAGTTTCGACTAACATGTCCATAATTACCACAATTAAAACATTTATAACCCTTGTCTTTATCAGGACACACTTTAGATGAGTGTGATAACGAACCACAATTAAAACTTTTAATCTTCTCACCTGTTGTCTCAACTTTACTTTTGGTACCTGGCCTAGATCTCCTATCATAGTCCTGGGTATCCATTTTCATTTTTTCATATTGTTCCAGCTCACGTCTAAGTTGTCCAATATTCTCAGCTCCATAAAGTATTACTTTGTTAGCTGCACTGTCGCGAATGCCTGCTATGATATAATCCATAATAGCTGCTTCTTCGACGTCTGCTTGTCGAGCTATATCTAAAATATCATACACATATTGACGAATACTTTCACCTGTTTTCTTCACCCTTTGTTGAAGCATTTTGTAAACCTGTGCGCTATTTAAACTTGTATCAAATTCTTCAATCAAATACGATTTAAATGTATCCCAATTTATTATCCTGGTTTCGAAATTAACAAATTGTTTTGCTGTCTCAGTCAACAATCTCCTGGCATACAAATATCTGTATTTTGTATCTATTTCTGCCTGGTCACAGAAATCATCAAATTGTTTAATCCATTATCTAACATTTTTAAGCCCATCATATTTAGGTAAAGCCAATTCTAAATCTAAAAATGTATAATTAGTTTTATTGACTGTTTCATTGTTTACAGACCTATTATTCTGTTCACCGACTCGGATATTAAACGAGATCATTCTTGACAATAATTCAGCACGATTCCCACGCTGACTAAGTCCAACAAAATTAAGTTCCTGTCGTAACTCTGCCACTGACCAATTGTTTAATTCTTGTGTCATTGTTATAATTTTCACTACTGTACAATTACTTTAATGAGCAAACTGTACACTAAGTTTTCCTCTTGATTCCGCTGGTCAACTGTTCTGGTTCTAAGGGTAAAAATAATCTTAACTGAATATTTTTGATTTCGCCCTTATCCCGTTGATCAATAAGTCTGGTTCTAAGGTTAAAAATAATCTTAACTGAATATTTTTTATTTCGCCCTTATCCCGGTTGAGCCCCCAATTTGTAGGTAATTACCCTACATTAGTAGTTTTTGAATCTAATACCATCCTGGTTCAGACTCCACTTTGCAGGTTAGAATATACAACCACCTGTTGAGATCCTAATTTGCAGCATGGAACTATTCAATCCCATATAAGCCTCCAATTTGTAGGTAATTTCTACAACTATCCGTTGAGACGATCAATTTCCAGTATAACATAACAATATAGTTTCTTTTATACGAGCAAAATGGTGACTTGAATATTGATAGTTCATTTAATATTTACACAAAATTATACAATTACATCTAAATAAACCGAATTAATCGTAATTAACTTTACTAAGAAAAATACACTTGATTAAAATACAATACTTAGATTATAGTGTCTCTTCACAGTGTTTTGCGTGTTAACACGTAATACGCAATTTCAATTGTTCATAGTTATTAACACAATGATTTTATAATGATAATACAACCTAGTATTTAACATTACATTTCCTGCATAACTCTAACATATGTTACAACTAATAACAATGTTACACTTATTAAATTATATTAACACCCGTTAATAATATTTAAACTAACAAAATAACAACATCGCACAACCTATGTACATCTTGTCGCCATTTTATATCTAACTCTAACTACGACTGTTGCTTGTACCAACATGTGCCCGTAATGACTCGTCAGCATACACTATAGCGAGTGTCTGTGTTTGAGAGTTTCGGGGTTCACACACCTCATCAGATGTTATAGCAAGCATCTCGTGTCGAGAGAACATTATAATATTACCCTAATATTATTCAAGTTCTTAACCTAATTTACAGGTTACTTTATATTTCTATTTCTTAAAACTAATTATATTTACACTTAAAACTAATCTAAAAAAATAATCCCACATCTCGGCCTCTCCTGACTAGTAACTGTCCTCAGTTGCTATAATCATCCTTGCCCATGATGTTATCTTGTCTGCTGATGTAGAAGTCCTGTCTGGCCTTTCACATTCTCCTGCTTTCTCCACGTCATAACGATCATTTCCTTTAATTTTCGTTATTTTGTATGGTCCTTTGGCCTCTTCTGCTCCTGTTGCTTTAGTAGGTAACAACCAAACAAACTTTGTAAAAGCATTTACTTTAACGAGAATATGTTTACACTTTTTGCTTGTTGTTTCACATTTTCTACCGTAGCTAGTCCTGTATTCTTGCTGAATTTTTAGAATATTTCCTTTATCCTCTTCTCTCAGCTTCTTGCGTTTTTCTACAAACTCATTTTGTATTTCTTCTGCTTGTATCGTCTTCTTCGGCTTCGGAAAATGCTTAACGGCTTTGTCCTTATCCTTCGAGGAACGAACAGTGTCTTGTTTGGTTTTCATTTTAACCCCAATCTTCAATTCATTTTCTGTTATACACTTCCTTGTATAATTCTTTGCTTGTTGCGTCTTCTTCGGCTTCGGAAAATGCTTAGCTGCGTTAACCTCATCCTTAGAGGGACGAACATTGCCTTGTTTCCTCATCTTCGGCTTCGGAAAATGCTTGACTGCTTTTACCTTATCCTTAGATAGACGAACATTGCCTTGTTTCATTGCACAACCTAGGTCGTTCATTTCCTGGGCTGCCTGTATGATATCCTCTTCTAACCCTTCACCCAGCTATAAAAAATATTCCCACATATATATATATATATATATATATATATATATATATATATATATATATATATATATATATAAATATCTATGAGTTCTTATGAGTTTTCCATGTTAAATTGGAACATTACGAACATAATAATAGTAAGATAAACATACAAATATACACTTGGAACATTATAATATAG
This sequence comes from Panorpa germanica, assembly GCA_963678705.1. Lineage (NCBI taxonomy): Eukaryota > Metazoa > Arthropoda > Insecta > Mecoptera > Panorpidae > Panorpa > Panorpa germanica. The sequence goes on from CAVMBN010000126.1 coordinate 107,411, forward strand.
GATGAATGAATATAAATTCAGATATGGTTCACAACCCAAGTGTATATTTTCAAGAAAGAGAATGTTTTATTTATTTTGATATTCCAAAATAGTGAATAGTTAAGTTTAACTCTTCTGTGATATTAATTTGTTTCAATAAATTTGAATTTGCCGCGTTCAAGTTGGTCCTTCTGGTCATCGAAATGGCAGAGATAGTGTCTGAGTAACTGTGCGAAGTTTGGTCGCATATCTAGTCCCGCCTTCGAGATATATGTTAGTACAGGTAGTGCAGTATTCATTCTGCAGACTTCATTTGAGCTTGTGCGGTCAACTAGCTAACACTATTTTGAATTATTTGTTCAAGTGGTAACTGTGTTCAAGATCTAGAATCCTTTGGATATTTTTTCTGTGTTTAAGGTAAGAGTATAATATATTTGTGGTTACAATTTTAGTTATTTAAATAAATATATAAATAATAAAATAAATAAATGTCACTTATTTGTAAATAGTTTTTTTAACACTAATGCCTGTAACGTGTTCCAATATAGTCAGCCTGTATATCCATGTAAATTGTATCGCTTTAGTATTCTATTTTAGGAATTAAAAAAACCTATTTATATTTCCTTATAATTGTTTCGAATAACCTCATTTAAAATAATCCTATCTTAGTTTACACTCTGAGGCGCGTGATATAAGAAATCGATTGTTTTAGTTAGTAATATCTGTAAAATATTGCGGTTTAGGCTGTGTTTACATATGCGTGGACGATCATTATGCGAAACCTTGTTTTTAAAATACGGAAAATAATAAACACGCGAACATTTGCTCAAACTTTTGACACATTTGTTGACACATGTCTACTGCAACATAAATACTTGGCAAACAATCGGTATTGATAAATAGAACACCATATCCTCCTTATAAAATTATCTATCTCAATTTTTTAAGAAAACATCAATCTATTTCAAAGCAGCTCTCTAAGTTTATTTCCATGTACTGCTCGTTGCATTTAACTCAAAAATTAAAAACAAATCTTTCTCTCTCTCTCTCTCTTAAGATTTTAATCGAGTAACTTTCTTTTTTTCTTTAAGAATATTGAAATAATTTTCTTCAAAAATGCAAGCAGTGACAGTGTTTGTAAATTTCAGCGGCTAGGACTCATTGGTAAAGGTTAATTCGGATCTGTATTTCTCGTGGTGAAGAGGGGAGGTTACTGTTATTTTATGTCTATTTTGTATCGACAATATCAGTCAATTATACCAGTAGTGCCATCTACCTTTAACTATGTAATACTGTATTCTTTATATGAGTAGGAAATGTGAGATTTGAAATAAAGTTCAGTTCGTATCTGTGACTCAAGCGTTTGATTTATTAGAGGTTATTAGCCCAGTATTTTTTTTAGTTTTTCTCGCAATTTTCGTGGACATTTTTAGTGAAATAGTCTTTGCAGATTGAAATAAACTGTAATTAACGCTGTGACTGTGAAAATGACGACGAACTATCATGTCAGTGTGCCTAAACTGAAAGGTCGGGAGAATTACAGTGAATGGGCTTTTGCGGCTGAGAATTTATTAATTCTGGAGGGGCTGTCTGATTGCATCAAGTCGGAGACAGTACCAGAAGAAATAGGAGCAGCAGGTGACGCGAAAACCAGAGCCAAACTTATTCTCACAATAGATTCGTCGCTGTACGTACACATAAAAGATGTACAAACGACCCATGAGCTGTGGAAGAAATTGAAGAACCTATTCGATGACTCAGGATTTACGAGAAGGATCAGTTTGCTGAGGAGTTTGATTTCCATTCGACTCGAGAATAGTGTATCAATGACTTCGTACGTGACACAGATAATTGAAACAAGCCAGAAATTGAGTGGTACGGGTTTCAACATTAATGATGAGTGGGTCGCATCGCTTTTGTTAGCGGGATTAACAGAAAAATATTCCCCTATGATAATGGCGATCGAGCATTGCGGCATGCCATTGACAGCAGACGCCATTAAAACAAAGTTGTTGGACATGGAAGAAAGCGGAAACGGTGGCGACAGCAGCGCTTTCAATTCCAGTGGTGTGTTTGCGAGTTGTAAGAAGAACCGGAATGTTGGTGGCACTTCAACCAGAGACAATGCCCATATGTCAAAGTCAAAACCAAAGGTCATAACATGCTATAAATGTAAATAAACAGGGCATTACCGTAATCAGTGTACATTTTCGAACAAAAATTCATGGAATACAAACAATAATGAACGTACAAGTAGTAATGCGTTTAGCGCCGTGTTCTTGAATGGTGAATTTTGCAAAAGCGATTGGTATATTGACTCCGGGGCGAGTGTTCATCTTACCGCGAACAAAGAATGGTTGTCAAATGTGTCGCGGGATCTTAAGATTAAGGAAATTGTCGTGGCAAACAAAAATAAAATACCTGTATTATGTACTGGAGATGTGCAGATTACGACAAAGACGCACGCCAGTGAATACGATATTACAGTGGAAGGTGTATTGTGCGTATCAAAGTTGACTACAAATCTGTTGTCTGTTAGTCAACTTATATCCAAAGGAAACAAAGTTTTATTTAACAACAATGGTTGTCAGATTTTCAATAAGGCAGGAGTACTTGTGGCTACAGCATGTCTGTTGAATGGTGTATATAAACTGAATATGTCTGAATATTGTTCAGCAACTGCAATGACTGTGTCTAGTGAAGTTTGGCATCGACGTTTAGGTCATGTCAACAGCCAGTATTTGAACAAGATGCAAGATGCTGTAGAGGGATTGACAATTAAAAGTAAGATTGATATGTCCAAGTCATCATGTGTCGCATGCTGTGAGGGCAAGCAAAGCCGGTTGCCTTTTCCCAAAGAAGGTAGCAGAAGTACTGAGTTGTTACATATTGTGCATACCGATCTCTGTGGACCAATGGAAAATCGGTCAATAGGTGGTTCGAGATACTTCATGCTGTTCATCGATGATTTTAGTCGTATGACATATATTTATTTTCTAAAAACAAAGGATGAGGCGTTGAAATGCTTTCAACAATACAAAGCAGAGGTTGAGAATCAACTTAATCGCAGGATTAAGATTTTGAGAAGTGGCAATGGGGCAGAATTCTGCAACAGCAAGTTTGATGATTTTTTGATGTCGCATGGGATAGTACATCACAAAACAAACCCATACACGCCAGAGCAGAATGGACTCTCGGAGCGATATAACCGGACTATTGTTGAGAAAGCCAGGTGTCTGTTGTTCGATGCAGGTCTCGAGAAAAGGTTTTGGGCAGAGGCTGCACACACTGCAGTGTACTTACATAACAGGACTGTGACTACATCCTTAAATTATAAAACTCCTTTCGAGATATGGACCGATAGAAAGCCTGATGTAAGTCACCTACGTATTTTTGGTAGCATAATTATGGTACATGTGCCAAAACAAAAGAGATTTAAATGGGACAGAAAAGCTGAAAAGTGCATCCTTGTCGGCTATTCTAAAGATGTCAAAGGGTACAGGATTTACAACCCGAAGTCTAATGTCATCACTACCAGTAGGGATGTTATAGTATTGGAGAAGATAGAGAGAGAGAATAATCTTCTGGAGGTACAGGAACATTGTTCAGATGATGTGAATACAGTTCCAGTAGGGGAAGAAGATTTGACACTTCAGGAAGATTCACATGAACAATCAGATAACTTGAACATGGATGACAGTGGTGAAATGTATGTACCTTGTGAAGATGAAACATTAGATAGCTCAGAGTCTGGTGCAACAGACAGTGAAGACTCCATAATACTCAACAATGTCAACACAATAAGTGGTCCTCGGCGTAGAAAGCAGCCAGACAGATTTGGATTTGCAAGTGCTTGCATAGAAGATGACCAGATGTTCACGGGTGAAATATTGTTGCAAGAAGCCTTGGAAGGATCTGAGAAAGCACAGTGGTTAGCGGCAGTGCAGGAAGAGCTACAGTCGTTCGAGAAAAATAGTGCGTGGGAACTCGTAGATGTTCCAAAAGATGGTACTATAGTGCAGTGCAAGTGGGTGTTGCGGAAAAAGTACGATAGTGAAAACAATGTGCGTTACCGTGCTCGTCTAGTCGCAAAGGGCTTTACCCAAAAACATTGTGTGGACTATGCTGAAACCTGTACAGGCTATGCCTGTAGTGAGACACACAACTCTTAGACTATTATTTGCATTGTCTGTAAAGTTAGGTTTAGATGTCACTCATTTAGATGTTAAGACTGCGTTCTTAAATAGTGATTTAGAGGAAACCATTTACATGAAAATGCCAGATTATTATAATAGTAGTAGTTCAGTTAGTAAAGTATTAAAACTTAAAAAGGATATTTATGGACTTAAGCAGGCATCTAGGGCCTGGAATAAAAAGGTAGATGATTGTTGGATCAGTAATGGTTATGAAAGATCAAAAATAGAGCCATGTATGTATATAAAGGATAATAACAAATGTAAGACTATTGTAACAGTCTATGTAGATGATTTCTTTATATTTTCCAACGATAAAACTGAAACTAAGAGCTTGAAACTGATTTTATCTAATAAGTTTAGCATTAAAGACTTAGGTGATGTTAAACTATGTCTTGGAATGAATGTAACCTTTAACAAAGATAAAGGATATGTAACTTTAAGCCAGCAAACTTATATTGATCAATTATTGAACAAATTTAATTTAAGTGATTGTAAGGTTGTTGATACACTTATGGAGGTCAAATTAAATGTAAGTAAAGGTGAAGTAGGTGTAAATAAATGTGTGCCCTATCAACAACTAATTGGTAGTTTGATGTATCTGTCAGTCTAAAATAGGCCAGATATTAGTTATTCTATAAGTTTTTTGAGTCAATTCAATAATTGCCACACTAAACAGCATTGGGAATATGCAAAGAGATTATTGAGATATCTTAAAAGAACTAAATCTTGTGGAATAAAATATTGTAAAGATGGTAACTCAGAAGTAAGAGGCTATGTTGATGCTGATTGGGCTTCTAACTCTGAAGATAGGAGATCATATACTGGGATGTGTTTTTTGTTGTCTCATGGTGTAATATCATGGGAATGTAGAAAACAGAAATGTGTAGCCCTCTCCAGTACTGAATCAGAGTATATTGGTCTATCTGAGGCATGTAGAGAAGCATTATATCTTAAGGAATTACAGTATGAAATAACCAATAAGATGTACACAATAAGCATATTCAATGATAACCAAGGCGCACAGAAGTTGTGTACAAACCCAGTCTTTCATAAACGTACAAAGCATAATGAAATCAAATATCATTTTTGTCATGATTTAGTAAAAGATAAAATTGTTAAAGTACTATATGTGCCAACAGCTAATATGCCAGCTGACATTTTAACGAAAAGTTTATGTTCAGCAAAGCATTATAAATTTATGTTACTTCTTGGGATAGTTTGTTTAGATTAAATTTGTATTTATCTGTAATAGTGGATATTGCGATAAGTAGGGGTGTTATTTTATGTCTATTTTGTATCGACAATATCAGTCAATTATACCAGTAGTGCCATCTACCTTTAACTATGTAATACTGTATTCTTTATATGAGTAGTAAATGTGAGATTTGGAATAAAGTTCAGTTCGTATCTGTGACTCAAGCGTTTGATTTATTAGAGTTACAACAATTCAAAAATGTTTGCTATGAAGAAAATTCGAAAAAACACAAATGCGATACGCGAGCTTCAAGTGTTGACTGCCATTCGGCATAAACAATTCCTAGTTAACCTACACTACACTGTCGAGTGGGAAGGGTCCATGTTTTTAATTATGGATTATCTCACTGGTGGAAATCTTGCTACGCATCTAAATCAAGGGAAGTTTCACTTGGAGGAAGCCAGATTCTACGTAGGCGAGATTGTGCTAGCCCTCGAGCATCTTCACAACTTAGGAATCGTACATCGTGACCCCAAACTGGACAATATCATGCTAGACCACGAAGGGCACATTGTTTTAGTAGATTTTAAATGTGCTCTGCAATTTTCAAAAGGTGATCGAGTTAAAACAATACAGACGAATTGTTTAATAGGATTGCCGAAATACATCGCTCCGGAAGTTCTTAACTACGAGGCTCATGAAATGCCTGTCGATTCGTGGGCTCTAGGCATCCTGACGCATTTACTTCTAACGCAGAGAGGACCCTTTAGTGCCTTAACCTTTGAAGAATCCGAGCAGGGGATACAGACCGACATACCCACAATAGATGAATCTCTGATGTTCGAAACGATCGACTTTATCCTAAGATTGCTAAATAAAGATCCGGATTGGAGGTTGGGAAGTCATGGAGGCGCCAACGAGTTAAAGCGACATGACTTCTTTGATGGGATCAATTGGAATCTCTTGAGACGAAGAGGATGCGCTCCTCCAATTGTAGTTGTAGGAGGTCGCCTATACCGTAGATTTCAAAAGAGCTATAATTTTTTTCATTAAATTTAAAAAAACTAGCGCTTTGGTTCGTCGCAAAGCGACGTATATATAACAACTGTAATTAAATAAAAGTTATTTGTTAAATTAAACTTAATGTAAAATATTATTTTTAAATAATTTTCGTTAAAATATATGTTTTTTAAAATTATGTTTTTATTTAATTTTTATTTTGTTTTAATGCCTATCATTTACCCTAATTAAGCACTGTATTAAACAATATATGATACCAAGCCTCTAAACCACAATCTGCACCTCCTGGTTCCATGCTCTCTATCGTTTTCACACTTTTAATTTTAAACTTTAGGGGGGAACTTTGAAGAAAATTCGCATTTTGAATTGAGTAACAATTTCATATCTTATAAATATAGAAATTTAAAAACTCAAAAATGTAATTTGCGAGCACGGGGGCGTTTTTTGCCGAGGGTAAAAATTGTGCTAAGAAGGTGAAATTTTGTATATGGGCTGGCTGGCTAACTTTCGAACGTACAAATAGAAACAAAAGATACGAAATTTAAAAAAAAAGAAAAAAAAGTTGGTGAAACAACAAATAAATTAAAATTATTTTATATTTTGTTAAAAAAAATATTTCTATTTAGTCAGTTTATATGAAAAATTATTACATGTATGTATGAGCGAGAAAATAATTTTTGAATTAAGAGCTCAAAATTTTTTTACGTGTAGATTCCTGTTCAATGAATTTACTGGTAAAATCTCACTATAGATAGCCGTTCATATTTTAAAGAAATTAAATGTTGAAAATTGACTTATGGGGAAATGGGTACATGTGATCGTAAATCAATAAATATGAGTATGTTCTGCATTGTGTAGTATAAAAAAAACTATACATTAGAAAGGTGAATATTGGCGTGACACGTCAATATTTAAAAAATACTATGTAACCGTTCATCCTGGAAAGATAATTAGAAATGAAATTCAAATTATGATATTTAAAAATATATTTGTCGCCATATTTGACACTTGGCAACGTTGCACTGCTATAATAAGCGTCACAGCACGGCAGCGGCAAAAACGGTACATAAAAATTTAAATATAACCTCATTCAGAGCTGTCAAAATAAATATTACGTGATAGTAACAGCAAAAATTATGTACAAAAATTTAAAAAATAGCATATATATAGAATTAAAATATTTATTAACACTTTAATAATTTAATAACATAACATATTTCAACAAAAATTTATTTTTGTTAATTTTATGAAGGATAAAAATCCTTATGCAGCCAAGTTAATAGACACAGTGTTAACTTCAGCAGATTGTGAAAATAATTTTCCTCCTTTAGTTGTAAGCACTCGGTGGTATTCCTCTTGTCGGTAAAATGTAAACATTATATTCTGAGTAGTTGTATTTTGCTGCAATGGCTTTTCCAAAACCAGTGATTTCTAAATCAAAGAACACAACTGCTGCTGCATTATAAATCGCAATTAAAGTTTTCAATATCAATGTCTAATCCACTCTGCAACTGATAACAAAATGTAATCAAATGTAGCATGATTCAAATCAGACCATTTTATAATTTGATTATCAGCTTCTCTTCGTAATCTAGCAATGCTACTTGACACATCATCTCCAATTAACACTCTAATTTTTACACGTTTAGCTGTAAAGTCTTTATACTGTCTTTATAACTGCGTACAAGCATCTAAACAGTCATGTCTGGCTCCATGGCCTTCGAACTCCCACTGAAAGTTTCACGGCAGTCATGATCAATTTTATCATGTCCTCTTTCAAATCTCACGCATTGTTTATTTCTCGTAATATATGCAACAACGTAGAATGACCTAAAAAAAACAAATTGTAATAATTCTAAATAATTAAATTTTACAAATTTGTAATCTTAAATATTTATTACCAGTTAAACTATTATACGTTCTTTCTGCTCCCTTTTTTTGCTACCCAGCATCTATACTCAATATTAACAGTACAGTATCCTTCTTTGAAATAGCTTTAGGTGATTTTGAACTATATATTAAAGAAAAAAATGCTATATTAGTAATAATATAAGTCATTTTTGAGTTTATAATAATGTTAATGAATCGTAATACCTTTGATGAGCTATTAGGAATTTTCTTTCTATTGTCATGCAATTCCGGCAACTTATTCGATCAATATTTTCAATAGCCATCCCTACGCAAATCAAATCGATTCATATCGTTTTAGAATAGTATGGTCAACTGTTGAAATATTGGGGCAAATTAGAATATTGTTTAAATGAGTTATTCTAATCCCACTGGTTAGAGTTGTTAGAAAATAATAGTCATAATTAAAGAATAAAAAACAAAATAAATTGATTATTACTATCTTCTTTTTATAGAAATATTTACCCATAGGAGAGGATATTAATTTTTAACTTTTGACAGGAGGGGTTCTTATTTACTTTTTTATTTATCTTTTATTTTAATTTTTATACTTTAGTCAAACTTATTTACTGATTTAAGCTATTCATCTAAATAAACCGTTTAACTAATTTAAAACTCTTATTTCACAGCGCCACCTAATTTAAATTCAAGCTGTAAATTAAGAAATCAGCTAATAAAATACTAAAGTTAATAATGAACAAAAAAAGCAATTAAATACAACTATTGATTAACCATATGGGCTAATCAACTTGGGCCCCACATATCGGTCCGATCTAAGACAATTTCGCATTCAATACAAAGCGCACAAGTTTCTTTAAACCATTTATAAAAATAATGATAATTCGGAATCTAATACTAAGGTGTCAGCATACTGGGCAAACTGGTTGCAAACCTTAGCCTCGAATCTGCCCGAACCGAATGTCATTTCTCATTTTAAATTATTTTTATTTAGTTACTAAACACAACTAAAGAAAACCGGTTACACTGCAGAGTGAGGCACTTGACCTTTTTTTCGAAATCACATTCAAAATGGCAGTCCTTTGTAAAATACCGCCAAAGGATTAAAACGTTTTTATTTTATACAAATACCATGAGTAAGTGTTTTATTACTGTGGCATGCTTAAGTCGCACCAGTCTGTTTGTTAAAAGTACACTCATGTCTAAATAATGTCAACTTAAGAATGAAAATATATAAATGTTGGTATTTTTAAGTCGCACCAATATGTATGATACATTACTGACATACTTAATGAAACGACATTAACAAACTGTTACAATTTTTACGGAACATAAATTTAATAAACAAAATATAAATATGATACATAGGATAATTGATTTTTGCAATTGAAATTTCTTAAAACTAAAATTAAAAATAACATGTATTACTAAAAAGAAATACTTGCTGGGCAATTGGAATACTTCTTGTGTAGATATATATAGAATATATAATATACATATTTATACTTAAGCTACGGTTGTCTATCCGCCTTTATATAATTTAAAACATCGTTAATGTATAATTTCAACGAGCTTCGGACTCCTTTGTGAGGCTGAGGTCCAAATCATCAGGTGCGGAGATGTACCGTATATTGCATCTAAACAATCGTTAAAGCCTAGTTCTGGTCTCAACCTGTTTAAAGCAAAATACTGGCAAAAATGTATATTATTAAAAACAAAACTAGACTTACAAAACGAAGCAGCAATAGAAATGAAAATGAAACAACAAAACAATGCACCAAAAGCGAATTGTAATCAAATTCAATCTATTCCACAACTCGTCGAATCACAGGGGGGAGCCTGCTTTAGAGGCTTCAAAAAATCGATTTTTTTTTTTTGCATAAATGTCTTCCCAGACTATCCAAGAATGTGTCCCTAAAATTTCAAAAGCAAATTCAAATTATTTTCGGAGTTACAGAAGAAATAGTGAGCAAGCGTCGAGCAGGTATACGAGCGAATCAATATACGATTTTTTATATACGAAAACTTTGACGCGCGATTTCTCGGTTTTTCATTTTTACGATTTTTCCTAATTGGCGGGAAAGATAGGAAAAAAACGAAACGTCCTATCCAAACGAGACAAAATTGATTGTAATCGGGATTAAATTCTCTTCTAGTTGAACCTTAAAAACCCTAAAAAAGTTATGATTGACCCACTTTTTAAACAATCTAAAGTAAATTTTTTTATCCAAAAAAATTAATTTTTTTTTTAATTTGCGAAAAATTGTTGAATTTCTCACTTTTTGTAAAAAATTTCTTGGTTTAACTAGAAACTATACTATTGAAAATGAAATTTTTTTTGGGTTTTTTTGTTTCAAATGAAAATTGCGACCTGCATCTTTCCCGCCGCACGACACATGCACACTTGAGGCGCCTCTTGAGGCGAATATGACATGTATTTTAATGAAAAAAATTGAGAAGACTGTTGAAATACATAACAATAAAACCTGCAAGTTTCGTTTCAATCGATTATTTTTTTCCTTTCCAAAAAAATCTTTAAAAAAAATCGATTTTTTGAATCCTCTAAAGCAGGCTCCCCCCTTAATGAGGATCAATTAATGGAGCCATATTCACTGATCCAGAAATATGGATACAAAATTATAGATATATCTGTAGATATTTATCTTGTAGGGCCAGTTGTCGAGGCACATCTGAAAGTTAAGTATGTTAATTAATACAAAGCGATGCTGGATTTGGAAAAGCGTTTTTGTACTATTATTTGGAGCTGGATTTTAAGAAGAGAATCCTAAATTTTATTTGCAGATATTCCTCTATACAATTAAAGAAATATATTTCAATATTTCATAAAATTATGAGTTAATGTTTTTGTACACAAATTGCCTAAAATAAAGATCTAAAAACCATGCACAGTGAAAGACAGTGGCTGTCATTTCAACAATTCGGTACAATGCATGTACATGTACATTTTAACATCAGAATATTTGTGTATTTTATAAACACATGCACTTGTTAAACATAACTTGGGTTGCGAACTCATTTGTTAGGGGTAGGTATTCTAATACTTTATTGAAATATTGGTTAATTAACATATATTGACGTTTTTATTTTATTAAATATCCAAAAATTGACGGAGTTATATCTTATATTATATATCTTGATTTATAAATTACTAGAGTTTACCCCCGTCGCAAGCGACGACTGTCTTTTGTGTGTGAATTGAATTTTATTTTAAATTTCTTTTTCCATTTTTAAATTGAAATATTTAACTCGTTCTATATTAATTTTACATATAACAACAAATAATATTTTTTGTATTACTCATGCGGGGAAAGTACTATCTTGACGCTCGCTGTTGCGGTTGAAAAAGAACCGTTTGCCTATTTAAAAATTACGCGTGAGTTTTTTCATAAATAAAACAGTTATTTAAGTGTGACAAGTTTACATATCGCTTCGCTCGTGCGTTCAACTTCGCTTTTGTGAGCAATCGACAACTTGTCGCACATGTTGCACAATATTCTATTATATAAACTGACTAAAAAATATATTTTTTTCAACAAAATATAAATTTCAATTTATTTAGAATTAAGCCAACTTTTTTTCAAAATTAGGGATTTTTTTTTCGATTCATAAATTAGATACCAAAGTAGCCTATATAAAAAATTTCAACTTTCCAGCACAATTTTTGCCCTCAGCAAAAACCGCCCCCGTGCCACCAAATATATTTTTGAAACATTTAATTTTTTTTTAACATGATATTACATTATTACAAAATTCAAATTTTGAGCTTTCTCAAAAGTTTTCTACTGGGCCCCATAATTAATTCAGGGCCCCTTTTATAAAATATTGAATTTCTAAATTTTGAAATGTGTATATATTTACGAGCGTAATACAAATGCAAAATTTCAACTTTATATCTTTTACGAATAAAAAGTTATATTGTAAAAAGTGCCCATTTTATTCAGTTTTTCCTAAATTACGGGTTTCCAGGAAATTTAGTGGGAAATCCGGGTACGCCAAAAGTCTTAGAACTTTTTTCTCTACTAAATAGGAAATTTTAAAGAACTTCCCTGAAGCCGTTTTTGAGCTACCATACAAAATTCGAATCAAACATATAAACATATAAGATTATAAATATACACCTGGGACATTATAATATAGGATAAACATACAAATATACACTTGGAACATTATAATATAGGATGAATAAATATAAATTCAGATATGGTTCACAACCCAAGTGTATATTTTCAAGAAAGAGAATGTTTTATTCATTTTGATATTCCAAAATAGTGAATAGTTAAGTTTAACTCTTCTGTGATATTAATTTGTTTCAATAAATTTGAATTTGCCGCTTTTAAGTTGGTCCTTCTGGTCATCGAAATGGCAGAGATAGTGTCTGAGTAACAGTGCGAAGTTTGGTCGCATATCTAGTCCCGCCTTCGAGATATATGTTAGTACAGTTTTTTTTAACACTAATGCCTGTAACGTGTTCCAATAAATGCATAAAAATTATCGCCTCACAAATATAGTCAGCCTGTATATCCATGTAAATTGTATCGCTTTAGTATTCTATTTTGGGAATTAAAAAAACCTATTTATATTTCCTTATAATTGTTTCGCATAATCTCATTTAAAGTAATTGGGTTTTTATTTTTTAACACTTATATTAACACAATTTGAAATAAGAGGATACATATAACAATACAAAATATGATGGTTCTTGATTTAATTAAATTTGCTCTTGTTACTGGGTTGAGAGCTCTAGATGAAGTGGTCTGAAATTGCAACAGACCGCTTCAAACTCGAATATAAAACACAAAAGAGCAAATCCAAACTATATTTAATAACAGAAAGCATAATAATATAAAGAAATGAACAAATAAACAGAGACAATACAATATTTCAATTAATCAAAAAAAGTACAAAATATATTACATCAAATTGAGATTTTACTTTAACATAACTCCCAGGGTTGGAATTACTTAGGAATTCCTAAGCTTCCTGATTTGGGAGTATCGCTAAGTTGCGAACTGCTCTCTTGATGGGGCCTGTGGAAGTCTGCACTATAGCGACGCGTTGTTGTTGATCTGGACCAGATATCAATTCAGTAATTCGACCGAGGATCCAATTAAATGGAGGAGAATTATCGTCTTTTATTAGTATCAGCGAACCGATTGCCATTTCAGGTCCTGAAGTTACCTTCCACTTAGTTCGCTGTTGAAGGTGATGAATGTAATCCGATGTCCATCTGCGCCAGTAGTGTTGGATGCACTGTTGAACATAATTGAATCGAGGCAGCTTGCTCATATTAGTAATATTTGAGGGATTTGGAATTGTAGTCAACGGTTGTACAAATTCGTACCGTTATCAGAATATATGACGCTGGGTTTTCCACGGCGAGACATAAATCGTTTAAGTGCCGAAAGAAAGTTCTGCGTGGTTAAATCCGTCACTAATTCAAGGTGAACTGCCTTTGTGGAAAAACAAATGAATAAGCATATATATGATTTAATTAAAATGCTCCCGCGACCTAATTTATTCTTAATCATTATGGGACCCGCATAATCAATTCCCGTTGCCTTCAATGGAAATTCAAAGGTAACCCTATCACTGGGTAAATCACCCATTATCGGGTTAGGTAATTTAGGACGGTATTTAAAACAGGTGACGCAATTGTGAACTATTTTCTTTGCTAAGGACATACCTGATAATGGCCAAAATTTTTCGCGGAGAGAAAATAAAACCGCTTGAGGGCCAGCATGAAACATTCTTCTGTGTTCATAAATCATTATTATTTTGGTCAAGGGGTGATCAGACGCTAAAACCACAGGGTGTTTTTTATTGAAGTCAAATTCTGAATGTTTTAATCGTCCACCAACACGTATAATTCCATGCTCGTCGATAAAAGGATTTAAAGACAGCAGTCTGCTTGACTTGTTTACGTGTTGGTTTTTAATCAAAAATTCGAGTTCTGATGTAAAAGATTCCGACTGTGATACTTTAATTAAAACGTTCATGGAAGTTTCTAGTTCAGATATGGTTAAAGGTCCAAAGGTTTTATTTTTAGGATTTGAACAATTTTTTATGAAACGCATACAATATGCAGTGACTCTTTTTAAAGTCCTTAATGAGGAATATAAACTAAAAATGTTTAATGTTAATTCGACATTGGCGCTTATGATAGTAGGTTTCTTTTTGTCAGGTAAAGTGTCTACTATAAAGTTATTTAACGGCCATGTCTCATATGAATTAAATAACCAGGAAGAGCCATTCCACCATAAAATATTATTCAACAAATTTTGGGGTTCTATACCTCTCGATATAAGATCAGCAGGATTAGACTCAGAGGCAATATGACGCCATTGCACTATAGACATCATATTACTCTGTATTTCTGAAATTCGATTTGCCACAAAAGTTCTTAATGTGCTCGGACTTAGTTTCAACCATGACAAAAATATAGTTGAATCGGACCAAAGATATATATTTGAAATTGTAATGGATAATGTGTTTGTCACTTTGGATGTCATTCTATGCAATTTAATAGCTGAACATAGTTCAAGTCGAGGTATTGTTATGGTTTTTAATGGTGTGATTTTAGATTTTGAACAGAGAAGTGTTATATTGCAATTATTGTAAGAGTCGATACTCTTTAAATACAAGCATGCACCGTACGCTTTCTCAGATGCGTCACAGAATCCATGAAGTTCGTTTCTTAGGCTATTCCTTACTAAGGTGTGGCGTGGTATACTCAAAATGTTAAGTTTGCTCAGATTGACTATCAAAGATGTCCAATTAGTATGTAACTTAAGCGGAATTGGATCATCCCAATTTAAATCATATGACCATAACATTTGCAATAGTATTTTAAAATTTATAATGTACGGTGAGAGAAGTCCTAAAGGATCAAATATTTTAGATACAAATGACAAAATAGTTCGCTTTGTAATTATAACGGGAATATCAATGCTGGTAATGTTGTATTTAAACGAATCAGTGTGAGGATTCCATTCTACGCCAAGGGTTCTTAATTTATTTGAATCGCCTAATTGAATGTTATTAATACAGTTATTTAATTGTTCGACTTGTTCAATTGAATCGGGAGAATTGGAAAACCATTTTCGCAGCTTAAATCCGGAGGCCTTTAAAATTGAGTCAATTTCTACACATTTATTTGATAATTCATCAACTGTTTCCGAGCCAGTAAGTAAATCGTCTACATAAAAATCTTCTAATATCGCTTTAGACGCAATGGGATGCGTTAGTTTACACTCATATCCAAGCTGGCAGAGGCTTCTTATAGCTAAGAATGACGCAGACGCGGTTCCGTAGGTGACTGTATTTAATTGATATGACAATAATGGATCGCAAGGACTGGATCGCCATAGAATCTGTTGAAGATTTCTTTGCGCAGGGTTTACCAAGACCTGTCGATACATCATTGCGATATCGGCAATAACTACATATGGGTATTGTCGAAATCTAAGTAGAATTGATAACAGGTCATTTTGGATTGTGGGTCCTACTGCCTGTAAATTATTTATTGAAATGCCTGAAGTGGTTTGCATTGACCCATCAAAAACAACACGAAGTTTGCTGGTTGTGCTGCTAGGTTTTAGCACACCATGATGCGGTAAAAAAAATGAATTTTCTAATATATTTTGGTCAGGGTTAACGGTCATGTGATTTAATTTTATGTATTCGTTCATAAAATCTGAATATAACCTTTTAAGTTCTGGGTTTGCGATTAGTTTTTTTTCAAGTGAAAGAAATCTCTTCATTGCTAGAGATTTGGATTCGCCAAGTAAGTTAGGGGATTCCTTGAATGGAATTGTGACTACAAATCGACCGTCTTCATTACGTGTCATGGTTTTTTGGTAATGAGTCTCGCATGCAATTTCTTCGTTGAAGTGAGGGTTTGCATTTTCCACAGACTCAATTTCCCAAAACTGCTGGAGTTGAGTTTGAATTTCCATGTTTTGTGACATATAACAATGCATGGATCTAGTTCTATTACGCATTCCTGTGATAATCCATCCTAATACAGTTTTTTGAACTGATAAACCGTTTTTTCCAAGGCTCATTTTACCAATGCTTAATAAATGCCAAAATATATCAGCGCCTAATAGTAAATCAATCCCTTTGGATTTAAAGAATAATGGATCAGCAAGTTTGACATATTTTGGTAACTTTATATTTGGCGATTCAATGTCACAGGTGGGTACGTTATCTGTTATTTTGTTAATGACAAAACAACTCAATGGTTTTGAGAAAGTATTGTGCATTGAGTTCAAAATTATGTTTATTTTATTATTTATTTGGGTTCTGGACCGTCCCAAACCTAATACAGCAATATTGGCTAGTTCAAAGGGTAATTGTAACTGGTTTGCTAATTCTTTCGTAATAAAGCTAGTCTGGCTACCGCTATCGAGGAGAGCACGAGCCGTTACTAGTTTACCATTAGCATCAGGAATTTCAACTAGGGCTGTTGACAATAATACACTATTAGACTCAGAAACTTGACCTGTGAGAGTGAATTTATTATTATTATCATGATTTGATTCTACAGTTGGGATAGAATTATGTAAAATAGTGTTATGCCGCCCTTGGCATAAGTGACAATTAAAAACGGATGGACAACTTTCGGCAAAATGTCCAGGCCTTAAACAATTGAAGCATAGATTTTTTTTACCAATCTCAATGTATCTACCATCAATAGTGAGCTTAGAGATACTAGGACATTTATAAGTCAAATGTTTATCATTACAGAAGAAACAGGTAGCTATTTTAGTAGAAACAAGTGATTTGCGCAAATTTGACCTGGGGGTAGGTTTGTTATTATCCCTTGTTTCTAAGATTTCGGCTCTTTCTGATAATATTCTTAAAAGAGATTCGAAAGTGGGATTAGGTACTCTCGACTCCGGTGAAGAATACCACTTTTCCTGAGTATCTTTGTCAAGTTTCTTTAATGTAATGTGCGTAATGATAGCATCCCAACAATATTCTCGTGGTATTACGTTTTGTAGTGCCACTATATGTTTCCTTACGTGCGTGGTAATGGTTCTTAAGTTGGCACTGGATTCAATATTTGTGGATGGCGTGTCTATAAAGGATTGCAAGTGATGAGCGATAATTAGTCGCTTATTATCATATCTATCTAATAGAAGTTGCCATGCTGAGTTGTAATTTTCTGGTGTTACTTCCACGGACGTAATAACCTCTAGAGCATCACCGATTAGTAAGTTTCTTAAATGATAAAATTTTGTGGAGAAATCGTATTTTTGTTTGGAATGTACTAAACTAATGAACATGGACTTAAACTGTGACCATTCCGTAATATCTCCACTAAAGACTTTAATTTCTATTTTCCGTAATTGTTCTGAGTCCGTATGTCCGCTACAGCATTGGTTATTACTTTCTTTGATTTTAAATTTTGAATTTTCTGATTCATCAATTACTTTATTCAGTAACGCCATTAATTTACTATATTTTTTTATGAAATCATTTACATCGACGTCTATTTTACTTATTTCTGTTTCATCTTCAGAACCGCATAATATCTCTCTTTCTAGGGCAATGGATTTAAATTGATCTAGAAGTGGATTAAGTAGGGAAAGTCGTATTTTTATTTCACTTAGCTCATATGTTGTTGCGTCGTTGGGATTAATTAGTTTAGACTCTTCGATATGCAAATTCAGTTCTTTAGTTAATGCTGCGCTTTGAATTTTCAGCTTTTTTGCCAATGCCATTGTAAACGAATAGTAAAATTATTTTATGCAAAATTAAAAAATGTGGAATAAAGATTTTATAATAGAAAACAATCAAATTATTTATAATTAAATTGAAATTATACTGAACTGATACAAAACTGTTGAGTATAAACGCCAACGAAAACAATGCCTTAAAAATAAACTGAATAGATTGTGACGTCACACTATTGTGCTTCAATAGAATAGAAAAAATGAATAATACTTTTACAATAAAATTGTTTAGATAGGGTATCAATATTGCAATTTATAGAAATTCTGGACAAACGTTTGCCTGGTAGACAAATTGATATGACTATCTGGTAAACCGCAAAAGTTGATTTTTAATAAATAATACGTACAAACATTAAACTCATCAAATAGATTAATAGAAAAAAACTCCAAAATAAGATACTTGGTACAATTTATGAGGACGATAGTGCATGTAATAAATATAGGAAAAATAATATAATAGGAAGTTCCCAGGTCACTTACTAATTTAAATGATCTATCCACTATGAGACTGCCTCGTGATGATATTAAACGCTGGATGCGGATGTCTGGCCACGATGAAGCTTGCTCGTATGGATGATGTTTTCCAAGTTCTTGAAGATAATTTTCTTTCGAATGCTCAGTGGAAATTCTCCGTTTGTAAGACGTTGAATTTATTCGACGCTCGAAGGACCAATGTTTTGTTGTAGATGTTTTAATTCGTTGGAAAAAATACCTTCGCTGAACTTTCTTGATTATTATTTAGTAAAATACTGGGTTTTTTATTTTTTAACACTTATATTAACACAATTTGAAATAAGAGGATACATATAACAATACAAAATATGATGGTTCTTGATTTAATTAAATTTGCTCTTGTTACTGGGTTGAGAGCTCTAGATGAAGTGGTCTGAAATTGCAACAGACCGCTTCAAACTCGAATATAAAACACAAAAGAGCAAATCCAAACTATATTTAATAACAGAAAGCATAATAATATAAAGAAATGAACAAATAAACAGAGACAATACAATATTTCAATTAATCAAAAAAAGTACAAAATATATTACATCAAATTGAGATTTTACTTTAACAGTGTTCAAGATCTAGAATCCATTGGATATTTTTTCTGTGTTTAAGGTAAGAGTATAATATATTTGTGGTTACAATTTTAGTTATTTAAATAAATATATAAATAATAAAATAAATAAATGTCACTTATTGTAAATAGTTTTTTTTAACACTAATGCCTGTAACGTGTTCCAATAAATGCATAAAAATTATTGCCTCACAAATATAGTCAGCCTGTATATCCATGTAAATTGTATCGCTTTAGTATTCTATTTTTGGAATTAAAAAAACCTATTTATATTTCCTTATAATTGTTTCGCATAATCTCATTTAAAGTAATCCTATCTTAGTTTACACTCCGAGGCGCGTGATATAAGAAATCGATTGTTTTATTTGGTAATATCTGTAAAATATTGCGGTTTAGGCTGTGTTTACATAAGCGTGGACGATCATTATGCGAAACCTTGTATTTAAAATATGGAAAATATTAAACACGCGAACATTCGCTCAAACTTTTGACACATTCGTTGACACATGTTTACTGCAACATAAATATTTGGCAAACAATCGGTATTAATAAATATAACACCATATCCTCCTTGTAAAATTGTATATCTCAATTTTTTAAGAAAACATCAATCTATTTATAAGCAGCTCTCTAAGTTTATTTCCATGTACTGCTCGTTGCATTTAACTCAAACATTAAAAACAAATCTCTCTCTCTCTCTCTCTCTCTCTTAAGATTTTAATCGAGTAACTTTCTTATTTTCTTTCAGAATATTGAAATAATTTTCTTAAAAAATGCAAGCAGTGACGAATCTATCTGGGAGCATGCCATCTCCGTGTGTTTGGGAATTTCAGCGGCTAGGACTCATTGGTAAAGGTTCATTCGGATCTGTATTTCTCGTGGTGAAGAGGGGAGGTTACAACAATTCAAAAATGTTTGCTATGAAGAAAATTCGCAAAAACACAAGTGCGATACGCGAGCTTCAAGTGTTGACTGCCATTCGGCATCAACAATTCCTAGTTAACCTACACTACACTGTCGAGTGGGAAGGGTCCATGTTTCTAATTTTGGATTATCTCACTGGTGGAAATCTTGCTACGCATCTAAATCAAGGGAAGTTTCACTTGGAGGAAGCCAGATTCTACGTAGGCGAGATTGTGCTAGCTCTCGAGCATCTTCACAACTTAGGAATCGTCCATCGTGACCTCAAACTGGACAATATCATGAGGGCACATTGTTTTAGTAGATTTTAAATGTGCTCTGCAATTTTCAAAAGATGATCGAGTTAGAACAATACAGACGAATTGTTTAATAGGATTGCCAAAATACATCGCTCCGGAAGTTCTTAACTACGAGGCTCATGAAATGCCTGTCGATTCGTGGGCTCTAGGCATCCTGACGCATTTACTTCTAACGCAGAGAGGACCCTTTAGTGCCTTAACCTTTGAAGAATCCGAGCAGGGGATACAGACCGACATACCCACAATAGATGAATCTCTGATGTTCGAAACGATCGACTTTATCCTAAGATTGCTAAATAAAGATCCAGATTAGAGGTTGGGAAGTCATGGAGGCGCCAACGAGTTAAAGCGACATTACTTCTTTGATGGGATCAATTGGAATCTTTTGAGACGAAGAGGATGCGCTCCTCCAATTGTAGTTGTAGGAGGTCGCCTATACCGTAGATTTCAAAAGAGCTATAATTTTTTTCATTAAATTTAAAAAAACTAGCGCTTTGCTTCGTCGCAAAGCGACGTGTATATGACAACTGTGATTAAATAAAAGTTATTTGTTAAATTGAACTTAATGTAAAATATTATTTTTAAATAATTTTTGTTAAAATATATGTTTTAAAAATTATGTTTTTATTTAATTTTTATTTTGTTTTAATGCCTATCATTTACCCTAATTAAGCACTGTATTAAACATTATCTGATACACAGCCTCTAAACCACAATCAGCACCTCCTGGTTCCATGCTCTCTATCGTTTTCACACTTTTAATTTTAAACTTTAGGGGGGAACTTTGAAGAAAATTCGCATTTTGAATTGAATAACAATTTTATATCTTATAAATATAGATATTTAAAAACTCAAAAATGTAATTTGCGAGCACGGGGGCGTTTTTTGCCGAGGGTAAAAATTGTGCTAAGAAGTTGAAATTTTGTATATGGGCTGGCTGGCTAACTTTCGAACCTACAAATAGAAACAAAAGATACGAAATTTAAAAAAAAAAGAAAAAAAAGTTGGTGAAACAACAAATAAATTAAAAATATTTTATATTTTGTTGAAAAAAATATTTCTATTTAGTCAGTTTATATGAAAAATTATTACATGTATGTATGAGCGAGAAAATAATTTTTGAATTAAGAGCTCAAAATTTTTTTACGTGTAGATTCCTGGTCAATGAATTTACTCTTAAAATCTCACTATAGGTAACCGTTCATATTTTCAAGAAATTAAATGTTGAAAATTGACTTATTGGGAAATGGGTACATGTGATCGTAAATCAATAAATATGAGTATGTTCTGCATTGTGTAGTATAAAAAAAAAACTATACATTAGAAAGGTGAATATTGGCGTGACACGTCAATATTTAAAAAATACTATGTAACCGTTCATCCTGGAAAGATAATTAGAAATGAAATTCAAATTATGATATTTAAAAATATATTTGTCGCCATATTTGACACTTGGCAACGTTGCACTGCTATAATAAGCGTCACAGCACGGCAGCGGCAAAAACGGTACATAAAAATTTAAATATAACCTCATTCAGAGCTGTCAAAATAAATATTACGTGATATTAACAGCAAAAATTAAGTACAAAAATTAAGAAAATAGCATATATATAGAATTAAAATATTTATTAACACTTTAATAATTTAATAACATAACATATTTCAACAAAAATTTATTTTTGTTAATTTTATGAAGGATAAAAATCCTTATGCAGCCAAGTTAATAGACACAGTGTTAACTTCAGCAGATTGTAAAAATAATTTTTCTCCCTTAGTTGTAAGATCATTAACAGCAGACGCACTCGGTGGTATTCCTCTTGTCGGTAAAATGTAAACATTGTATTCTGAGTAGTTGTATTTTGCTGCAATGGCTTTTCCAAAACCAGTGATTTCTTAATCAAAGAACACAACTGCTGCTGCATTATTAATCGCAATTAAACTTTTCAATCCCAATGTCTAATCCACTCTGCAACTGATAACAAAATGTAATCAAATGTAGCATGATTCAAATCAGACCATTTTATAATTTGATTATCAGCTTCTCTTCGTAATCTAGCAATGCTACTTGACACATCATCTCCAATTAACACTCCAATTTTTACACGTTCAGCTGTAAAGTCTTAATACTGTCTTTATAACTGCGTACAAGCATCTAAACAGTCATGTCTGGCTCCATGGCCTTCGAACTCCCACTGAAATTTTCACGGCAGTCATGATCAATTTTATCATGTCCGCTCTCAAATCTCATGCATTGTTTATTTCTCGTACTATATGCAACAACGTAGAATGACCTAAAAAAAAACAAATTGTAATAATTCGAAATAATTAAATTTTACAAATTTTTAATCTTAAATATTTATTACCAGTTAAACTATTATACGTTCTTCCTGCTCCCTTATTTTGCCACCCAGCATCTATACTCAATATTAACACTACAGTATCCTTCTTTGAAATAACTTTAGGTGATTTTGAACTATATTTTAAAGAAAAAAATGCTATATTAGTAATAATATAAGTCATTTTTGAGTTTATAATAATGTTAATGAATCGTAATACCTTTAATGAGCTATTAGGAAACTTCTTTCTATTGTCAAGCAATTCCGGCAACTTATTCGAGCAATATTTTCAATAGCCATCCCTACGCAAATCAAATCGATTCATATCGTTTTAGAATAGTATCGTCAACTGTTGAAATATTGGGGCAAATTAGAATATTGTTTAAATGAGTTATTCTAATCCCACCGGTTAGAGTTGTTAAAAAATAATAGTCATAATTAAAGAATAAAAAACAAAATAAATTGAATATTACTATCTTCTTTTTATAGAAATATTTACCCATAGCAGAGGATACTAATTTTTAACTTTTGACAGGAGGGGTTCTTATTTACTTTTTTATTTATCTTTTATTTTAATTTTTATACTTTAGTCAAACTTATATACTGATTTAAGCTATTCATCTAAATAAACCGTTTAACTAATTTTAAACTGTTATTTCACAGCGCCACCTAATTTAAATTCAAGCTGTAAATTAAGAAATCAGCTAATAAAATACTAAAGTTAATAATGAACAAAAAAAGCAATTAAATACAACTATTGATTAACCATATGGGCTAATTAACTTGGGCCCCACATATCGGTCCGATCTAAGACAATTTCGCATTCAATACAAAGCGCACAAGTTTCTTTAAACCTTTTATAAAAATAATGATAATTCGAAATCTAATACTAAGGTGTCAGCATACTGGGCAAACTGGTTGCAAACCTTAGCCTCGAATCTGCCCGAACCGAATGTCATTTCTCATTTTAAATTATTTTTATTTATTTACTAAACACAACTAAAGAAAACCGGTTACACTGCAGATTGAGGTACTTGACCTTTTTTTCGAAATCACATTCAAAATGGCAGTCCTTTGTAAAATACCGCCAAAGAATTAAAACGTTTTTATTTTATAAAAATATTATGAGTAAGTGTTTTATTACTGTGGCATGCTTAAGTCGCACCAGTCTGTTTGTTAAAAGTACACTTATGTCTAAATAATGTCAACTTAAGAATGAAAATAAAAAAATGTTGGTATTTTTAAGTCGCACCAATATGTATGATACATTACTGAAATACTTAATGAAACGACATTAATGTAACAAACTGTTACAATTTTTACAAAACATAAAATTAATAAACAAAATATAAATATGATACATAGGATAAATGATCTTTGCAATTGAAATTTCCTTAAACTAAAATTAAAAATAACATGTATTACTATAATGAAATACATGCCGGTCAATTGGAATACTTCTTGTGTAGATATATATAGAATATATAATATACATATTTATACTTAAGCTACGGTTGTCAATCCGCCTTTATATAATTTAAAACATCGTTAATGTATAATTTCAACGAGCTTCGGACTCCTTTGTGAGGCTGAGGTCCAAATCATCAGGTGCGGAGATGTACCGTATATTGCATCTAAACAATCGTTAAGGCCTAGTTCTGGTCTCAACCTGTTTAAAGCAAAATACTGGCAAAAATGTATATTATTAAAAACAAAACTAGACTTACAAAACGAAGCAGCAATAGAAATGAAAATGAAAATGAAACAACAAAACAATGCACCAAAAGCGAATTGTAATCAAATTCAATTTATTCCACAACTCGTCGAATCATTTAAGGGGGGAGCCTGCTTTAGAGGCTTCAAAAAATTGATTTTCTTTTTTTGCATAAATGTCTTCCAAAACTATCCAGGAATGTGTCCTTAAAATTTTAAAAGCAAATTCAAATTATTTTCGGAGTTACAGAAGAAATAGTGAGCAAGCGTCGAGCAGGTATACGAGCGAATCGGTATACGATTTTTTATATACGAAAACTTTGACGCGCGATTTCTCGGTTTTTCATTTTTACGATTTTTCCTAATTGGCGGGAAAGATAGGAAAAAAACGAAACGTCCTATCCAAACGAGACAAAATTGATTGTAATCGGGATTACATTCTCTTCTAGTTGAACCTTAAAAACCTTAAAAAAGTTATGATTGACCCACTTTTTAAACAATCTAAAGTAAGTTTTTTTTTCCAAAAAAATTAATTTTTTTTTTAATTTGCGAAAAATTGTTGAATTTCTCACTATTTGTAAAAAATTTCTTGGTTTAACTAGAATCTATACTATTAAAAATGAAATTTTTTTTGGGTTTTTTTGTTTCAAATGAAAATTGCGACCTGCATCTTTCCCGCCGCACGACACATGCACACTTGAGGCGCCTCGGCCAAATGCTTGTACCAGGCATAATATGACATGTATTTTAATGAAAATTTTTGAGAAGACTGTTGAAATACATAACAATAAAACCTAAAAGTTGCGTTTCAATCAATTATTTTTTTCCTTCCCAAAAAAATCCTCGAAAAAATCGATTTTTTGAAGCCTCTAAAGCAGGCTTCCCCCTTAATGCATGTACATGTACATTTTAACATCAGAATATTTGTGTATTTTAAAAACACATGCACTTGTTAACATAACTTGGGTTGCGAACTCATTTGTTAGGGGTAGGTACTCTAATACTTTATTGAAATATTGGTTAATTAACATATATTGACGTTTTTATTTTATTAAATATCCAAAAATTGACGGAGTTATATCTTATATTATATATCTAGATTTATAAATTACTAGAGTTACCCCCGTCGCAAGCGACGACTGTCTTTTGTGTGTGAATTAAATTTTATTTTAAATTTTTTTTTCCATTTTTAAATTGAAATATTTAACTCGTTCTATATTAATTTTACATATAACAACAAATAATATTTTTTGTATTACTCATGCGGGGAAAGTACTATCTTGACGCTCGCTGTTGCGGTTGAAAAAGAACCGTTTGCCTATTTAAAAATTACGCGTGAGTTTTTTCATAAATAAAACAGTTATTTGAGTGTGACAAGTTTACATATCGCTTCGCTCGTGCGTTCAACTTCGCTTTTGTGAGCAATCGACAACTTGTCGCACTTGTTGCACAATATTCTATCATATAAACTAACTAAAAAATATATTTTTTTCAACAAAATATAAATTTCAATTTATTTAGAATTTGGCCAATTTTTTTTTAAAATTAGGGATTTTTTTTTCGATTCATAAATTAGATACCAAAGTAGCCTATATAAAAAATTTCAACTTTCCAGCACAATTTTTACCCTCGGCGAAAACCGAACCCGTCCCACTAAATATATTTTTGAAATATTTAATTTTTTTTTAACATGATATTACATTATTACAAAATCCAAATTTTGAGCTTTCTCAAAAGTTTTCTACCGGGCCCCATAATTATTTCAGGGCCCCTTTTATAAAATATTGAATTTCTAAATTTTGAAATGTGTATATATTTAAGAGCGTAATACAAATGCAAAATTTCAACTTTCTATCTTTTACGAATAAAAAGTTATATTGTAAAAAGTGCCCATTTTTTTCAGTTTTTCCTAAATTACGGGTTTCCAAGAAATTTAGTGGGAAATCCGGGTACGCCAAAAGTCTTAGAACTTTTTTCTCTACTAAATAGGAAATTTTAAAGAACTTCCCTGAAGCCGTTTTCGAGATACCATACAAAATTCGAATCAAACATATAAACATATAAGAATATAAATATACACCAGGGACATTATAATATAGGATAAACATACAAATATACACTTGGAACATTATAATATAGGATGAATGAATATAAATTCAGATATGGTTCACAACCCAAGTGTATATTTTCAAGAAAAAGAATGTTTTATTCATTGTGATATTCCAAAATAGTGAATAGTTAAGTTTAACTCTTCTGTGACATTAATTTGTTTCAATAAATTTGAATTTGCCGCGTTCAAGTTGGTCCTTCTGGTCATCGAAATGGCAGAGATAGTGTCTGAGTAACTGTGCGAAGTTTGGTCGCATATCTATTCTTGCCTTCGAGATATATGTTAGTACATTTAGTGCAGTATTCATTCTGCAGACTTCATTTGAGATTGTGCGGTCAACTAGCTAACACTATTTTGAATTATTTGTTCAAGTGCTAACTGTGTTCAAGATCTAAAATCCATTGGATATTTTTTCTGTGTTTAAGATAAGAGTATAATTTATTTGTGGTTACAATTTTAGTTATTTAAATAAATATATAAATAATAAAATAAATAAATGTCACTTATTTGTAAATAGTTTTTTTAACACTAATGCCTGTAACGTGTTTCAATAAATGCATAAAAATTATCGTCTCACAAATATAGTCAGCCTGTATATCCATGTAAATTGTATCGCTTTAGTATTTTATTTTAGGATTAAAAAAAACCTATTTATTTTTCCTTATAATTGTTTCGCATAATCTCATTTAAAGTAATCCTATCTTAGTTTACACTCTGAGGCGCGTGATATAAGAAATCGATTGTTTTAATTGGTAATATCTGTAAAATATTGCGATTTAGGCTGTGTTTACATATTGTTATAACTCACATTCCATACGAGTACAAACTTACAATTTCTTTTCAGTATCTTTGCTGATCATGCACTTTAGAGATAATAAAATAGTATATTAGTAATATGTTTATCTCAATCTAGTTAGTTCAAGTTCATGTATAATCGCGCAGTTAGTAATTGGCACACCACTTTTTGAGTTCAAGTTCATGTATAATCTGCATCGCGCAGATAGTAATTGGCTGGCTCACCATTTGAGACTAGGCATAACCTGTATCGCACAGTGATTATTAGTCCAAATAAATATTATTTAAGTAAAACTAAAATAAATTGTTTTCTTATTAAAGTTTAAATTACTCAAACTTTAATTGGCGCAGTCGGTAGGATATTAAGGAATTACAATCGATGTAAATTTTTCCATTTTTATGGTTAACTTAATATTTCGAAACCTACAAAAATAAAGTTAAAGAATAAAGTAAACTTAATAAATAGTGGAGTGAAATAGAAACAGAAGTTGAAGTGCTCCGAGACTCATTGACCCACTAGCAGCTGCATATGGACATAAAGATCTCGCAAGGCATCGCGGTGATAATCGTAATGTGAGTACTCATTCATATTTCCTTTCTATATTCACACTTCCCAAAAACAAAAATTATTATTATTTTTACAATAATATTTCCTGTTTAAAAAGGAGTATAAATCGTTTATACAGGCCTAAAACAGGTATTAATTTAAAAAAAGGAGTATAAATCGTTTATACAGGCCTACCAAATATTAAAAATAATATTAAAATAAAATATAAATTACGCAATGTAATACACAATAATTAAATAATAATTTTATAAAAAGGAATACAAATCGCTTATATAGGCCTAACAAAAATTATAATAATACTAAAAGTAATACTAAAATAAAATATTAATTACATAACGTAATAAATACTATAATGTAATATAATAAAATACTTGCAAATTAACTATATAATAATATTAATTTTTAAAAATAAAATGTTTACAAAATAACTTTTTTAAAATAAAAGTTACACTATAAATCGAAATGGAGACATTCCATACTTACTTAAATTATGTAAAGGAATATAATGGAAACAATTCGCTGACGAATTTTATAGAAGATTGCGAAGTGATCATAGATAATTTTGCCATATTCCCCGGTAAAAATGAAGATAAAAAAGAAGCTATTAGGAATAACGGTTTATTGCTCTCAGTTATAAAAAGCAAGATTATTGGAGACGCAGCAAGTTTAATATAGAATAAACATATTAATACATGGGAGAAATTAAAAACTATTTTAATAGATATTTATACTAAAACCGCTGCCATATCCTGCATACAACAACACTTAAACGAAAGCCTAATAAGAAAGTTATTACTTATTACTTTAGATGTTTAGAATCAGTTAACAACTTTAATGTTTTGAACACACTTCACAATAAAACATCTTTAAATATGAGATCACTGGCAAAACATCACGATTCCCTGATGGTGAGAGATTTCATAGAGGAGCTTAACGATCCCCTTGGATATAAATTAAGACGCCAAAATCCTAACACAATGGATGAGCTTCTAGAATTAATAATAGAAGATATGACGAACCACGAAATCCATACTAACTAGAAATATAACCATCCTCACCAACAACAACTAAAGAACACACAAGATTTTCAAACAGAGCCGTCAACACAAAAACCGTGTGAAACAATAATCGAAAAAACCATTGAAAATAAAGAAAAAGTCAATGTACGGACGGAACTACAAGAAGTAATCATAAACAACGAGAGTACAAAAATCAAAGTACTAAATCAAAATTCAGAAGAAAAACGGGACACCGAAACAAATGAAAATAAAAACGATATCAAATTACATAAAGAAATGGCGATCAATGTGCCCACAAATATTAAAATACAAAGCCAGAATAATTCAGAAGAAGTTCTGAATACAGATGAAAAGGAAAAAGAACTTGAAGAGTTTACCAAAACAGAAGTAAAGAAAAAGACAATTGTTGAAGTAAAAATGAAGCAAAGAAAGGTAAGCGTCAAACAAAACACAGGAAATCAGCAAAATATGAAACAAAAATCAGAGAATCAAAATTTACAACATTTCGAAATACAAAATCAACAAAATGTTAAGCAACAATCAAAAAATCCAAAGTTTCTAGATTTTAAAGTAAAAAATCTACAAAAAATCAAACAAGTAGCAGAAAAACAAAATATGCAATATTCTGAAGTAAAAAAATTACACAATATAAAGCAAGGAAAAGCAGGAAATAATAAAAATCAAAATTTTAAAATAAAAGAAAAAATTGAAAAGAAAAAAAGAAACAAAGCTAAATGCATACTAGAAAAACAAGAAGATTCAGAAAACGAGGCACACACTTTGTGGATAAATGATCACAGAAAAGAAATAATTCGTGGACAGAAGATTAGAAATTCGGCACAACTAAAGCAACTATATGGAACCAAACGAAATAAAGATAGACGAATATTTGACGAATATCATGACGAGAATAAAAATAATAAAACATATATTGACTTTACTTTAAAGAACTTCCTGATAAGATTAACTTCAAAAAGTCTTCAATACTTCCCGAAAAAATTAAAATTTCTACCCGAACCTTAACAATTCAAATACGCAACCGCAAGCAACCAAACCCAGCGGACTATATAATATTTAACTCCGAAATTTAAATTTAAAAATAATAAAACCCTAAAACGGACAACCACCTTAATAAAAAAAATAGTATGAAATATTAAAAGAATTATACAGAACAACCATTTAAATAAATTATTACAAATATTACGATAAACAATACATTTACAAAACACAACAAACAAAAAGAAAAGAAAATGATAAAACGAATTGAGAATCAGAAACAACCACCTTAATGCAGAAAATCGCATAAACACTGGTTATCACCAGCAGTAAAACCCTATAAACATACAACAAACATAAAAACATACAAATTAAGCGACATCAAGTAATAACTATTTCGATACAATCACCAACGCAGTTAAAATTATTAAAATTAATAAAAAGAGCAAATTATTTAAATTAAAATAAAGAAACGCGACCTATTAATATCTACATTAACAAAACTACATTTAAAAATAAAACGCATTAAACCCATTGTAATGATAACACATATTAAACGTACAATAATTTAAAAGATAAACACCATCAGCAAATATAAAAATGATATAAGTATTAGACATCAAGAAACAAACGCAACGCACAAGGTAATTTACGAAATATATACTCGTGTAATCTAATAAAATACGTGGAAACTCTCATTATCAATCGCGACACATGCAAGCAGTGCAAATACCATGATTTGAACGCCGCTAAATAACACAAAAACAACTGTGAGATCAAAATATAAGCGCATTCCACAAAACCGTATCATAAAACATAAACATAAACCTTACCAAGTCAAATGTGCTAGTAGATGTAATGAAACCCTATACTCCAGTACAAAAGATAATGCTACATTAACAAACTAAGTCAGCATTTCTAATTCAGCAACTATGATAATCCATGGACACATATTGAAAAACACAAAAATAAAATAGCAATGTTATGTGCATAAAGTTAAGGAAATAAATACAAGCAGTACAAGTTATTATCATGATTAAAGCTACTGTTAAAAATCCAAATGTAGACACAGTATATATGAACACTAACAAAAAACATGGCAATAGCGGAATAAAAACATAGAACCTTTTTTTAAGTAAAAGAACCACCAGAGTAATAATCAGAATCAGCAAGTAATGAAGTAATAGACGCCACATATAAATTAATCCATTCGCAGCGACGCTGATGTACGTTGAAATGCCTAAGTATTACATTTGGAATCAATCAACAAAGAAATTCCAACGTCGCAAACAAGGAACCCCAGTTCGAGATTAGCCACAGGTGTTTTCCACTGATGCACTAGGTCGCATGTATACTGTTCATCCTAGAAATGATGAATGTTTTTATTTGCGACTGCTGCTAGTAAATGTACGTGGACCAAAATTATTTGCGCATTTGAAAACTGTGAATGGCCACCAATGCCAAACATATCGAGAAGCATGTCAACTATTTGGTTTGCTGGAGAACGATTCTCATTGGGATTTATCACTTGCGGATTCAGTTGTTTCACCAAATGCGTACCAAATACAAACGCTGTTCGCAATAATCATCACCACATGTTTTCCTTCACAACCGTTATTCAGTTATGGAACAAATACAAAGACGACATATGTGAAGATATCTTGCATCGCTGGAGCATCCAAACGAATAATCCTGACATCCAAATAACCGATGAAATCTACAATGAAGAATTGATTCTGTTTGAGGATCAATGCTTGACTATTGCAAACAAGCTACTGATTAAAGTAGGAATGATTGCGCCAAATCGATCGATGCACGATGCATTCAACCAAGAATTAAAACGAGAGCTGCAATACAATGTTGATACATTGCAGGAATTCGTTCGAAATAATGTGCCATTGCTGAATGAACAGCAAAAACAAGTATACGAAACAATAATGCAAGCGGTGGACAATAATACTGGTGGTCTATTCTTTCTGGACGCACCTGGAGCTACAGGGAAAACATTTGTCACTTCATTGATTTTGGCCACTATTCGATCAAGATGTAACATAGCTTTGGCGTTAGCATCATCTGGAATTGCGGCGACTCTTCTAGATGGCGGTCGTGCTGCAAATTCTGCGCTTAAGTTGCCACTTAATTTAAACACAATTGATACTCCAACATGCAATATTTCCCGATCCAGTGCAATGGGAAAATTGTTAATGCAATGCAACCTCATTGTATGGGATGAGTGCACAATGGCACATAAGAAATCACTTGAAGCACTTAACTTCACACTGAAGGATATTCGGCGAAATAACAACATCTTTGGCGGCTTGATGATATTGTTGGCAAGCAATTGCAGGCAGACGTTGCCAGTAATTCCCCGTGAAACGCCTGCAGATGAATTGAATGCTTGCCTGAAGGCATCACCTTTATGGAATAACGTAAAGACATTATCGCTAACCACTAATATAAGAGTTTAACTTCAAAATGATCAAAGTGCTGCACAATTTTCCAAACAATTGTTAGATGATGGAAATGGAAAAGTCCCATTGATGCGACATCTGGATTAATTACTCTTACCAACGACTTTTGCCGATTTGTAGACTCTCAATTAGCTCTTATTGAAAATGTTTTCCCAAACATTAGTGAGAATTATCAGAATTATGCTTGGTTAAGTCGACGAGCAATTCTTGCCGCAAAGAATAATGATGTACACGCACTGAATTTCACCATTCAATCAAAAATTTCTTGCGATTTAGTGACATACAAGTCCGTTGATTCCATAACAAATCCTGATGATGTAGTAGATTATCCAACGGAGTTTTTGAACTCTCTGGAGTTACCAGGATTTCCACCACATAACTTGCAACTCAAAGTTGGTACAGTTATTATGATATTGCGTACTTTAAATCCACCGCGACTTTGCAACGGTACTCGATTTTCGATAAAAAGACTTATGCCGAATTTGAACCATTATTAACGGAAAGTACGCAGGTGAAAATGTATGTATTCCTCGAATACCAAAGATTCCGACTGATCTTCCGTTTGACTTCAAACGATTGGAATTTCTAGTTCGCCTTGCGTTCGCAATGACAATTAACAATTCGCAAGGCCAATCGCTTAGTGTTTGCGGGATAAATTTAGAAAATCATTTTTTTTCACATGGGCAGTTATACGTTGCGTGTTCACGAGTTGGGAAACAATCCGCTTTGTTTGTGTTAAGGTCAGACCAAAAAACAAAAAATGTGTTTTACCAAAGAGCACTTCAATAAAACGCATAATTTGCGGACACGTATAACGCTTCGATTCAGTATTTACTTTGGATTCACTTTCATTTACTTCGAGAAGTTCAACTAAATAACACTAATCGAAATGAATTCATTACTGTTGTGAAATGAAATCTTTTAATCACTAAACGAAATGTTACATAAAACGAAGCCATCTGATGTCGAAACAAAGTTCGCCGGGTTTGCTAGTTCTATATATATCTACACAAGAAGTATTCCAATTGACCGGCAAGTATTTAATTTAGTATTATTATATTATTATATTATATATATTAATTGTGTGTACCTTTCGGCTTTACAATCTACAGTATTGTATTTCTAATACATTTCATTCTTATATACATTCAAACTTAAAACTTAACTTAAAATATTCTAGACTTTTACTACTTACAAAAGTGCTTTCTGCTTCTTCTTCTTTTGACCCTCTCTATTATTCTCCACCAGCTTATTTATTCTCCTGTTTTTCCTTTCCTTCTTACTATTTCCGCCATCCACCTCTTTCCTTCACTGCCTCCCTTTAATAGCTGGCCAATATTCCTTGCGCTCGCTACTTTTTCCTTACACTCAAACTTAATGTGCTCCAGTGTTTCGTCCTCCGCTCCACACATTCTACACTTTCTTTCCTCACTCTTTTCCCAGTATCTGTTTCCTTTTTCCTCATTTCCCAATCTAAACCTTGCTGTTCTTCTTATATGTTTTATGTCTTTTTCTATAAGGTACTGAGGCACATTATTTTCCCATAACCTCTTATATCTTTTATTGTAGTTACTTTTTTCTATTTTTCATATTCTCTAATGCTGTTGTGATTCCTGATCCCTTCTCCTTAGCTCCTCTTCCACACTTGCGCCACCTTCTCTTCTCCTCTCTGCCTCCACGATCGCCATTCCATTCCTTTCAAAGTACTCCTTTTTCTTTTTTGGACCTTCTCCCCCCCCCCCATTCTTTATGTTATCCTCTCTTATTTTCTTTAAAATTTTGCTTTCCGCTCTGTTCAATTTTTCCTCGTATTTTACTGCTCTTTTCCCTGTTTTAATTCGTATCTTCTCCCTTTTTAGCTCTTCTATCACCATGTATCCTGGCGTGCACCTGTCCAGCCCTTGTACCCATTTCATATATCTCACCTGTATTCTTTCCAACTTTTCTTGTTTCTTCCACCCCCAAACCTCTGCTCCATACAACATCATACTGGCTATCAGTCTATCAAATATCCATATTCTCTTTTGTATGTCCCCCCCAAATACCTTTTCCCCAAGTTCCCATACCCGTCGCATTGCTTGCTTTGCCTTCTTTGCCACCTCCCTTATCTGCGCCTCTTCTCCATTATTCTTTTTAAAAGTGTAGCCCAGATATTTAAATTCTTCTACTTCCTCAATGTCCTCTGTCTTGAATTTCCACCTTTTATGTCTCCTTTTTCCACCCCTTTTTTTAAATACCATAATTTTTGTCTTTTCCACGTTTAACTCTAGTCCTTTCCTGTCTATATACCTCCCTAGCCGGTGTGTCATCTCCTGCAGCTCTCCTTCCCTTTTTGCCAACAGGACTACATCGTCAGCGTATGCCAAAGTCCATATCTTGTAGTGCCTTCCTATTAGCATACCCCCATCTTGTCCTCTTTCCATTACCCCCTCCAAGTCTGCTGTATATATCGCAAATAAAATGGGGCTCAAAGGACAACCTTGCCTCAACCCCTTGTCTGTCCAGAATTCTTCTGATTCTTCACCCCCAACTCTTATTCTCATTCTTGTTTCTTGGTAAATTTCTTCAATACATTCTATTATGTCCTCATTTATATTTTACTTTCTCATGTACTTCCACAATTTCTGTCTGTCGACCATGTCAAACGCCGCTTTAAGGTCGATGAACATTGCATATATCTGTCCTCCTTTTTCCCTGAGCTCTTTTTTAACTACATGGTTCAGTCTAAAGTCCCTCGTCCCTTTCTAAAGCCTGCTTGTGTCTCGGGAATTATTTCTTTTACTTTTACCTCTTCTTCCAGTCTTTCTCTCACAATCCCTGCATAAATCCTGTACCCTGTGTTTAGTAGTGTGATACCTTTTTAATTTTTGGCTTCATGCCTATTTCCCTTTTTATATATCGGCGTTATTACCCCTTCTCTCCAGCTGTCTGGCAGGTTTCCTCCTTTCCATATCTTGTTCATCGGTGTCAGTAATCCTTTCTCTATCCTTTCTTGCCCAGCTTTCCACGCCTCGTTCTTTAGTCCATCTCTACCTGGTGCTTTCTTTTCCTTGAGTTTTTGAATCTGTGATTTTATTTCACCTAGTTCTATTTCGTTTACTTTCTCCTTCTCTTTTATCCCCTTCTTTGTTTTTTCGTTTCTTTTCTTTCCTTCTAGTACTCCCATAAAGTGTTTCGTCCACTATTCCATTTTTATTTTTTTGCTTGGCTCTTTCCTTCGCTTTTTCTCCCAATTTATGTATTACTCCCATGCCTGCCTCTCCGTTGTTATCTCTCTAATTTCTTTTTCTATTCCTATTTTGAACTTATTCTTTTTGTCTTTTATCATTTCGTTATACTCCCTTTGCTTCTTCTTAAAGTCTTTTTTACTTGATTCTCCTTTCTTCCATCTCTTTAGTTCCCTTTTAACCTCTTTTTTCCATTCTTTACATTCTATATCCCACCATTTGTTTTCTCCCGTTCTATCAGATATTCTTTACCTTTTACCTTGGGTGGCTTCCTTCATCTTTTCTTTAATTTCATCCATCTCCTCCGTTTCTCCTTCTTCCTCGTATCTCCGTTCCAATTCCTCCATAAACTTCTTCCTTTCTTTATCCTTCCAATCGCTGCCCTCTTTTCATTCGTTTCCCTTTTTTTCACCTCTCCTCGCCTCCAACTCCACCACCAGCGGTAGGTGATCCGAGTCCATTCTCTCTTCCACTTTCATTCTTTCTACCTTCTGTCCTCCTCCCAGCGTTGTCACCACGTAGTCAATGACTGTATCCCCTCTGCTTCCCACATAGGTATATTCTCCTTCTTCATCTCCTTCTTTGTTTCTATTTAGTACTATCCATCCTTGTTCTTCTAGCATTTCCATAAGTTCTTTTCCCTCGGCGTTTATTGTTTTGTCTTTCGTTGTTGTTTTCTTTTTTCTATTCCCCCATATTTTGTCCACCTCTCCCAACTCCCCAATTGTCGCGTTGAAATCCCCTCCAATTAATAGGTTTTCCTGTTTCTCATCCTTAATTATTTCTTTTATTTCTTTCATTGTTTTTTTTATATTACCTTTACTGTATATTGTTACTATTTCCCATGTCTCTTCTTCCAGTTTTATCGTCCTCCTTACTGCTGTTTCTCTTCTGTCTGGTACCTTCTCCTCTTTTAGCTCCCTACGTACCCCCATTATAATTCCACCTCTTGCTCTCCCTTTCTTATGCTCCCTAACAGCACCTAGGCACACCCATCTGTAGTTTTTCGGTAGTTTGTCTTCTCATTCTTCCCATTCTTTGCTTTCCAGCCATGTTTTCACCATCCCAATCACATCCCAACATTTGATGTATCTCCAGAAATCCTTATCTTTTCTTTTTATACCCGCCACGTTCCAGAAACCTATCTTTATCTTTTTTTTTATTTCTCTTCTTTCCTCTCTCCCACTTTTACCCCTCTCTTTACTTTCTCCAAACTCCTTCACCATTTTTTTGAAATTCCCCCTTTTCCAGTTCTTTGTTGTTTTCATTCCATATATACTGCGTTCCTTCACACCATACTTTCTTGTACCCGACCTTCACATCCTTTTTTCCCTCCTCTATTTTCTTTTTTGCCCACTGTCTCAATTGCCACTGCACCTCTCTCTCCTTGTACGTCAAATCGTTTTCTATGTACACATCCGTGCCCCTCAGTGTACTTTTTTTTCCATTATCTTTCACTTCTTTTCTTCTCCCTCACATCTCGCTATCACTATTCTCTTTTCTTTTCCAACCGTGAACGCTTGAGTTATTTTTACTTCTTCCTTCAATTCTTTTAGTATCCATTCTTCCACTTCTTTCCTCAGTTCCGCGTCCATTTTGCTTGTTTTTACACCCCTTATGACTATGTTCTCCCTCTTCTCGCGCTTCCTGGCTATTTCCTGTTCTTTTTCCAGCTCCTCCACCTTTTTTCTAACTTCTTTTTCTGTTTCTTCCTTTTCTTTTCTTCTTCTTTCCTTTCTTCTTTTTCCTCTTCCTTCTCTTTTTCCAACCTCCTCATAAGATCTTCCCTTTCCTTGCGCGATTCTGTATTTCATTTTAGTAATACATGTTATTTTTAATTTTAGTTTAAGGAAATTTTAATTGCAAAGATCATTTATCCTATGTATCATATTTATATTTTGTTTATTAATTTTATGTTCCGTAAAAATTGTAACAGTTTGTTAATGTCGTTTTATTAAGTATGTCAGTTATGTGTCATACATATTGATGCGACTTAAAAATACCAACATTTATATATTTTCATTCTTAAGTTGACATTATTTAGACATAAGTGTACTTTTAACAAACAGACTGGTGCGACTTAAGCATGCCACAGTAATAAAACACTTACTCATGGTATTTTATAAAATAAAAACGTTTTAATCCTTCGGCGGTATTTTACAAAAGACTGCCATTTTGAATGTGATTTCGAAAAAAAAGTCAAGTACCTCAGTCTGCAGTGTAACCGGTTTTCTTTAGTTGTGTTTAGTAAATAAATAAAAATAATTTAAAATGAGAAATGACATTCGGTTCGGGCAGATTCGAGGCTAAGGTTTGCAACCAGTTTGCCCCGTATGCTGACACCTTAGTATTATATTTCGAATTATCATTATTTTTATAAATGGTTTAAAGAAACTTGTGCGATTTGTATTGAATGCGAAATTGTCTTAGATCGGACCGATATGTATGGCCCAAGTTGATTAGCCCATATGGTTAATCAATAGTTGTATTTAATTGCTCTTTTTGTTCATTATTAACTTTAGTATTTTATTAGCTGATTTCTTAATTAACAGCTTGAATTTAAATTAGGTGGCGCTGTAAAATAACAGTTTAAAATTAGTTAAATGGTTTTTTTAGATGAATAGCTTAAATCAGTAAAATAGTTTGACTAAAGTATAAAAATTAAAATAAAAGATAAATAAAAAAGTAAATAAGAACCGCTCCTGTCAAAAGTTAAAAATTAGTATCCTCTGCTATAGGTAAATCTACTATATAAAAATAAGTCGGGGTTTCCTTCCTGACGTTATAACTCCAGAACGCACGATGAAATTGCATTTGTTGGAAAGGTCTCGGGCTCCGTGAGGTTTATAGCAAAGAAAATTCAGGAATTCAGGACAAATTTCAACAGAAAAGCGGGAAATTCTTTTTTCACATACAGCGCCATCTCTGATACATAGCATAGATACAAATTAATATTTTAAGTTGATGGCTCCAGTGCGTGATACATTGTTTGACAGCTACTCATTGTTCTCAGCTCAGTTAATTTTATGTGACAAACCAGTATTGTGTTCACTGTGAAATTGTGAAAAAAAAGTTAAAAAAGTAAGTTATTCGTTTCCTAACATTTTAATTGGAAGCCATCAAATCAATTACGTGTATTGTGCAAATTTTTATTCAATTTCAACAGCAGGCGTTTGTCTTTAAGGTGGTAAGTTAAACTGTGTAAATTATGTGGATCGTGCATTTCAGGTTACATTCACCACTCTGTCCATAGTCCAAAATGCCTAGAGGACGACGTGCGAACATCGGCCGCCGCACAAGACATGCAAGCCAGCAACAAGTGTATTCACAGAACTTAAGCGAAGAAAGACAAAATTTAATAAGAGAAAATGCCCGATTGATACAACGCACGAGCACACGAAGATCATTGGCATCATACAATCGCTTGGCATTCCAATATGATCCCACTGCGAACTACAGTGATGATGAAAATTTAGATATTAAACCAACGACGACTATATGCCGATATTGCAATGCGTTAAAGTTCAAAAGAGAAACAACTGTATTGTGCTGCGCAAGTGGAAAAGTCAAACTGGATCCATTACTTACACCACCACAGCCACTGAAACCATTGTTCGATGGAAGTGATCCCGATTCCAGCCATTTTCTTTAACACATCCTTGAATACAATAACTGCTTTCGCATGACTTCCTTTGGAGCTAATATCATTCGAGAAGGCGGCTTCATGCCGATTTGCAAGGTAATAGATACAACACACATAATTAATCACTCACACCAACACAATAAATTGCAACACATACACTGCAAACTCAAGTGTATTACTTTTGAACACATAAAGTGTTTAAAAGCTTGTAGTCACTTTTTAAACATTTTATGGTGTTTTATTCAATGTAAACGTTTCAAGCGTTTAATCATTAAATTATTTTTGTAGGATTATTTATTTATTTTATTTTTTTTATATTTAACAACTTTATAAAAATCGCAAGGGTCAGCCCAACCGAAGTGCAATGGAAGAGCCTCGCCCTGGGGAAACCGCCTTAGTGATCACGGTAACCCCTACGACAGGTAAGTATGATTACGGTACTAAAAATATGGGTCTAGTTAACTGCGCGTTGTACAACGACTTCGTGATACGAGCTGACTTGACTAACAAGTCAATCACCCTTACAGTGATTGACATTGCGACAATTCATTCCTTTAATTAATTATGAACGGTGTGAATTTATCGGTTAAAATAGGGTAAAAATATCCATGTATTATAGAACTTATAATCTTTTTTTTTAATCATCTTCCAAAACAATTACACATCTACTAACTTATGTATTTATATTGAACTTATGTGTAAAGTATACACCATTTAAATTTTTAATGATATATTTTACATTTATGTAAAGTATTCTGTTTAATAAGTGCTTTACAATAAAAATGTTTTACAGATAACCGTTTTTTTTTCTAGAAACGTTTTATTTGCTAATACCTGATTAGTTTTAAAACGTTTGACTGTATACTAAACGTTTCACAAATTAAAAATGTTTTATTATAAAGCAGTTTAAAGTGTATTTATTAGTAAAACAGATGAAATGTTTTAAAACTAAATACCAAAGTGTTTAAGATAATTTTATTAATCACTTAAAAAGTTTAAATACAAAACATTTAGATTTAAAAAACACCTCAGTGTCTTACTTTAAAACATGAAATAAAACACTTGAGTTTGCAGTGTAACAACTACATATATACCACACACTACACCATCACACGATCAGAAGTTACACCGTATTCTTCAACAAATGATTGTTCGCAATTACAGATACAAGGACAAATATATCATTTGCATGGTTCAATGGTGCCAACACCAGATGAACCGCATCAATTTCTGCAAATATATTTCATTTCGTCGATGGTGGATCAGCTGAATGTGCGGTGCAAAATACAGGGAACACAACAGTTAAAGAGACGAATTATTGAACAGTTGCAAGCATTTTTTCACGCTAATAATGCTGTGGTTAATATGTTCAAAACAGCATTGGAACAAATGCCATCGGATACGCACAAATTTGTCATAAGAGCGGATTGTACCCCAACAGGTGAACATGTGCGAAGATTCAATGCACCCACCGTTAATGATGTTGCTGCAATTATTGTTGGCGATGCAACTAAATCGCGAGACATTGTCGTTCAGCGAAGAAGCAATATCATGCATCGTGTAAACGAGACACATTGTTTGTACGATGCGTTACAATATCCAATCATTTATTGGCAGGGGCAAGACGGATACGACATCACGTTAAAGATGGTCGATCAAATTACAGGTACAATATTCACACACTAATTATTGCTATTATTGATATTATTGGTTTCCATCAACAATTTATTTAATTTTGCATTTTCAGGCGTATCAACGAATAAAAATCTAAGCGCAATGAATTACTATGCGTATCCTATGATGATTCGTACACATGAGGAGAATGTCATTCTGAAGTGCCGTCGGCTTTATAGAAAAAAATGCTATATTAGTAATAATATAAGTCATTTCTGAGTTTATAATAATGTTAATGAATCGTAATACCTTTGATGAGCTATTAGGAAACTTCTTTCTATTGTCATGCAATTCCGGCAACTTATTCGAGCAATATTTTCAATAGCCATCCCTACGCAAATCAAATCGATTCATATCGTTTTAGAATAGTATAATCAACTGTTGAAATATTGGGGCAAATTAGAATATTGTTTAAATGAGTTATTCTAATCCCACCGGTTAGAGTTGTTAGAAAATAATAGTCTAAATTAAAGAATAAAAAACAAAATAAATTAAATATTACTATCTTCTTTTTATAGAAATATTAACCCATAGCAAAGGATACTAATTTTTAACTTTTGAGGGGAGGGGTTCTTATTTACTTTTTTATTTATCTTTTATTTTAATTTTTATATTTTAGTCAAACTGTTTTACTGATTTAAGCTATTCATCTAAAAAAACCGTTTAACTAATTTTAAACAGTTTTTTTTTACAGCGCCACCTAATTTAAATTAAAGCTGTTAATTATGAAAACAGCTAATAAAATACTAAAGTTAGTAATGAACAAAAAGAGCAATTAAATACAACTATTGATTAACCATATGGGCTAATCAACTTGGGCCCCACATATCGGTCCGATCTAAGACAATTTCGCATTCAATACAAAGCGCACAAGTTTTT
Organism: Panorpa germanica; assembly: GCA_963678705.1. Taxonomy (NCBI): domain Eukaryota; kingdom Metazoa; phylum Arthropoda; class Insecta; order Mecoptera; family Panorpidae; genus Panorpa; species Panorpa germanica. Next base: position 149,154 of record CAVMBN010000126.1, read on the forward strand.
TTAAACCATTTATAAAAATAATGATAATTCGAAATCTAATACTAAGGTGTCAGCATACGGGGCAAACTGGTTGCAAACCTTAGCCTCGAATCTGCCCGAACCGAATGTCATTTCTAATTTTAAATTATTTTTATTTATTTACTAAACACAACTAAAGAAAACCGGTTACACTGCAGACTGAGGTACTTGACCTTTTTTTCGAAATCACATTCAAAATGGCAGTCCTTTGTAAAATACCGCCGAAGCATTAAAACGTTTTTATTTTATAAAAATATTATGAGTAAGTGTTTTATTACTGTGGCATGCTTAAGTCGCACTAGTCTGTTTGTTAAAAGTACACTCATGTCTAAATAATGTCAACTTAAGAATGAAAATATATAAATGTTGGTATTTTCAAGTCGCACCAATATGTATGACACATTACTGACATGCTTAATGAAACGACATTAACAAACTGTTACAATTTTTACGGAACATAAAATTAATAAACAAAATATAAATATGATACATAGGATAAATGATCTTTGCAATTGAACTTTCCTTAAACTAAAATTAAAAATAACATGTATTACTAAAATGAAATACTTGCCGGTCAATTGGAATACTTCTTGTGTAGATATATATAGAACTAGCAAACCCGGCGAACTATGTTTCGCTATCATATGGCTTCGTTTTATGTAACATTTCGTTTGGTGAATAAAAGATAAAGAAAAAATTGTTTTTTGATTTATATTTGAAAAGGAAAAATTTTATTTCATTTCACAACAGTAATGAATTCATTTCGATTAGTGTTATTTAGTTGAACTTTTCTAAGTAAATGAAAGTGAATTAAAAGTAAATACTAAATCGAAGCGTTATACGTGTCCGCAAATTATCCGTTTCATTGAAGTGTTTTTTTTTAAACCATATTTTTTGTCTTTTGGTCTGACGTTAACACAAACAAAGCGGATAATTTTCCAACTCATGAACACGCAACGTATGCGTGAACTGCCCATGTGAAAAACAATGATTTTCTAAATTTATTCCGCAAACACTAAGCGATTGGCCTTGCGACTTGTTAATTGTCATTGCGAACGCAAGGCGAACTGGAAATTGCAATCGTTTGAAGTCAAACGGAAGATCAGTCGGAATCATTGGTATTCGAGGAATACCTAAATTTTCACCTGCGTACTTTCCGTTTATAATGGTTGCCTCAATCAAATTCGGCATAAGTCTTTTTATCGAAAGTCGAGTACCGTTGCAAAGTCGCGGTGGATTCAAATTACGCAATATCATAATAACTGTACCAACTTTGAGTTGCAAGTTATGTGGTGAAAATCCAGGTAACTCCAGAGAGTTCAAAAACTCCGTTGGATAATTTACTACATCATCGGGATTTGTTATGGAATCAACGGATTTGTATGTCTTCAAATCGCCAGCAATTTTTAATTGAATGGTAACTTTTCCATTTCCAACAGCTAACAATTGTTTGGAAAATTGTGCAGCACTTTGATCATTTTAAAGTTGAACTCTCATATTAGTGGTTAGCGATAATGTTTTTACGTTATTCCATAAAGGTGATGCCTTCAGGCAAGCATTCAATTCATCTGCAGGCATTCCAGGGGGAATTACTGGCAACGTCTGCCTGAAATCGCCTGCCAACAATATCATCAAGCCGCCAAAGATGTTGTTATTTCGCCGAAGATCCTTCAGTGTAAAGTTAAGTGCTTCAAGTGATTTCTTACGTGCCATTGTGCACTCATCCTAAACAATGAGGTAGCATTGCATCAACAATTTTCCCATTGCACTGGATCGGGAAATATTGCATGTTGGAGTATCAATTGAGTAATTGGATCGACCATCTTCAACGTGATGTCGTATCCGTCTTGCCCTTGCCAATAAATGATTGGATATTGTAACGCATCGTACAAACGATGTGTCTCGTTTACACGATGCATAATATTGCTTCTTCGCTGAACGACAATGTCTCGCGATTAAGTTGGATCGCCAACAATAATTGCAGCAACATCATTAACGGTGGGTGCATTGAATCTCCGCACATGTTCACCTGTTGGAGTACAATCCGCTCTTATGACAAATTTGTGCGTATCCGATGGCATTCGTTCCAAAGCTGTTTTGAACATATTAACCACAGCATTATTAGCGTGAAAAAATGCTTACAACTGTTCAATAATTCGTCTCTTTAACTGTTGTGTTCCCTGTATATTGTACCGCACATTCAGCTGATCCACCATCGACGAAATGAAATATATTTGCAGAAATTGATGCGGTTTATCTGGTGTTGGCACCATTGAACCATGCAAATGATATATTTGTCCTTGTATCTGTAATTGCAAATAATCATTTGTTGAAGAATACGGTGTAACTTCTGATCGTGTGATGGTGTAGTGGTATATATGTAGTTGTTACACTGCAAACTCAAGTGTTTTATTTCATGTTTTAAAGTAAAACACTGAGGTGTTTTTTAAATCTAAATTTTTTGTATTAAAACTTTTTAAGTGATTAATAAAATTATCTTAAATACTTTGGTATTTAGTTTTAAAACATTTCATCTGTTTTACTAATAAATACACTTTAAACTGCTTTATAATAAAACATTTTTAATTTGTGAAACGTTTAGTATACAGTCAAACGTTTTGAAACTAATCAGGTATTAGCAAATAAAACGTTTCTAGAAAAAAAAAACGGTTATCTGTAAAACATTTTTATTGTAAAACACTTATTAAACAGAATACTTTACATAAATGTAAAATATATCATTAAAAATTCATATGGTGTATACTTTACACATAAGTTCAATATAAATACATAAGTTTGTAGATTATAAAAAAAGATTATAAGTTCTATAATACTTGGATATTTTTACCCTATTTTAACCGATAAATTCACACCGTTCATAATTAATTAAAGGAATGTATTGTCGCAATGTCAATCACTGAAAGGGTGATTGACTTGTTAGTCAAGTCAGCTCGTATCACGAAGTCGTTGTACAAAGCGCAGTAAACTAGACCCAGATTTTTAGTACCGTAATCATACTTACCTGGCGTAGGGGTTACCGTGATCACTAAGGCGGTTTCCCCAGGGCAAGGCTCTACCATTGCACTTCGGTTGGGCTGACCCTTGCGATTTTTATAAAGTTGTTAAATATAAAAAAAATTAAATAAATAAATAATCTTACAAAAATAATTTAATGATTAAACGCTTAAAACGTTTCCATTGAATAAAACACCATAAAATGTTTAAAAAGTGACTACAAGCTTTCAAACACTTTATGTGTTTAAATGTAAAACACTTGAGTTTGCAGAGTATGTGTTGCAATTCATTGTGTTGGTGTGAGTGATTGGTTATGTGTGTTGTATCTTTTACCTTGCAAGTCGGCATGAAGCCGCCTTCTCGAATGATATTAGCTCCAAAGGAAGTCATGCGATAGCAGTTATTGTATTCAAGGATGTGTTGAAGAAAATGGCTGGAATCGGGATCACTTCCATCAAACAATGGTTTCAGTGGCTGTGGTGGTGTAAGTAATGGATCCAGTTTGACTTTTCCTCTTGCGCAGCACAATCCAGCCGTTTCTCTTTTGAACTTTAACGCATTGCAATATCGGCATATAGTCGTCGTTGGTCCAATATCTAAATTTTCATCATCACTGTAGTTCGCAGTGGGATCATATTGGAATGCCAAGCGATTGTATGATGCCAATGATCTTCGTGTGCTCACGCGTTGTCTCAATCGGGCATTTTCTTTTATTATATTTTGTCTTTTTTCGCTTAAGTTCTGTGAATACACTTGTTGCTGGCTTGCATGTCTTGTGCGGCGGCCGATGTTCGCACGTCGTCCTCTAGGCATTTTGGACTATGGACAGAGTGGTGAATGTAAACAAGAAATGCATGATCCACATAATTTACACAGTTCAACTTACCACCTTAAAGACAAATGCCTGCTCTTGAAATTGAATTAAAATTTGCACAATACACGTGATTGATTTGATGGTTTCCAATTGAAATGTTAGGAAACGAATAACTTATTTTTTTAACTTTTTTTTCACAATTTCACAGTGAACACAATACCGGTTTGTCACATGAAATTAACTGAGCAGAAAACAATGAGTAGCTGTCAAACAATGTATCACGCACCGGCGCCATCTACTTAAAATATTGGTTTGTATCTATGCTATGTATCAGAGATGGCGCTGTATGTGAAAAAAGATTTTTCCGCTTTTCTGTTGAAATTTTTCCTGAATTCCTGAATTTTCTTTGCTATATACCTCACGGAGCCCGAGACCTTTCCAACGAATGCAAAACCGTGGAAATCTGTTCGTGCGTTCTAGAGTTATAACGTCAGGAAAGAAAACCCGACTTATTTTTATATAGTAGATATAAGATATATATAAGTAGTATATGGGCACCTGTCCATTTCAAAACATTTCAAAAAAAAAATTACAAAAAAAAATTATTTCAAAAAAATTATTTCAAAAAAAAAAATTTCAAAAAAAAAATAATTCAAAAAAATTTCAAACTTAAAAAATTATTTCAAAAATTTTAAAAAGACTAAAAAAATTTAATCATTATTGATTTATTTAATTTCAATAATTATGGAACAGGGGCGCAACCAAAAAAGAATTTTCAGAAACCCGAATTTTGTATATTGATAATATCCTTAAAAAAATTTTTACATATAAATGCCTAAAAAAAATATGCAAAATGAAGATTATAAAACATGCTCAAAATGTAAAAATCAATTTGAAAAAACGTTAGAATTTTTTTATTTTGATAAAAATAGAAAAGATAATTTCTCTTTTTATTGTAAAAAATGTGTTAGAGAACGTGTTACTAGAAAAACAGAATGTGAGTGTGGTCTAATTGTACCTGTAATACTTTTAGAAAAACATTTACAATCCGAACGCCATAAACAAAATATTAATAATAAAAGACGTTGTTATATCAGTAAAATAGATAAACATTTTGATGAATTTTATTCATGTAAAAAATATAAATACAGACGAGAATGTATACCTTGCAATAGAATGCTTATTACTAAATACAATCAACAAAAAAGACTCGATAAACTTAATAATTATAATGATGCTGAAAATGTTTAATAAATTTTCTTCTTATAAATGGCAACAAATCCAAATGATATATTAAAACAATATAATATAACAGAACTTAGAGGATTAGCTAAAACAGTTAATCTACAAAAATATTCAAAACTAAAAAAAAATATTTTAATTGAAACTATTATTAATGCCCCTATTGATATTCAAAGTCACTTATACAAACAAAATGTTAAATAATTAAAATTAATTTCAAAACAAATTAATTTAAAACTTCCAAGTAAAATTAAAAAAGTAGATATAATTAACAATATCGTAGCTTCTCCAAATTTTCATGTGGATGATAAAATAAATAGAGATTTATTAAAAAGACAAAAGAAATTACATAAAATATTACACATTGATAAAAACAGTCAGAGACCCTCTTAGGGGGAAACAACGACGCAGAGCTCCGAAGGAGAAACAACAACGATGCAGAGCACCGAAGGAGAAACACAAACTCAAGATAACGCTCCTTTTCAAGAATCCCTTATTCCTTTAGCAGGTCCATCTAACACAGATGAAAACCCTTTTCTTATTGAAGATATTGGAAATCCAAAATTAAATAAGAAATATAAAATTTTTCAACAAAATATAAAATTAAAAATAAAACCAATTGATACAAGTAAGAATGATGTTGGGCAAAATATTGAACATCTAAGAAATACAATGAATCAATCTATTGAAAAAATGAAAGAGAAATCAAATTTTAAAGAAGGTGGTAAAATAAATATCGTTGTTACTAATCCACATTTAAGAAAACCAATATCAACAGGATATCTCACAAAAGAAATAAATGCTGATAAAATTTTAAATCAACTTCAAAATATATTAACATCAGATGAATCGCTAGATATAAATGAAACTTCTTTTAATTTTATAATCCCAACAATTCCATATGGTTGTAAGAGTACGAAAACACTTAATCTATTAAATGATAGGAGAACGAAGAAATATATTACACAGATTAATAATAATGATAATCTATGTGGACCTCGAGCAATCATAACAGCGTTATCATTTGAAACAAATATAATACTTGGTAGAGAGGTTAACACAAAACAAATTAAATATATTAAAGAAGGTAGAAATCTTTAAAAAGAATTAGCTTTAGAACTTTGTAAAAGATTAGGAAAATATAATGAGGACGGATTTACTTTAGATGATTTTAAAAATGTTAAAGAATTATTAGACAAACAAATAAAAATTAACTGTTCTTAAAATTTGAATACAATTATATATGATGGTAAAAATAAACCTGTTAAAATTTATCTTTATAAAAATCAAAATCATTTTGATGTTATTATTAGTATGAAAGCGTTTCATGCTCAAAGTTATTATTGTAAAGAATGTGATCAACCTTATAACAATAAGAATAAACATAAATGCAAAAAGGAAATCAAGATGTGCAATCTTTGCAATCAACTAGAACATGATATAACATTTAAGAATTGGATATTTTGTAAGACTTGTAACCGTTTCTGTTTTAATCAAAATTGTTATGATAATCATAAAGAAGTTTGCGATACTGTTTCTAAATGTTTAACATGCAATGAAATTTATATTAGAGATAATAAACATGTGTGTGGTTATCATATGTGTTTCAATTGTAAAAAAATAGTTCATACAGATACTCATAGATGTTATATACAAAATATAAAACAGAAAGGAGGTATAGATTCTAAAACATATTCTAAAAAATATATTTTCTTTGGTTATGAAGCAACACAAGAAACTGGAATTCATATTCCAAATCTTGTTATTGCTCAAGATTTTGATGGAAATAGAATTGGTTATAGAAATAATGATGATTTTTGTAAATGGTTAGTATCTGAAAAACATCGTGGATATACTTGTATTGCACATAACGCAAAAGCTTATGATAGTTATTTTATTTTAAAATATTGTGTTGAAAACGCTGTCAAACCTTATACAATATATAATGGAACGAAACTCATGCTATTAGAAATCAAATAACTCCGTTTAAAAATTATTGACAGTTCAAATTTCATTGCTGGACCGTTATCAAATTTTCCAAAAACGTTTGGATTAACAGAATTAAAAAAAGGATATTTTCCACATTATTTTAATACTTCAGAAAATCAAAAATATATTGGACCTATTCCAGATATTAAATATTACAGTTCTGATACAATGAAAAAAGAAGCAAGAGATAAATTTTTAAAATGGCATCAAGATAGAGTTAATGAAAATTATGTTTTCAATGTTGAAAAAGAAACAATAACATATTGTAATTCAGATGTTGATATTTTACGTAGAGGTTGTTTAAATTTTAGAGAACAATTTTTAGAAATTGCAGATATTGATCCCTTTTAATATCTCACAATAGCAAGAGTTTGTATGGCAATATATAGATCTATATATTTACCAAAAGATACAGTAGGAGTTGTTAAAACTGATAGAATAGAAATGCATAGCAAAGAATCAATAAGTTGGTTACAAACGTTTAAAAATATTCAACATGCTTTAAACGGTGGTAAAGTAAAAATATGTGGAGCTAAGGTTGATGGTTATGATAGGAAAACAAAAACAGTATATCAGTATCATGGTTGTTTTTGGCATGGATGTGAAAAATGTTATAATCCTAATACTATAAAATAATGTAAATAAAAAAACAATGAAAGATTTAAATTTAGAAACAAAAAGAAGAAGTGAACAAATTAAATATTTTGGTTATAATTTAATTGAGATTTGGGGTTGTGTTTGGAAAAAAACTATGGAATATAAAAAAACAAAAATGATGAAAATAAAATTGAACCTTTAAAACCAAGAGATTCATTTTTTGGTGGACGAACTAATGCAACTAAGTTAAAAGTAAAAAATAAAAAAATACAATATATTGATATTTGTAGGTTATATCCAACAGTTCAATATTATGATGATTATCCAATTGATCATCCTACAAAAATTGAAAATGTAAAAACATTTGATACTAATTGGTTTGGGTATATTCATTGTAAAATACTAGCACCTAGAAATTTATATCATCCTGTATTACCCGTTAAAGATAAGAAATTAAATAAGTTAGTGTTTGTAAATTGTTTACAATGTTTACGAGAGGAAGGAGAAAACTGTAAGCATCAAGATGAACAAAGAGCGTTTATTGGAACATGGTGCACGAATGAAATTCATAAAGCAATCGAAAAAGGATACAAGATATTAGAAATTTATGAAGTACAACATTTCGAAAAAAAATCAAATAATTTATTTAAGGAATACGTTCGAGATTTCATGAAAATAAAATTAGAAACAAGTCCATGGAATCAAGATTATGAAACTGTTGAAGATTATATTAATGTTATAAAAGAACAATTAAATATAGATTTAGATCCTAATAAAATTGATAATAATCCAGGTAAACTTGCAGTTGCAAAAATTTGTTTAAATTCATTATGGGGTAAATTCGGACAACAACAAAATTTACCGACAACTAAATATGTTACAAATGTTAGAGATTGGTATGATTTATTATTAAATGATAAAATTGAAATTACAAATACAATTGAAATAAATGATGAAGTATTACAAATAACTTATAAACAAATTGATGAATATATTTGGGATAGTAATACAACAAATATTCATATCGCATCATTTACAACGGCAAACGCAAGAATGAGATTATATGATATGCTGGATAAACTTGGTAATAATATTGTATATTATGATACTGATAGTATCGTTTATATTGATGATGGTGTTAATACTATTAAAACAGGATGTTTATTAGGAGAATGGACAAACGAATTAAAAGAAGATGATTATATTTTTTTATGTGTTTATGTTATTTATATATTAATTGTGTATGCCTTTCGGCTTTACAATCTACAGTATTATATTTCTAATACATTTCATTCCTATATACATTCGAAACTTAAAACTAAACTTAAAATAAACTTAAAATCTTCTCGACTTTTACTACTTCCAAAAGTGCTTTCTGCTTCTTCTTCTTTTGACCCTCTCTATTATTCTCCACCAGCTTATTACCACCAGTTTATTCTCCTGTTTTTCCTTTCCTTCTTACTATTTCCGCCATCCACCTCTTTCCTTCACTGCCTCCCTTTAATAGCTGGCCAATATTCCTTTCGCTTGCTACTTTTTCCTTACACTCAAACTTAATGTGCTCCAGTGTTTCGTCCTCCGCTCCACACATTCTACACTTTCTTTCCTCACTCTTTTCCCAGTATCTGTTTCCTTTTTCCTCATTTCCCAATCTAAACCTTGCTGTTCTTCTTATGTGTTTTATGTCTTTTTCTATAAGGTACTGAGGCACATTATTTTCCCATAACCTCTTATATCTTTTATTGTAGTTACTTTTTTCTATTTTTCCCATTCTCTCCTGCTGTTGTGTCTCCTTATCCCTTCTCCTTAGCTCCTCAGCCACACTTGCGCCACCTTCTCATCTCCTCTCTGCCTCCTCGATCGCCATTCCATTCCTTTCAAAGTATTCTTTTCTCTTTTTTGGACCTCCTCCTCCCCCATTCTTTATGTTATCCTCTCTTATTTTCTTTAAAATTTTGCTTTCCGCTCTGTTCAATTTCTCCTCGTATTTTACCGCTATTTCCCCTGTTTTAATTCGTATCTTATCCCTCTTTAGCTCCTCCATCACCATGTATCCTGGCGTGCACCTGTCCAGCCCTAGTACCCATTTCATATATCTCACCTGTATTCTTTCCAACTTTTCTTGTTCCTTCCACCCCCAAACCTCTGCTCCATACGACATCATACTGGCTATCAGTCTATCATATATCCATATTCTCTTTTGTATGTCCCCCCCAAATACCTTTTCTCCTAGTCACCATACCCGTCGCATTGCTTGCTCTGCCTTCTTTGCCACCTCCATTATATGCGCCTCTTCTCCATTATTCTTTTTAAAAGTGTAGCCCAGATATTTAAATTCTTCAACTTCCTCAATGTCCTCTGTCTTGTATTTCCACCTTTTATGTCTCTTTTTTCCACCGCCTTTTTTAAATACCATAATTTTTGTCTTTTCCACGTTTAACTCTAGTCCTTTCCTGTCTATATACCTCCCTAGCCGGTGTGCCATCTCCTGCAGCTCTCCTTCCCTTTTTGCCAACAGGACTATATCGTCAGCGTATGCTAAAGTCCATATCTTGTAGTGCCTTCCTATTAGCACCCCCCTATCTTGTCCTCTTTCCATTACCCCCTCCAAGTCTGCTGTATATATCGCAAATAAAATGGGGCTTAGAGGACAACCTTGCCTCAACCCCTTGTCTGTCCAGAATTCTTCTGATTCTTCACCCCCAACTATTATTCTCATTCTTGTTTCTTCGTAAATTTCTTCAATACATTTCATTATGTCCTCATCTATTTTTTTCTTTCTCATGTACTTCCACAATTTCTGTCTGTCGACCATGTCAAACGCCGCTTTAAGGTCGATAAACATTGCATATATCTGTCCTCCTTTTTCACTTAGCACTTTTTCAACTAAATGGTTCAGTGCGTATATATTGTCTAAAGTCCCTCGTCCCTTTCTAAAGCCTGCTTGTGTCTCGGGAAGTATTTCTTTTACTTTTACCTCTTCTTCCAGTCTTTCTCTCACAATCCCTGCATAAATCCTGTACCCTGTGTTCAGTAGTGTGATACCCCTGTAATTTTTGGCTTCATGTCTATTTCCCTTTTTATATATCGGCGTTATTACCCCTTCTCTCCAGCTGTCTGGCAGGTTTCATCCTTTTCATATCTTGTTCATCGCTGTCAGTAATCCTTTCTCTATCCATTTTTGCCCAGTCTTCTACGCCTCGTTCTTTAGTCCATCTCTACCTGGTGCTCTCTTTTCCTTGAGTTTTTGAATCTGTGATTTTATTTCATTTAATTTTATATCGTTTACTTGCTCCTTCTCTTTTATCCCCTTCTTTGTTTCCTCGTTTCTTTTCTTTGCTCCTAGTACTCCCATAAAGTGTTTCGTCCACTCTTCCATTTTCATTTCCTTGCTTGGCTCTTTCCTTCGCTTTTTCTCCCTATTTATGTAATCCCATGCCTGCCTCTCCGTTGTTATATCTCTAATTTCTTTTTCTATTCCTATTTTGAACTCATTCTTTTTATCTTTTATCCTTTCGTTATACTCCCTTTGCTTCCTCTTGAAGTCTTCTTTACTTGATTCTCCTTTCTTCCATCTCTTTAGTTCCCTTTTTACCTCTTTTTTCCATTCTTTACATTCTTTATCCCACCATTTGTCTTCTCTTGTTCTATCAGATATTCTCCACCTTTTACTTTGGGTGGCTTCCTTCATCCTCTCTTCAATTTCCTTCATCTCCTCCGTTTCTCCTTCTTCCTCGTATCTCCGTTCCAATTCCTCCATAAACTTCTTCCTTCCTTCCTCCGTCCAATCGCTGCCCTTTTTCCATTCGTTTCCTTTTCTTTTACCTCTCTTTGCTTCCAACTCCACCACTAGCGGTAGGTGATCCGAGTCCACCCTCTCTTCCACTTTCATTCTTTCTACCTTCTGTCCTCCTCCCAGCGTTGTCACCACGTAGTCGATTACTGTATCCTTTCTGCTTCCCACATAGGTATATTCTCCTTCTTCATCTTCTTCTTTGTTCCCATTTAGTACTATCCATCCTTGTTCTTCTAGCATTTCCATTAGTTCTTTTCCCTCGGCGTTTATTGTTTTGTCTTTCGTTGTTCTTTTCTTTTTCCTATTCCCCCATATTTCGTCCACATCTCTTAACTCCCCAATTCTCGCGTTAAAATCCCCTCCAATTAATTGGTTTTCCTGTTTCTCTACCTTAATTATTTCTTTTATTTCTTTCATTGTTTCTTTTATATTACCTTTACTGTATATTGTTACAATTTCCTATGTCTCTTCTTCCAGTTTTATCGTCCTCCTTACTGCTGTTTCTCTTCTGTCTGGTACCTTCTCCTCTTTTAGCTCCCTACGTACCCCCATTATAATTCCACCTCTTGCTCTGCCTTTCTTATGCTCCCTAACAGCACCTTGGCACACCCATCTGTAGTTTTTCGGTAGTTTGTCTTCCCATTCTTTCCATTCTTTGCTTTCCAGCCATGTTTCCACCATCCCAATTACATCCCAACCTTTGATGTATCTCCAGAAATCCTTATCTTTTCTTTTTATACCCGCCACGTTCCAGAAACCTATCTTTATCCTCTTTTTTATTTTTCTTTTTTCTTCTCTCCCACTTTTACCCCTCTCTTTACTTTCCCCCAACTCCTTCACCATTTTTTCGAAATTCCCCCTTTTCCAGTTCTTTGTTTTTTTCGATCCATATATACTGCGTTCCTTCACACCATACTTTTTTGTACCCGACCTTCACATCCTTTTTCCCCTCCTCTCTTTTCTTTTTTGCTTATTGTCTCAATTGCCACTGCACCTCTCTCTCCTTGTACGTCAAGTCGTCCTCTATGTACACATCCGTGCCCCTCAGTGTACTTTTTTTTTCCATTATCTTTCTCTTTTTTTCTTCCCCCTCACATCTCGCTATCACTATTCCCTTTTCTTTTCCCACCGTGAACGCTTTTGTTATTCTTACTTCTTCTTTTAATTCTTTTTGTATCCACTCTTCCACTTCTTTCCTCAGTTCCGCGCCCATTTTGCTTGTTTTTACACTTCTTATAACTATGTTCTTCCTTTTATCGCGCTTCCTGGCCATTTCCTGTTCTTTTTCCAGCTCCTCCACCTTTTCTCTAACTTCTTTCTCTGTTTCTTCCTTTTTCTTTTCTTCTTCTTTCTTTTCTTCTTTTTCCTCTTCCTTCTCTTTTTCCAACCTCCTCATAAGATCTTCCCTTTCCTTGCGCGATTCTTCGATGAATGTCTTGAATTCTTCTTTCATCTTTTTTAATCTTTCCCTCATTTCCTTCATTTTTTCTTGCATTTCTTTTTCTGTTTGAATCATCCTTTTAATTTTTTCCTCTGTTCCGTCCTCCTTCTTCTCATCCTGCTCCCTCCTCGTCTTCATTCCCCCAGTCATTTTTGTTATTTTATGTAAATAACTTCTTAAGAAACTATTTCTTTTCGCTAGAAATAACAAATCCCACAACAACAAACTGAACCTTTTGTTTTTTACTGAACAATAGCAACAATTTTAAATCTGCAAGCGATTCTCGGAACCCGAAGAAGATGATTATATTATTGAATGGTTATCAACTGGTCCTAAATGTTATTATTATAAAACAAAAAATGGAAATAAAGTTCATAAAATAAAAGGATTTACAATGAATTTTGAAAATTCCAAAAAATTAAATAAAATAAATATGGAGAAAATTATTGATAAGCAACTTGATGAAGTTGAATTGAGATTTAAACAAATTACAAGAAACACCAAAACATAAAATTTAGAAAATAAAGAACAAATTAAAAATTCAAAATGGATTATAATAAACGACAAATAATTGAAATGGATGAAAATGTAATAGATACTAAACCTTGGGGATATTAAAAATTATTTTTATAAATTTCTTATTTAATAAATGAGCCTAGAACTAATAAACAAATTGAACAAAATTAATAATAATTTTATAATGTTGTCAGAGTTAGAATTAAATAAAACATATATTATTATTGATGCAAAAATGATACCATCAAAATATGGTGATAGAATAATTGTAACATTTGAAGATAATAAGAAATTGAGTTTACCAGAAAAATATAATAAAATAATTGATAATCCAGATGATATGAAATTATTGAAATTAACATATAAAGGTAAAATTATTATAAATGATAAACACGAAAAACACGATATTGTTTTTTCGAAGTAAAACTTCTATACTATTTTATAATTAAAAATCCTTAAAAAAATTTATTAAATAAATGCTAAACAAAATATTTGAAGGTTGTTTTAATATAAACACATTTGATGGTTTATATAATTATCTTAAAGAAGAAGATACTATTAAAAAAATTATAAACGCTAAAGAAATTGAAATAGTATTTGATTATCCTTTTAATAAGTGTATAACATTACATTTTAAAAATGAAGAACATTTTTGGAATCCAAAAGGATTTTCATTATTACAAATTATACTACCAATAAGAGAAGGATATAAAAAGCTTTACAAAAATAAATATTTGAAACCGTTTAATGTTTTTGAAACTCTCTTTATTAAAGAGATAAATCAAGATGGTAATAAATTTACTCTTAAGTATCGGTTCTTAATAAAATTTATAATATAAATAGGTGTTGATATCTATTTAAAAAATCATTTATATGTTTTTATAGAAAAGTCATGAATTTTATAATAATTTTAATATATTATTTACAAGTTGTAAAATGATTTTTATAACTCTTGGCGCATCAGGTTATATTTATTTTCCTTTATCAGTATTGAGTTTAGTCTCAATGATTTTCGAAATTTTAGAAAAAACTCTGTCTACAAAAGAAAGAAGTGTTGAATATCTATTAGGATATAAATTTTATAAACAAATAATAGATTATAAAAAAGCTCAACAATTAAATGAACAAGATTTTTTTATTCGTGAAGCAGATTTTATTGAAAATTTAAAATTCTTTCCAAGAGATAAATATTTACAACAAGTAAACATAAATGGAATATCTTCTACATAAAAATATTTTATAAAGTAAAATTTTAATAATAATTTATTATTTTAATATAATTTAATTTTTAATAATAATCGTAAAAACAAAAACAGGTTTATTTAGAATTTCAGCAATATGTTCTGAATGTGGTGGAAAAAAAAGTTTATTTATAAAAGATCCAAATCAAAAAAAATATATATATTTTCGTTGATGAGATCTCATTAAAAGAAGCAGTTGAATTACATAAACCTGTTATTAAAAAATTTAAACGAAGACAAATTAAAACTTATGGAATTGATGATTGATGGGCTGCTGATTTAGTTTATATGAAATTATATGAAAAAGAAAATGAAGGTTATAATTATATGTTAAGAGTTATTGATACGTTTTCAAAATTCGCTTGGGTTATACCTTTAAAAAATAAAACAGGCAAAACAGTTGCAAACGCATTTGAAAGTATATTGGAGAAACATTCTCCACCAAATTTATTACACACTGATAAAGGATTGGAATTTATTAATAAAGATTTTCAAACTGTTTTAGATAAATATAATATAAAATTATATCATACAGAGAATGAGCAGAAATCCGCCATTGTTGAAAGATTTAATGGAACTCTCAATAGAAAAATGAAACCTTATTTTACAGCAAATAAAAATTTTAAGTGGGTAAACTTATTAGATCGTTTGGTAGAAGAATATAATTATAAAGATGTCCATCGGACTATTGGTATGAAACCCTCTGAAGTTAATAAAAATAATGAACAAGAAATTTTAAATAAAGTTTATGGGGCAATACCAAATGAAAATGATCCAATTTATAAAGTGGGAGATAAAGTTAGAATCGTTAAAGTTACAACAAATAAATTTAAAAATAAATATGAAACAAAATGGACAAATGAAATATTTGAAATTTCTAAAATTATGAATACTAATCCTGTAACTTATAAAATAAAAGATTCAAACGATAGAAAAGTTATTGGAAGTTTTTATACAAGAGAGTTACAAAAAACCAAATTTAAAATATAATCTTTTTTCTATAATAAATAATAAGGAAATTTATTAAAATTATTGGAAACAAATTGAGATTTAAACATCCAATTATTCTTGATCCACATAAAAAATATAAAATTGGAGTATCTGGTTTTATATATGATTTAATTGATATAAATAATTTTACAAAATTCAAATTTCCAAAATTTAGTATAGATATTATTTGGACGAGTAAAAACGGTAAATATTCAACAACACTTACAATAAATGAAAATACATTTTCTATTAATGATTTAGAAACAAAAATTATAAATCAGTTAACTAACATGAAACAAACAATACAAACAGGTTTACCAGCTACTTTAGATGACGGTCGTCAAATAATAGATGATACAATTATTTTTACTCATAAAGATTTTGATCCAAATGCTAAACCTACTTTTATTCATGATGGTGATGCTACTCAAATAATACTACCAAAACAACAACCTCTTTTAGGTCATCCTGATTTTTGGAAAGAAATTTTATTTGATGTTTATTTATTTACAATGGATGTTATTAAACAAAATAAAGTGAAAATTAATAGTTCTGTAGTAATAAAATTTTCAAAGGAAATTAATAATATAATTGGAATTGAAACTGTTCCATAAGGTAAAACTATAGAAGGTCGACTTATATTACCTAAAGAAAGAAGAATTATTAATAATAAATTATATGAAATGCATTGCAATATTGTAGAAGCAAGTCATTCAAATCATGATAAACATCCA
The DNA here is from genome assembly GCA_963678705.1 of Panorpa germanica. Classification (NCBI taxonomy): domain Eukaryota; kingdom Metazoa; phylum Arthropoda; class Insecta; order Mecoptera; family Panorpidae; genus Panorpa; species Panorpa germanica. Next base: position 165,547 of record CAVMBN010000126.1, read on the forward strand.
CATTCACATAAAGATGATAATTTACTTTTTGTATTTAAATTAGATACGCATTCATTATTTATAAATCCCAATGAAATTATTTATATTGATATATCAGATCGAATTGATAAATTTCAAGAAATTATTTTAAACATTTATGACTAAGAAGGAAATGAGTGTCAAATATTTAGTAAAATTATAACATATTTACATTTTTGTTGTTTAATAAATGACTCTACAACGTAGACCCCAAATAAAAGATTATATATTTGAAGAACAGAAAAACACAAAAAGAATATTTCCAAAACCATTAAGATGTTTATTATGTGGTCCATCAAATTGTGGTAAAACATGGTTATTATTTAATTTTCTTACACAACCTTTTATAGAATTCAAAGGTCTATATATTTATACAACAACATTAAATCAAAAAATATATAAAGCATCAGAAATTTTTTTTAGTGAGATAGATACAGTGGATTCGCATTTTAATAATTGTGAAAATATTATTCCTGTTGAAGATTGTATAACTGATAGTGTTGTTGTGTTTGATGATTGTTTAGTAGAAGATCAAGATATGTTTAAAAAATATTTTTAAAGTGGAAGACATAAAAAATTATCTTGTTTTTATCTTAGTCAAAGTTTTCTTGAAACAAATAAAAATTTGATTAGAAATAATTGTAATTTAATTATATTGTTTAAACAAGATTTATATAGTATTCAAGAGATTCATAAAACAATTGTTGGTGCTGATATGGATTTAAATAAATTTAAAGAGTTATGCAATAAATGTTGGAAAATAAAATATGGTTTCTTATGTATCAATCGTGAAAAAGATAACATTAATGAACGTTATATGTTTAAAGACGTTGATGGATATATTAAGAGTGTCGATGCCCTTTGAAAAGGAACGATGCATTATTTTATTAATAAATGGAAGGAGACATCTTAACCGTTTCCGAAGCTAAAAAAATTAATAAAATGCGATTAATAAATTAATTAAAACATATAAAAAGATCTATACAAATCTCTGAGAAAAAAAAGAAAACGCTGGAGAATCCTAAATATCCTTTGGAGCTCAGGAAACCAAAATCAGTTAAATTATTAATAGCAGAAAAAGCAGATGAGATTAGAAATAAATTATATGAGAAATATAAAAAAATTGAATTATTAAAATATAAAATAAATTTAAAATATAAGACCACTAAAGAAAAAGAATATGCTCCATTATTATCAGCGTTAGGTAAAATAGATGAAGATATTGTTAAAAATACATCTTTAGTACCTCTTCCAAAAATTAAAATATTTTCTCCAGAAAGTATAGATGAAATCTCTCCTCCAGAGAGTCCAAAAAGAATCTCCTATGAAGATCCATCAATAAAATATGAAATATATGGAAAAAATGCAGCAAAATATTTTAAAAAATATAGTGATCCATCATATGATTATGATACAGCATTTGGACCTCGTTTTTATAATGATAAATTAAAAATTGGAAAAAGTATAATGATAGTTGATGAAGATGATGGAATTAGTATTGTTGATAATAAGTATAAAGGAACTGATGGTTTATGGTATTTATTAACTTATGGTGGTAAACCTAATCCACAATTATTTACAGAACAGGATTATATAGCTTATAGAAAAATCATATTAAATTCTTATGTTTTGTATACTACTAATATAAACGGTGTAAAAATTCCTCGAGGACCAAAATTACGTAAATGGAAATTATTTTTATCATATATTCATAAATATAATAAATCAGGTAAGAAAGATGATATGTATTATCATAATATTTTTCAATACCCTGAAGATTCCAAAGAAGGTTCTGGAGTATCTCCTTCGGAGCCTTCGGAACGCTTTCATTGGAAAGAATACAATGATAATAAAATAGAAGTTCAATATATTTCAAATTTGAATCAATTAATAAATCGTTTACAATTTATTAACGCAGAAGAAAACGCAGGTAATAATAATTTTCATAATGAAAAATTAGGAGTGTTAAAATTTTTTAATAACGAAATTGAAAAAATATTAGATACTCCAAAAGGGTGTAAATATTTAATAAAAATTGCAACATCATTACAAAAGAAAATTATAAGAGGATCAGGTATACTAAATACAATTATAAATAACATACCATTTGAAATGTATCTTCCTGGATATAATTATTGGGGTCCTGGTACTAAATTACATGATAGATTAGCAAGAGGTGATAAAGGAATTAATGAATTAGACGAAGCTTGTAAAGAACATGATATTGCTTATAGTGAAAATAAAGACTTGGAAAAGAGACATGAAGCTGTTTTAGAACAGAAAGCTTGGAATAGGTTTAAGAGTTCTGATAGTAACGTTGGTGAGAAAACAAACGCGTGGCTTGTTACAACAGGAATGAAATTAAAACATAAAATCGATTTTGGATTAGCATAAAAAGGAGAGATACTTTATTATAGTAATAAATGACAACAAACTTAAAACAAACAGATTTGGAAATATTACAAACAAATTTAACAAAACATCAAACTAGTAATTTTAATAAAGCCTATAAGGATAAAAAAGATATTTTAATTCATTTAAAATATGATCAATTAATTAGTGGTGGTGAAAATAAAATATTATTAACAAAAAGATTATCAAATAGAATTAAGAGGGCAATAAAAGAGAAAACAGGTTGTAGAATAAAAATCTCGTTTGGAGCTCTGAAAAAAAATCATAAGGGTTGGTTTCTTCCATTAGTATTTGCTGGATTAGCAGCTTTAGGATCATTATTTGGTGGAGCATTTGCAATTACTAATTCAGTTATAAATAAATCAGCTAAAGATAAAGAACTTGAAGAACAAAAAAGACATGATTTAGCAATAGAGAAGACAGGACGAAGCCTATCAAAAAAAAAAAAGATTAAGCCATTGTCGAACATAAATATTAAAAATTTAGTTGAAAAATTAAAAATTAAAAATTTTAGAGGTGTGTTTATGAAAGACGAATTGCCAGATTAACCTAATAAAATTGAATGTGGAATTATAAATTTACAAAATTCATATCAGATTGGAAGTCATTGGACTGCTTATTATAAAAATAATAATAAAATATATTATTTTGATTCTTATGGAAATGCTAAACCACCTAAAGAATTAATAAAATATTTCTCACAACCTTCGGAGATATTTTATAATGATACACGAATTCAACAATATAATGATCCACCAATTTGTGGACATCTCTGTTTATTTTACTTAAAGAACTTTTAGAGCTCTCCGAAAAAGAATCTCCTTTGGAGCGATGCAAAGCATAATCTTTTTTATTCTAATAAATGGCCGAAGTTTTTGATAAATATAACAAATATTTAATTCGTAATGAATACAAGAAATTTTATCCAAAATTTGATAGACAAATAAATATAATTTGATAGATATAAATAAAGAAAATGTAGCAATATCTTTTAAATTTGATTATAATAATAACTGTTTTCTAAATTTAAAAAATATTCATATTTATATTGAGGGAGAATATAAACAAACAGATGAAAAAAATTATAGTAATGAAACTGTAGTTAAATTAATAAATAATTTTGTAGCACATAAATTTAAAACCATTGAATATAAAAAACATAATTACAAAATTGATCTAATTGAAAATGTTGAAGTTGCAAGTACAATAAAGGGAGTAATTACAAAAACAATAACTGATACAAATAATTTAAATACTGGATTTATTTCAAATTTTGAACATGGTGGTATTTTTACAGCATTAGTACCTTTATTTGATTTAGGATTAGGAATATGCTGATGAATTTATATTTACAATGAATCATGATAATGATGCAATTTATTGAGCGAATGATGTTGCTGAGGGTAAAATTATAATTACTGATATTTATTTATATACTCCATTGCTTGAATATGATACTATTGGTTGTACAATGTTACTTGATAAATTAAAAACTCTAAGTGAAAAAGGAAATTATATTTTGAATTATTATAGATGGCAATGTATTAAAATATTGAATGAGAGTATATCTGGAAAATCATTAAAACTTTATATTACTACAGATAACAGAAGCCACAAACAACCGTTATCTGGAATATTCGCTTTCCAAGTAAATAAATCTAATAATCAATTGAAAGATATGAGTGAGTTTAATCATAAATATGTTAAAAATTATTATTTCACTATTAATGGAAATAGATATCCAGAAGAAAGTCAAAATTTAGATTTTGATAAAGATAAATATAATATTGCATATATGACATATCAGTCTTATAAAAAAATATTTTCTATAACAGATAAAAATATGTTCTATGATATAAAAAGTTATAAAGAACTTGGACCTGTTTATTTAGTTGATTTAACTTGTCAACCAACAGATACAGAAATTTCAAATAAAACAATATTTTTACATGTTGATCTTGATAAGAAAGTTGAAAATGATACATGTTGTTATATTATGTTGTTATCTCATATTAAAAATTAATTTGATATGGTTTTAAATAAATTTGAGGAGACTATTTAACAACAGCGCTCCTTAAAAAGGAGATACTATTTAATATATAAATGATATATATTTTTTACTTTTTATTTCTTTTACCAATATTTTCAACAAACGAGGACTCTGATAAGAACATTGAAAAATATTTAAATCATTTTGGTTTCTCAACTACTAATAGTAGCGCTCCGGAGAGTATTAAAGACTCTGAAGGCTCTTTAATACTTTTTCAAGAATATTATAATTTACCTATTGATAAAGCATTAAAGTTAATTAAAACACAAAGATGTGGAAATGAAGATAATCCTTTACAATATAGAATTCATACAACGAAATGGGATAGAAAAACTTTGTATTGGCATTTTGCTTTAGCTCAATCAATACACAAAGACATTACTTAAAAAGCTTTTAATGTTTGGTCGATAGTAAGTGGTCTTACTTTTAATAATAATATTTATAAGCCTGATATATTAATTTCGATTGCAAGCGATATACATAAACATAAAAATAATGCTCGATGTACAAAAGGTTTTTGTAATTGGGATTTTGATGGCGAAGGAACAGTATTAGCACATGCAACGTATCCTAATACAAATAATAGTTGTTTAGAAATTCATTTAGATAGGTCTGAAGATTCGGATTTGTATCATAACGATACTGAAAGAACTAGTTTGTATTCTGTATTAATACATAAAATTGGACATACGTTAGGTATTAAACATTCTGCACATGAAGAAGCAATAATGTTTCCTTATTATAGAAGAAAGAATAATCTCAGTCAAGATGATATTTATGCAGTTCAGAGGTTATATAATCCTCAACAACTCCAATAATTCCAACTACTATTCCAACTAGTATTCCAACAACTATTTTAAACGCTCCAACCAATAAACCTATTCTTTGTAATGTATATAAAAATATAGATACGTTTTTAATTGTAAATCATAATCTCTATATATTTTATAACAAGTATGTGTGGAGAATAAAAATTGATGATAAGATATATCAGGAACCGGAACTGATAACAGATTATTTAAAATTTTTGCCTAAAGATATTGAAAAAATATCTCATATATATCAAAGACCTTCAGGTGAAATATTAATAATTGTTGATGAGTTATTTTACATAATGAGTTATCCTAGTTTTGTAGTAAATAATAATTATAATGGAGTTCCTTTACAAAGGCTAGGTATTCCACAAAATAAAATGATTACAAGTATTTTTAACTCATATACTGGTCAAACATATGTTTTTTATGATAACCTTTATATAGAACTAAATGAGTGTTCGTTATCTCCAATACGTTATGGTCTCTTATCAGACTTATTTCCGGGGATACCATTGAACGTTTCTAATGTATTTAGATATATAAACGGACTGTTGTATTTTTTTCATAATGACAATTTTTATGAATATAATGAGTTTTCAAATTCATTAATTAGATCAGGTAAAAAAGACTTATCAATGTTTGATATACCCTGTCCAAATATGACAATTTTAGAACAGCTAAAAATTTTATTAAAGAAACTCGTACTACAAAGTAGTTCTGAACTTAATTAATATGTTTCTGTTTCGCAGAGCATGCGTTCGAATCCCACATGTGACAAATCTATTTTTTTATTTCTCTTTCAGAGTTCTGCATATAATAATTAATAATAGATGGTGACACTAATTAACGAAATCTCATTTGTATGGGATGATTCACGTCTTAGCTCTCAATAATATTGTACATTGTAATTATGGACTATATATACAAGTTTTAATTTTTCATATGTTGGGATAACTATGATATTATGGTTTTGAGTATGCGTTTTATAAGAGGTGCACATCTTATATTAGTGCAGATCAAAGTCAGTATCATAGGTAAAGACTGATCGTATTAAGTCTCAAAAGTATTTTATGATATTAATCTGCTTTGCAGCTCTCTTCAAAATCTCAAAGCCGAATTAAAGACTCGACGTCTGTAAAAAGATGTAAATGTCGTGTTGGTGTGTAAACTTAATAAACGAATTCTCTAATAAATATATGTTCGTGTGAGTGTAATATTTGATTCTGTATAATGATTGACAAAAACAACAAGTTGGTAACATAGGATACTTTTGCAAATTTTTTTAAGGATATTATCAATATACAAAATTGGGGTTTCTGAAAATTCTTTTTTGGTTGCGCCCCTGTTCCATAATTATTGAAATTATATAAATCAATAATGATTAAAATTTTTTAGTCTTTTGAAAATTTTTGAAATAATTTTTTAGGTTTGAAATTTTTTTGAATTATTTTTTTTTTTAAATTTTTTTTTTGAAATAATTATTTTTTTAAATTTTTTTTAAATAATTTTTTTAAATTTTTAATTTTTAGGGGGCATATATGTATAATTGTCTCAAATTGCCATTTTGTGAAAAATGATGATTTTTTGATAAAAATTGGTTGCTATGAGCTATAAAAGTTTAAAAAAGTGCCAATATCGTTAGGAAAAAACTTCCCAAAAAATTGTGCTCCAGGTGCCCACTTACTACTTATATATAAAGTATAAGAAATTTATTATGTATTTTAATTATTTATATTTTATTCTATAAATCGCTATCGGGGTGTAGGGATTTATAAGTGAATAAAATTTTGGATGTAAGCTGTTTACCATATATTTAAACCTTTAAAGAACGAACTTATAATTACAACTATTATCTTAGAACTATATCTTAACACTAAAAACTAACAAAAAATTTAACTTTAAACCAATTTACAATGTACAAAGGAAGAGGACAACAATATAACAAAAATTCCTTTCTCTTAGGCGGAGAAGGTTCTATATAACAATAAAATATTTAAATAATTGAACATAATGTAAACATTTAAATTAAATATTTCATGTTCAATTAAAACTTTATAAAATGCGTAACAAAGGTTTTGCTTCTATCAATGCAATACTGAACACAGCTCACAGTAACAGTCCAAGAGAGCCTAGTAGCATATAAAAGCTGCAATTAGCTCAATCCATTAGCCATCCATCATGGCTGAAAGAAAAGTTTGATTGTGCCAGCTTGTGCATCCAGAACACAAGCCATCGTACTCTAATCGAACGTATTATTGTAAAACAGATTGTGCAGTGCGTAAATGCCATTCGTTCATTGTGCATGAAGAACACAAATCTCCGAATTTAACATTCAAGAAAGCTTGGAGTGAAAAGCCGTGTGGCTCACAGTAACAGTCCAAGAGAGCCTAGTAGCATATAAAAGTTACAATTAGCTCAATCTATTAGCCATCCATCATGGCTGAAGAAATCAAGAATCGTGTAAAAGTACTTGTCGCTCAACGCGATCAAATACAATCGAAAATCACACGATTTTCAAAGTTACTAGATGATGGTGGCGAGTACGTAGATGCAGATTTCGCGAAAGTGTGCGCAGAAAAGGTTGAAGCAGCTATAGCCGGACTCAAAGATATTTAGGATGAATTGCGGAATATCGATGCATCCGTGGAGCATGACGACGCCGGTGAAGAAATTATTTATAAATTTCAGCGAGCAAACGCTATTTACAAGCAATTATTTTCGCGAATTAATAATGTAAATCTAGAAAACACATTATTAGGTCGGAATAATGGAGGACCAGTTATACTCAAAGAAAATACTCAAGAAAATTCCACACTGTCGTATAGAGTTACAAACATTAGATTTGAACCAAAAAACATCTCAAAAATAGAGGAGGTATCTTCAAGTGTACCCGCATCTGCTGAAGATATTGCATGTGAGGAACCCTTGTCTCGAAACAAAGATGGTCGCTCAGTATTAGCGTTACCTTTTAAAGAAATTGCTCTCTCACCAGGCGACTCACAAGTGATGGCCGAGAAGCGACTTCGAGGTATTCTCTGCAAAATGCGATGAGACCTGAGTTGAAGAAACAATATGCAGCCTCTATTCAAGGATACATCCATCGTGAATATATGAACGAAGTTACCGGTCCCATTTTCCGCACACATAAATATGACGTCACCGGCGATATTGAAAAAATGTATCTGCAATTGGTTATTCGTCCTGAAGATCGAAAATATTTACGTATACCCTGGATTGACCCTGGTGGAGTAAGTAAAAATTTACGAATTGAAAGTGCTGACATTTGGACTGACTCCAGCTGCCTTCCTGGCCATACGAAAATATCTACGTATACCCTGGATTGACCCTGGTGGAGTAAGTAAAATTTACGATTTGAAAGTGCTGACATTCGGACTGACTTCAGCTGCCTTCCTGGCCATACGAAAATATCTACGTATACCCTGGATTGACCCTGGTGGAGTAAGTAAAACTTACGAATTGAAAGTGCTGACATTCGGACTGACTCCAGCTACCTTCCTGGCCATACGAAAATATCTACGAATACCCTGGATTGACCCTGGTGGAGTAAGTAAAATTTACGAATTGAAAGTGCTGACATTCGGACTGACTCCAGATGCCTTCCTGGCCATACGAGGCCTCCATCAACTAGCCCGAGACGAAGGTCATAAATTACCATTAGCCACGACAGCCCTTCTTCAAGGAATGTACATCGACGATTGCTTGGAGGGATTTGATACCATTGAAAGGGCTCTTGAAATTCGCGAACAACTACGTGAACTGCTTCATCTTTGGGGATTAAGAATGCGACAATGGGCATCGAATGAACCAAAATGGTTAGAAGGTTTTCCATTTGAAGATGTGAAATCCATGAAACATCATATGCGACGCGTGGTAGATTGGCTGCTGTGCAGAATTGAGGAATTTCAGACATTCCTTGCTGGAATCGAGGCAATTTTAAATTCTATCTCCTAAAAATTTTGTGATCCTAATGATCCACTTCCTATTACTCCTGGTCCTTTCCTAATTGGCAGATCAATTATGAGTCTAGCAGAAGAAGATCACCGCGAAGTCCCGATCAACAGGTTTTTTAATTGTGAATCTGTCAATCGGATGAAACGTGACTTTTGGGACCGATGGCACAAAGAATTTATAGATAGTTTTAATGTACATCATAGATGGAACACTGGACAACATTCTATAGGCATTGGGAGTGTGGTGGGACTACTGTTACAATGGTCGTTAGGAAAAATAGTCAAAATCTACCCAGGCGTAGACGAAGTGACCCAAGTCGTCGATGTCCGTATCGGAAAACGCATACTAACATGCAAAATGATTACAACAATCCACCTAATAGTGCAGTGTTATCTACGTTTTCAGTGCAAGACTCCTTATTTTAATTTATTTGTGTAAACTGTCAATATGAGACAGTAATTTGGACAATAATTAATAGACTTTAAAGCAAATGTATGTATTGAATTGATTTATATATCATGCATACCTATTTAGTTGATCGTTTAACTCTCAACGGGTGGAGTATGTTCAGTATTGCATTGATAGAAGCAGAACCTTTGTTACGCATTTTATATAGTTTTAATTGAACACGAAATATTTAATTTAAATGTTTACATTATGTTCAATTATTTAAATATTTTATTGTTATATAGAACCTTCTCCGCATAAGAGAAAATAATTTTTGTTATATTGTTGTCTTCTTCCTTTGTACATTGTACATTGGTTTAAAGTTAGATTTTTTGTTAGTTTTAGTGTTAAGATATAGTTCTAAGATAATAGTTGTAATTATAAGTTCGTTCTTTAAAAGTTTAAATATATGGTAAACAGCTTACATCCGTTATTTTATTAACTTATAAATCCCTACACCCCGATAGTGATTTATAAAATAAAATATAAATAATTAAAATACATAATAAATTTCGCGCTTGATTAATTTCTAACGCGAACGTCCCTTATAAAAAACTAAAGGTTTTTTATAAAACTTAACATATATATATATATATATATATATAGATGGGAAATAATTTGAAAATATGGGTTAAGTAATATTAAAATAAACACAGAGTAAATAAATATCAGTATTAAAATCTTATATGGTATCTTCTAAACGGAGCACACAAAGATTTTAACATTTTGATATTTTGTAGAGGACTAATTTCTAAGACTTTCTACGTCTCTGAAAATTTTTCTGAAGGAAATGTGGAAAAACTGGAAATTTTTAAAAAGAATTTTTGAAAATATTTCACGAACTGATAAAGATAGAAAACTGAAATTTGGGGTACAATATACACATTTTTTAAAAATAGGAATTCTAAAATTTAAGTTCAGTTAGTAGAGTTAAAACGTTGAAACTTGGTATGCAGGTTCCACTGTAGAAAATAATTAATAAACTGGGGGGCAAAAACCAGAAATATCAAATATATAGAGATGAAATGCTATAATTTAGTACATATGTTCTCGGATAGAAACAAAATACATCTCTGTGCTTAAAATTGGACAAATTTAGTACAGTGCTGAAGTTATATTGGGGAGGGTGGGTACTAATGCTAAAATATATCCTATCTGTTGGGAACTATTCTCGCAGAGTTTGAATAAAAGATTATAATTATAAGATGTATATTTTAATAAAAAGTATTTTGTCTGTAGTATTAGCACTGGTTTCACAAACAGCGTCCTTTCTGTACCACGTTAGGATTCACAAGGTTTGTCCTGCCTCATGCGCCATGACAAAGCACTCTAGGTACTTTTAGTTAGTGTTACCAATCGCAGATGGCTCATGTGTTCCTTGTACTAGTACTACGATGGTATCTACATTAATATCTACATTGGTAACTTACTTTACTATGACAACACATATATTTATAATTAGCGGTGAATACAAAACTAATTATTTGCTATAATTACAACACTATCCACAAATTTTCTGTCATTTCTATGGGCCCAAATGTTGATAACATTTTTGGATGGTGCGAGATCAAAAAGTGGCGTCTCTCCAAATAAAATACTTTATTGTTTACGATTTGACATTTGTCACACACGGTTTTATTCGCTAAAACTGTACACTTAGCCGAACTTCTGTTGCCATAAATGTAAAATTGTAGAAAAGTACGTTTGACCATTTTGTTCAAGTTTATGTGATGTGGAAATTACAGATGAGAAATAATAGCAATAAATTTTATTTATGACAGCTTTAATTTATTCTGTGTTACATGCACACATTAATGAAATCAAATAAGTAGTAAAGAATATTAAAAATCATATACACAGGCACTTTTCTCGCTTTAGCTTTTGAATTTTTTTTTATCAAGTCAAGTTATAATTTAACTTTTGGACAATCGCATTTTCTATAGACAATATTCTAAGATCGGACAGTCTTCCTTGACACATAGGTGACCGAACGTAAGTTTTTATAAGTTTTAATTTATTGAAATATCGTTCTCCTTTTTCGACAGATACAGGTACAGTTAGTAAAATACGAAGCGCTGTTTATACATTCAGGAAAATATTTTGCCAATCATGTTTTACTCATTGAAGATATTTTAATAATGGTTCAGGCTCACATAGTCTTCAACCAATTCATGGCCAGATATGTCATATTTTTCGTCGTTAAGTTAATGTTATTTGCAAATAAGCACTGGCTTTTTCTAACAAGGTTATTTCTGGAATTATTTTTATGTCGTTTAAAAAAGACTATGAATCATTGAATTTTAACAAATGTTGGAAACGTGTAATTATTGTACTCTCAATTGTATTTACCGTCGAAAAAATACCGTTCATTTTATATTATTCCTCTGGATCAATTGGTTTTCAAATACGGCTTCGTATTTAAATAACCGTCTCTTTCTTCGCAATCGGACTGCCTAAAAACAAGGATATATTTCGGTCAGAGACGCTATTTTCTTAGCTATAATTGAAGTTGAGGAAAAGCTACGGTATTGTTTTACGAATTTTAAACAATTTTTCAATAATTGTTATGCGTTTGGTAAGTCCATTGTTTTAGATTACATAGCTTTACATACAATGTTTACTTGAAACAATATATCATACACCATTGTAATTATGAACTCAAATTGCTCCATGTTCTAAATTAGCTACAATGCCTCTTCGTGAAGATCTTGAAGGTCATTACGAACTGAAGGGTAGTGAAAGCGAACAACAGCAAAACTAGAGACTCTACTCTCACAGCAAGTTTCTTAATTTTTTGTCTATTCCGCCAAAGTTAATCAATTAAATCGACGCTTTTATCCAACTCACTTTCAAAGCACGTCAATGATCTGAGGATGTTTCGTGAGATTTGAGACGCGTTGATAAGACGTCAGATCCTTTTTCCCCCAAATAAGAGTTATGGTTTGTGTTAAGTTAACGAAAGCAAAAACAACATGCTTTATCTGCAGATGCCATCTTCTTTTGAAAGTTTCCCTATATTTTCTCATTACTGTTGCAAAATGCGAATTTAAAAAATGACGACCGTCACAATTCTTTGGGTAGTTTTTGTTTTTTATTTCATTACTTACTAGGCCTCAAAAAAAGATTTCATCTTTTGTTGCAGAGTCAATGATAAGCGGCCATTCTGAAATATCTTACCATTTTTTTTTTGTCTAAAAGATGATGATGATGATGATATCTGTTACAACTACTGCAACTTCTGCAATATTTTGAGATGCAGAAGAGGTTGTAGGCATAGCTAAATCTTTTTAAATGTGCTCCTCTATATCTTCATAAGCAGAACTTTGTCAAGTTCATCTTCTTCTATTGCTTGTCGATATTGAAGTTCTAGTGATGATTAGTCAGAAAACTTTTTGACCCTTAAAAATTTTGATACCAATATTGCCAATTATTCAGTTTCGCCTTGCTTTTTTATTGTTCTTTTTAAGTTTTATGTTACATTTGAAGGCGGTGACATGTCTTTTAATCTGTAAAAGATACATATAATTATCATTCATTACATATATGATGTCAAGAAAATAGGATTGGACATATTTGAGTCAAAGACATTAATTCTGATGCGTGATATTCGATTCCCAAGCAAGCTAATCCACGGGTAGAAGCTACTTATTAAATAATTAAATTAACTTTTTCCTTTATTTAAGTTCATTGCGTTTTTGTGTACTTTTAATAAATGGCTTGTTTTGCCACCTTTATTTAATTGGCAGTTAGCTTAACTGACTGATTTTTGATATATTTTATATAAAAGACGTCAAAATTGCCAATTACATAAAGGCGGTAAAGCACACACGCGCCATAATCTTGTAGTAGTTTACCTATCGTAGCTTGGTTTCATGAGGCTTTGCTACTGGGGGCTTCATTACTCCTGTGCTATGGTGGCCTGGGATCTTGTCGCAGTGCCACAGAATACACTAGAAAGAAACTTATATAAACAATACTTACATCTGTTTTCTATTTCGAATTCTTTTTTATTAATATAAGTAGGTACGTAACTTTTAGCTGGTAACCACACTACACATAGATAGTACACACGCGCGCGTGTAAACGACTTGAGAATTCAATAGACAGTGCATGCTTAGTGAAGTCACCCTGCATCCTGTTCTTAAGAAATTTGTTTGATCTTCGAGTCGTTTGTGTCACGTTTCGGTTGATTTCGGCACTTTTATATTAATACCTTTGTCTAAATTATTTAAGAACAGTTTTACCCCGTAAAAAAACTATTGTTTTCATGAGCAGCTTTAGAAAACGGCCAATGTGGCAGGCAAGTGATCAACATGAAACGAAGAAGCGGATCTTTAGCCGCTATATTGTACAAGGGAAAACCATCTTCTCTAGTGATGTATACTTAATAATGTTAAAATCTTTGTACTATATTTGGCAGTGAATTTCAGTGAAGTTATGACATTTTTGTGGAAAATTTTGAAGTTTTTCATTTAGGGTCATTAAACTATACCTTGTTATTAACATTAAGATTTACATTAATTGTAGGGGTACAGTATGATAGTTGCCATCTGCGGTGTCCTTAATTGTATTATAGCAAATATTTTCAGGCAGGGTTTCCGGAAAAGGTTTTCAGTTTCTGGGTTTGTGGCGTGGTTTCTGGGTTCGAAAGAGGGTTTGATGATGCGCTTCTAGGAGCTATTTTTATGTGTGACTAGGTTTTGCTAGGGTGGTTATATAAGAGATATGTGAAAAAAGGTGGAAGAAAAGATTGTACTTAGCTTTTATAGATGGATAGCTCCATACCTTGGAGCACGGATGCCCAGAAAGCTTTGATGAAGATTCTTTAGGTATTGATCGAGATTGATACAAATATTGTGTTAATTACTGGTTCGAGAAAATAACATTCAATACTAAGGAGGAAGAGGCGCTTTTCAGTTCTTACAGTAGCAGCTGGCTTCACGTGCGGCAAAGAACAGGCTACCTAGCTTTGGATCTAGAAGTAGTAGAACTCTTTTTGTTCTTAATGGCTTTTTGAACAAACTTGAGTATCTTCATGTTGTGCAATTCAGAAGCGCCTCTTCCTAATTCAGAGCGTAATATCTTTGACGGGTAATTCTACCGAGGAGAAGTACAAGGCAAACAAAAGTATCCCTAGGAAGGAAAGCTTAGAGGTTAAAGATGTTCCTGTCGTCGACTGGACGTAATCTTAAAATGTTAGTCTTGTGGCTTCTGTTTCGATAAAGACTAGCTCTAATAAAAGTAAGTCTAAAGCAAGCATGAGTGCCAAGATGGGAGTAAACCATCTGTGGTTAGATCATCACCATTATGTGTTTTTTTTTTTTATATTTATTTTCTTTTTTGCCTTGACTTTCTTTCGTCATAGCCACCATCAAATAATTTTTTACATCTTTTATAATTTATAATTCAATTTTACACATTTCTAAATAATTCAATAATTCACTAATTAATTTTAAATCACTTAACAAAAATTTAGTATTAACATTAAAAGTTTTAATTACATCTAATATACCACTATTTAATTTTGATCTTTCTAAACTATAATTTATGGATTCAAATATAATATGATCCAAAGTTCCTTCTTCACCACATTGACATCTGTCGTCAGAATTAATAGTAATTTTGTACATGTGAGCTGGAGTTTTGCAATGATTACTTTTGATTCTGATAATAGTTGATATAATTTTGCGGGACTCATTTCTAAACCATCTCTTCTTACTTAAATTTGGATGCAACATATAATAATCTCTTCCTTTTAACTGACTTTTGTTAATGAAATCTGTGTTTCTTAAATTGAAGTTAAATTTTGATTATATTAAAAATTTCATATGAAGGTAATTTCACTTTCATCTCAATTTCAAAATTTATTTATTTCTTTGCCAATTTATCCACAATTTCGTTTCCTCTTATTCGACAATGTCCTGGTATTCACATATATTTTATTGTATTATTTCTATTTATTAAATTAAAATACATCTCCTTAATGTTGCATGTTAAAATTTTAATATTTGATTTGTTATCATTTGAATTTAAATATTTTAAAACGTTATTGATATTTTCATTAATTTCCAGTGCTTTTAATAATGCTAATTTTTCTCCAGTGTAAGAGCAAACTTTGTTATTTAATTTATATTTATAATATCTTAAATTTATCTGTTCATATATAGCAAATCCTGCTTTATTTCTTTCTAAATCAATGGATGCATCTGTATATATTTTTTTTTTAAAATTTATATTAAATTGATGCATTAGATTTAAAAAAATTTAATTATTTATCGCATTATTAAAAGATTTTGACAATAATTTTGTGTTAATATATATATCCATAGGTTTAATTAATGATTCAAAAGGAATAGAGTATATAGGCGATTTGGAATTTCTTTGTATATTTAGATCCTTTAATTTCATGTTGCTATTTATTAAAATAGGTTTATTCTTTTTAGTCCAGTTAGAAGAGTTTTGAATATATGTAGTTAATAATTTAATTTTATCAATAATTTGGAATTTCAATAATGTTTCACATTTAACATTAAATTTATCACTAAGCAGTTGGTTTCTAAATTGTAATGGAGCTATATTAGATTCAGCTTGAAGTATATGAGTTGGAGTTGAAGTCAAGCAACCTAAAGCGATTCTTAAGCTTCTGTATTGTATTCTATCCAATTTTAATAATCTTGATTTAGAAGCTGTACTAATTAATATACTTGAATAGTCTAAATGTAAACTTATAATTGCTTGATAAATTTGTAGTAAAGAGATAGGATGAGCTCCCCATTTACTTTCTGCTAGACTTCTTAAAACATTTATTCCTCTGTTGCATTTACCTATAATTTTATCAATTTCAAAGCTCCAAGTAGATTTACAGTCAAACCAAATACCTAAAAATTTTGCTCTATTTGATATAATAATATTTTTGTTATTATATATTATACTCGGACTTGATATAACTTTGTGTCTAGTAAAAATGACAGCTTGAGATTTTTTTACTGAGATTTCTAATTCAATTTTGTCTAATATATCTCTTAATTTGCATAATTTCTTGTTAATTCTCTTCGTTAAACATTCTATGGACGTGCCAATCTACTATACAAAAATAGGTCGGGTTTTCCTTCCTGATGTTATAACTCCAAAACGCACGAACCGATTACCACGGTTTTGCATTCGTTGGAAAGGTCTCGGGCTCCGTGAGGTTTATAGCAAAGAAAATTCAGGAATTCAGGAAAAATTTCAACAGAAAAGCGGGAAAATCTTTTTTCACATACAGCGCCATCTCTGATACATAGCATAGATACAAACCAATATTTTAAGTAGATGGCGCCGGTGCGTGATACATTGTTTGACAGCTACTCATTGTTCTCTGCTCAGTTAATTTCATGTGACAAACCGGTAATGTGTTCACTGTGAAATTGTGAAAAAAAAGTTAAAAAAATAAGTTATTCGTTTCCTAACATTTCAATTGAAAACCATCAAATCAATCACGTGTATTGTGCAAATTTTTATTTAATTTCAACAGCAGGCATTTGTCTTTAAGGTGGTAAGTTGAACTGTGTAAATTATGTGGATCGTGCATTTCAGGTTACATTCACCACTCTGTCCATAGTCCAAAATGCCTAGAGGACGACGTGCGGACATCGGCCGCCGCACAAGACATGCAAGCCAGCAACAAGTGTATTCACAGAACTTAAGCGAAGAAAGACAAAATATAATAAGAGAAAATGACCGATTGAGAAAACGCGTGAGCACACGAAGATCACTGGCATCATACAATCGCTTGGCATTCCAATATGATCCCACTGCGTACTACAGTGATGATGAAAATTTAGATATTGGACCAACGACGACTATATGACTATACGACTAAAATTAAAAAAAAAAACAACTGGATTGTGCTGCGCAAGTGGAAAAGTCAAACCGGATCCATTACTTACACCACCACAGCCACTGAAACCATTGTTCGATGGAAGTGATCCCGATTCCAGCCATTTTCTTCAACACATCCTTAAATACAATAACTGCTTTCGCATGACTTCCTTTGGAGCTAATATAATTCGAGAAGGCGGCTTCATGCCGACTTGCAAGGTAAAAGATACAACACACATAACCAATCACTCACACCAACACAATAAATTGCAACACAGAACAACTACATATACACTACCACTACACCATCACACGATCAGAAGTTACACCGTATTCTTCAACAAATGATTGTTTGCAATTACAGATAAAAGGACAAATATATCATTTGCATAGTTCAATGGTGCCAACAACAGATGAACCGCATCAATTTCTGCAAATATATTTTATTTCGTCGATAGTGGATCAGCTGAATGTGCGGTGCAATATACAGGGAATACAACAGTTAAAGAGACGAATTATTAAACAATTGCAAGCATTTTTCACGCTAATAATGCTGTGGTTAATATGTTCAAAACAGCATTGGAACGAATGCCATCGGATACTCACAAATTTGTCATAAGAGCGGATTGTACCCCAACAGGTGAACATGTGCGAAGATTCAATGCACCCACCGTTAATGATGTTGCTGCAATTATTGTTGGCGATCCAACTAAATCGCGAGATATTGTCGTTCAGCGAAGAAGCAATATCATGCATCGTGTAAACGAGACACATCGTTTGTACGATGCGTTACAATATCCAATCATTTATTGGCAAGGGCAAGACGGATACGACATCACGTTGAAGATGGTCGATCCAACTACACAATTGATACTTTAACATGCAATATTTCCCGATCCAGTGCAATAAGAAAATTGTTGATGCAATGCAACCTCATTTTTTGGGATGAGTGCACAATGGCACGTAAGAAATCACTTGAAGCACTTAACTTCACACTGAAGGATCTTCGGCGAAATAACAACATCTTTGGCGGCTTGATGATATTGTTGGCAGGCGATTTCAGGCAGACGTTGCCAGTAGTTCCCCGTGGAACGCCTGCAGATGAATTGAATGCTTGCCTAAAGGCATCACCTTTATGGAATATTGTAAAAACATTATCGCTAACCACTAATATGAGAGTTCAACTTCAAAATGATCAAAGTGCTGCACAATTTTCCAAACAATTGTTAGCTGTTGGAAATGGAAAAGTCCCAGTTTTACCAACGACTTTTGCCGATTTGTAGACTCTCAATTAGCTCTTATTGAAAATGTTTTCCCAAACTTTAGTGACAATTATCAGAATTATGCTTGGTTAAGTCAACGAGCAATTCTTGCCGCAAAGAATAATGATGTACACGCTCTGAATTTCACCATTCAATCAAAAATTGCTGCCGATTTGGTGACATACAAATCCGTTGATTCCATAACAAATCCCGATGATGTAGTAAATTATCCAACGGAACTTTTAAACTCTCTGGAGTTACCAGGATTTCCACCACATAACTTGCAACTCAAAGTTGGTACAGTTATTATGATATTGCGTAATTTGAATCCACCGCGACTTTGCAACGGTACTCGACTTTCGATAAAAAGACTTATGCCGAATTTGATTGAGGCAACC
Organism: Panorpa germanica; assembly: GCA_963678705.1. NCBI lineage: Eukaryota > Metazoa > Arthropoda > Insecta > Mecoptera > Panorpidae > Panorpa > Panorpa germanica. The sequence continues at coordinate 184,781 of CAVMBN010000126.1, forward strand.
ATTATTAACGGAAAGTACGCAGGTGAAAATGTATGTATTCCTCGAATACCAATGATTTCGACTGATCTTCCGTTTGACTTCAAACGATTGCAATTTCCAGTTCGCCTTGCGTTCGCAATGACAATTAACAAGTCGCAAGGCCAATCGCTTAGTGTTTGCGGGATAAATTTAGAAAATCATTGTTTTTCACATGGGCAGTTATACGTTGCGTTTCACGAGTTGGGAAACCATCCGCTTTGTTTGTGTTAACGTCAGACCAAAAAACAAAAAATGTGGTTTACCAAAGAGCACTTCAATGAAACGGATAATTTGCGGACACGTATAACGCTTCGATTCAGTATTTACTTTGGATTCACTTTCATTTACTTAGAGAAGTTCAACTAAATAACACTAATCGAAATGAATTCATTACTGTTGTGAAATGAAATAAAATTTTTCCTTTTTAAATATAAAACAAAAAAAAAATTTATCTTCATCTTTTAATCACCAAACGAATTGTTACATAAAACGAAGCCATCTGATGGCGAAACGGAGTTCGCCGGGTTTGCTAGTACTATATAAAACAATATCATCTGCAAATTCTAAAAAAAATGAGTGATCGTCTTTTAATTTAGAAATGTCTTTAGAATATATTGTGTATAAAAGTGGACTGAGAATAGATCCTTAAGGTAGGCCTTTATTGCAAGTAAATGGTCCTATTAAATTTTCTTCATTTCTTACATAAATGGATCTCAATTTTAAAAATGACATTAACCAATTTGTAATTTTGCTGGTTATTCCAATTTCTCTTAATTTCAGTTGTAGGTTAGGATATGTAACTGCATCATAAGCTCCCTTAATATCTAAGAACACAGCTAGCATGTATTTATTAGAGCTGTACTTTTTTTAAATGTCCAGATTAAATATATTTAAGCTGTCATGCACACTTCGATTTTTTCTAAATCCAAATTGCGAATCTGGTAATTTATTGTTGTGTTCTAAATACCATTCTAATCTGTTTTTTATAATATTTTTCATTGTTTTCGCTACAATGAGGCAATGCAATGAGTGACATCATAGTAAAGGCGATATATCAACTGGAAAAAAAAGTTATTAGAGAAGCAACGGACGGAAAATAATCCTATTGTTCTACACAATAAACATAAACTAACAACACTGATAATGGAGAAGGATCATCTGAAATTATTACATCCAGGTCCTCAAAAATTATTATTCAGCATGGGGGACCAATATTGGCACATTAAAGACATTTATTTAGCAAAAGACATTGAACATCGCTGTGTGACGTATTTCAGACAAAAACCGCGTTTTCAATCACCAAAAATTAGTTATCTTCCGTTTGAAAGAGTTCAAAAGCACCGGCGTCGATTATGCTGGTTCTATCATGGTCAGAAATAAATATGGTCGAGGTACTAAATTACTAAAATCATATTTTTGTTAATTTTTCTGCATCGCAACAAAGGCTTTACATTTAGAATTGGTTACAAAACTTACAACTCAGTGCTTTTTAGCTTCTCTCAATCGTTTGATATCGCGCAGAGGCCTCATATTAAACCTCATATTATTTATTCTGATAAAGGCACAAAATTTGTTGGAGCAAAATGGGCCTTAGGGAAATTTTTATCTTTAAACCATTACATGAAAGTTCATTCTACCATACTCGCCTAGTTGGGATGGTTTGTGGGGGAGCAACTCAAATCCACAAAGGCACATATTAAACGTGTTATACAAAATAATCACTTTACTTTTAAAGACTTTAGTAATTTTATTTTATTTATAACAAAGAACAAATGTCTTCACAAAGTATACTTTAATTTGATAATAAGATGTTATTTATTATTTTTATTATTTCAAACCGATTATGAATCCTCCGTTTAAACACTATATTTTTCAAATCATGGTGTGTACACTGGGTCTTTAAAAGAACATTTAAATTTTTAGAGTTTTCTAGGCTTTCAAAAAAACTAAAAAAAATTCTGGATTACTTCTTGAAGTGTCTACTACATGGCTTAGAAGTTGCCAAAGTCCAAAGTTTTAAACCGTTGTTAATAAAAACTGACAAATAGTAAAAGACGCTGTATAAACGGAGTATTGTTAAAAAAATTGTAAATTTATAAGAAACAAAAATTTAAAAAAAATTGTTGAAGACTTTTTTATCTCAAACCATAAGATTTTAAAAAAATGTAATTTTTTTGGCGTGGGCTCCAAAAAGACGAATAATTTGTTTAGCTGATTGTGGGGAATATTTTACGGATTCAGGTATGTCATAATAAAAGTTTTTATTGTTGAAAATACAAAAGATTTAAAATAATAATTAATAATAGATAATAATAATAAGTGTCGAAAAGAAAATTTACGGTGCGCAACGGGGACAAAAGTGGTTACGATGATTATCGCAAGCCGGTTCACTGTACGATACACAAGAACACATTGTTTTTTGTTTTTCTTCTAAGTGCAAAACATCTTTAGAAAGTTATTGCAGTAAAAAGAAGAACTAATAAAAAGAATCCATATATATAATCCAAGAAACAATATATTAACCTACATAAAACATTTATTTTAACCATGAAAAACTATAAAACAATGAGAAAAACAAAAAAGTGCATTTACTAACATTGTAAAATACTAACGTCGTTTGTACACTGACCCTTTTGCATTTTCACTGTTTCACTGCAAGTTTCACTAGATAGCCTTTGCTGGTAAACTGCCAGATCCGGATGCTTTTGGAACCTTAAGTCTCTACCACTACCTAAATTTTTTAGGAGGCATAGGTGAAGCGCGCTCTGTACTCATGAGAGATAAATAAAAAATTGAAATTTCCCCTGTTCCGTAAAATACCCAGTGTACACATGCAGGGTTACCAATAGATACACAAACTACTAATATAAAGAATATAACTGATATTCATTGGTTTTATACACATGGCCAACCATAATGTAATACTGAATCGTGTGTACGCTTGTATGTTATATCAGGTCATGTGATCTACCACATGAACTCCCCTTATAGTAAAAGTATTTCGCTCTGCTATTTTAACAGATATCTCAAACATTAGTGACGCTACTTGTTACAATCAAAGATTGTAAGCTTTCACTCTGCTATTTTGACATATTGACTGGCAATATTGACTAACACTACTTGTTTCAATTAATTGTAAACTTTCGTTCTGCTATCCCAGCCTTATGGTCTTATCGATAGTGACATTACTTGCTGCAATCGTAGATTACAAACTTTCGTTCTGCTATCTCAACTATTTAATGCAAATGTACGGTAAAAACTCACAATTAAGTTATATAAAAACCATTTTCAATCCCCTGGAACCGCCTGAGCAGTCACAAAATTGTGTGCTCGTGTCTTATAAACTAATGTGGCAAAGTCTTGGAAATTATAAAAAAGTTCAATATTTAGTAAAAAGAACCATAACGATGGCATCGTTCAAACCTTAAGTCTCTCAGATAGAGCACACCTGGCCCCGGCGTAAAATCTACAACGCCTCACTTGATCAATTATGGTGTCGGGCTCACCGCAGAGACAGATTTCATTGGACTAGATGCATAATTCACTAAGCTACGTGTATATTGACCCGTGACCTGTCAATAAAAAAAAGACATAGAGATCCGGAATAAACCACTTGTGTTGCAAGGCCAAATTAACGTCTTTGTAAGCCTATACGTAGTTCTTTCTGTTTCTGGTAAATGCCATCTGTCTTGCCAGAGCTTGTACATGTATGCATTCATCTCTTTAGCAATACATTTAGTATCGTCTCCAACCTTTCTCCGACTGCTGCATTAATTTTAAATCCTCGAAATTTGATTTCGCAGTTCTTGCGTAACTTGTACTTGAGCGCCACATAAATGATTTTTAAATCTAAAGGAATTCTCCTTGATATCACCTGCAGCACTTTTGTAATACAGTTCTGCAACAACGCGTCATCGTCAATAACATAGTTCCTTGCATGGAGTTGAGCATTCTACTGGGCACCGCAAGGGTGGTTCTGTGGTACCATGCCGAAGCACAATACACAACCATTGGCATAAATTCCCCCTCGTATAGTGTCGCCATAGTTGCCAAATTTAAGCTCCATTTCGTCCTTGAAACACGCGTTTCCTCAAAAAGCGAATATGTGGCAAAAACGTTTATTTGCTGTCCATTATTATTCCTTAGTATTGAATACTCGTTACCATGCTAAATTAATGCCATTGGTTTTAACTGTTAAATTACTGATATTGATTCACACTAAATTGACAGTTGAGCATCATCCTCTTTGTTTTACTTAAAGACATAGCTATTTTCTGTAGGTTCAAGAAACTACACATATTATCTATAGCAGCTCGAGGACGGCTTTCTAGTAGTTGTCTACTATTTGCACCGGCAAGGATCACTTTGTCATCGGAAAAACATACGTTTACACAACCTTTCGAGTGAGAAACACAGTCCTTGTCGAATACCATGTTCCAGAGCTCAGGGCCCATTATTGATCACTAAAGACAACCTTTAGATAGCTGCCTTTCCATGAAACGGTAATCGGTTTGTAAAATTATTGTTCGACAATGAAAATAGTTTTCTATAGTGCAGTAGACGTTCCCACAGGTTTTTGCCGGATTAAATTTTACGAAAAGCACTTTTCCACCAGACATTGTCAAAGGCACCCTGTTTGTCTATAAAAATCCCAAGTACATACTTGTACTTAAGCTTACTTACTTACCATACTTGTAAGTAAGGTAATAGGTCTATAACAAGAAATGATATATTTTTGTTTATCTTCACTTTTAAGGAACAGCCCTAACAGAGCTATCTTCCATTCCGTTGGAAAACACATTTCCTTAAGATAAGTTTTAAACATGCAAACTATGTACTCAGGGTTAAGCTAAAAGAACTTAGTAAAAATTTCTCCATCAATTAGAACATGACCTTGCGCTTTGCCAGGCTTGATCTTTAATATCGTTTCTCTAACTTTCACAACGGTAAATTTACTTTTAATATCATGACCACAATAGTTTTGATTCTCATAACGTATTGTCTGCTGTTTCATGCTTTCAGACGCCATGTCATTAGCAAGCGCATTGTGCTCCAAGATATAATTCAAGGTGGCATCAAGACTTACGGTCTCTGCAGTGTCCCTGGGGATCTTTACTAATTTAAAGATTTGCCCGCCTCGTATCTTGTTCCGCGACAATTTGTATATGAGACCCCATGAGTCGCTGTTTCCCACCAGTTGGACCAATATTTGCAATGAATCTTTTTCCATGAGAGCAATTGCAAGCTTATATTCTCTATCAACTTTCTTGTCAACCTTTTTGGCAACTTTGTCATCAACTCTGCAGGCCAAATTTGTTGTTAACTCCGCCGTCATTCTGCCTTTATCTTAAACTTTCTCGTCGATTGTTTCATTGGCTTTTGTGAGCTATACAAACGGATTCTTTCTAGCCTTCCCTTTTTCATCAGTTTCCTTAGCAGAATTCACCTCCTTTTTACGAGAGCTTGCACAATCATTCACACTCATTTTCTAAGTGAACTGAATATCTTTGCATAAATAAAAAAAACACATTAATATTTTATTAATAAAGTGTAAGTATAAGACTTTACATGTTCGTATTATTATTTAGAGACACTTAACCGCTTTCAAGTCCTTTCGATTTGCTCAACAGTCGACAACCTTTTGGTTTGCGTGCTTCTGTAGCGTTTATACGAGGTCTTCCTCTTATTGTGCTACAGATTTTCAGGATTCCTTTATTAGTTGTTTCCTTAGCACTTACACTAATTACTTAGTCCCACAATATATGTTCACTGCACTTTTTAGTGTCTTATGTTATGCGACAAGTTATGTTTTTTGGGTTATCTTGGTATAGTGTGATTGTTCATGAACGATCAGTCACAATTTTCATGAAAACCGCATATATTGTTCACTTAGTCACTTATAACAATTAATACACTCTCTTTACTATTTAAAACTCGCTTTTATATAAACTAATTGTTATGCTTTAATACTATTTATAGTTAATGTTAATCGACTTGCTTGATAGTGGGCAACCTTTTGCCTTCCGAACTTTTGCAGTGCTTATATGAGGTCTTCCTCTTATGGCTCTACAGATTTCTGGAATTTCTTAACCAGTTGATGTCATAGCACTAACACTAACTAATTATTATTACTTTCCTTTTTATCGCACTTATTAATGTCTTATGTCGAACGACAAATTTACAGCATTATAATCCGTTTAACAATATTGCTAGTTGCAATATTAGTTATTATTTAGACGTTAATAGCGTAGTTTGTGCATAAAAGTATAGTGTTAAATTTTAGGTTGTGTTTATCATTATAAAACGTTGTGAATGTAAACTATAAACTATTTATACTACGCATTACTTTGTGATATGCAATCATTGAAAGGTCTTCAAACGTAAGCATTGCATATAATCTAGTGATAATATTATTGTGAACTATTTTTGTTATATTAACATTTTTGTAGTATAGTTGTTTTTCTTTGAGAAATAATTAAATGAACTATTAATAAACAAAAGTTATGTGTTAACTTTTCTTTAATAAACTATATTCTAATTGGGGTCTCAATTCAGGATTAATATAACATCAAAACTGCTAAAACCACAGCTGGTAATTTAGGTAACACCCACTAAGGTGTAAGGTAGACGCACACTTATAAGCGTCAACCAGGATAGGTTTATTTTCAACCCACATATATATATATGGATGTAGGATTGTAAAAATAAATCAAGCATACAAAGTAGGCGTAACTATAACACCCGAGCTAGAAAAGTCGTAACATATTGTGATTAATGAGGGTATATTGTAAACAGAAACCAAGTGAAAGGTTAAAGCAATTAAAATGTGTGAAACTTTGAACCACTGACTAAATACATAGGGGAATGTGCTTACCGAAATTAACTAATCGTATACTTAGAAGTAATAAAAATAAACCTATTAAGTCAAGCTGAAAACTAATGTAGGACTGAGTATATATTAACTAGAACTTAAGATGGTTTGATCATTCATTGTTCTGTATTTGTAAAGTAAATACCAACGTTTATATTGTAACCTTATTGTATTATTATTATTATTATTATTATCATCGTTATTATTTTATTAAATAAATGTATTAAGCCAATTATGTGATTCTTTATCATCTTGACAAATAAACTAAGATATTGCATAGTTAAATAATAATTGAATTGAAATTTACCCTAAATTAAATAAGAGTACCTTGATTCCACATCAGATTAGCGGATTGGTTGTTGTTTTCCACATAAGATGTTGGATAGTTCTTGTTTTCCACATCAGAGTTAGGATTGTACTCTCGTTTTCCACATCAGAAGTGCGGATTAGTAGCTTATAGAGAATTAAACTAAATGCGCGAAGTGAATAATACGAAAAAGAATAATACAATATTGTTTTCTTTAAACAGTGCTTTCAAGTGATAGTTCATTAGCGGAATAGTCGAGAATTTATAAGACGGAATTTATAATAGGACTAGCAAGTGAATTGTGCCAGAAAAAGTGTGTAAACTGTTTTACGAAGAGAAAATTAAAAATGGCATATAACGTAAGCATGAACGATACTACTGTTGATGATAGTTTGTTAGCTGGACGCTCAGGAAACTTAACATCTAATGAAGATAGTTGGTTGGGAGTGCAAGCAGAGCTGACGAGGCTTAGAGCAGAACTATTGCAGATGAGTATCAGGAACAGTACAATAACAGAAAAGTCGATGAATCACCATGGGTTTCTGCCGACACAGAACCTGGAATGCATACCTTTGTTTAACCCAGCAACCATGGTATTGACGGCTACAGCTTGGGTGCGAAAATTGGAAGAAGTAACAGTCATTTACGGATGGAGTGATAAAGTGAAGCTTCATCAAGGTGTTAACAAGCTTCAGAGTGCCGCGAAAAACTGGTTTGATACTAGTTTAATCTTAGTTAAATATTGGACGACGTTTAAAAATGAGTTATTCTGGAATTTCTCAGTGGAGTACGATGAATCTGACGTACACATGGAACTGATGAAGAGACAACAAGATAAACTTGAAGCAATAGAAGATTATGTATACTCGGTTAAAGCGATCGCTAGTAAAAGTGATAATATTAGTAAAAAAGCCGTTATAAAATACATATTAGCCGGATTAAACAACAAAGGCATGATATGTGTATTATCAATGTGCGATTTTAAAACAGTGCCCGATTTGTTGTTAAAAGTAAAACGTTATGATTCTATACTATTACAAGTGCAAGAAAGGAATCATTTTAGTGTACGCAAGGACATGCCAAAAAACTCAAACGCGATAAAATGTTTTAATTGTAATGAAACTGGACACAAAGCAAACGTGTGCCAAAAAAGCTACCAAGATTTTAAGACAAGTGAGAAAAACATTAAAAGTGAAAGTAAAATAAAGTGTTTCAAATGTCATGAAGAGGGACATATTTCGAGAAATTGTACCGCGAATAAGACGGGTAATACTTTGTTAGTAAACACAAATAAAACATGCGATATGACAAAAGACATGAACATAGACAGTATCAGTTTTAAATGTCTGATTGATACCGGAAGTGATCAGAATTTGATTAGAGCTGACGACTACTTTAAATTAAACAGCAGTGTGGTTTTGCGTGAAAACAATACTGTATTGACTGGAATCGGAGGATTTCAAATCAAAGTTTTGGGTGAATTCAGTGCTCAAGTAAAAGTAGACAATAAACAGTACTATACCAACTTTTTAATAGTTCCATCAAGTACAACTAGACATAGTGTTGTAATCGGTAAACCTCTGCTAGACCAAGTAGAAACCACAATAAGTGTAGACGGTATTACCATGCGAAAAAAATACGAGAAAAGTAAGCAGAATAAAATATTATGTGTAGCCGACAACGACATCGTCATGGGTAATAACATTAGTCCAGGTGCCAGGGCTAAAGTTACGGAACTACTTAAAATTTATGAACGAAAAGTAACAAGGGTTACTGAAGCAGCAGAAATATACATGACCGATGAGGTTCCTGTTTTTCAAAATTCGCGACGTATGGCTTACTCCGAACAAGAAGAAGTTGAGAAACATGTTGAAACCTGGTTTAACGACGGCAAGGTCGAAGAGCAAGCATTAAACAAAACTTATTAGCGTAGCATAAATAATACACCGTTCAAGTTGTTACAGGTGTGACAATGAAAACAGAAGATGAGACGCATATCTCTCAGCTGTTAGAAGAAGGTAATCGAGAAATGCGTAAGGACGACTTCCACGAGTTACGTGTTATCGCCAAGAAACAAATATTACAAACACAGGAAGAGAATCCCAGGAATTTCAATAGAAATAGGAAACCAGCTAGGACATACAAAGTCGGAGACACTGTTTCCCTAAAAAGAACCCAGTTTGATACTGGATTTAAATTACATAACAAATATTTAGGACCGTATCAGGTTACAGGAGTTGACCCAAATGAACGTTATAGGGTAAGACGTATCGGTGAAGGGGAAGGTTCTTCTAATACACATTTAAAAGCCATGGGGCGTGTTCTCAGACGACAGTGATTCTGAAACTGGAGATGTTGTTGGGTCAGGTGCCGAACAGCAAACAGATGACCGCAGGGGCGTATCGTCTTTGGGGCCAAAGAAAAGTTGGATAGCCGTGTGGAACGTAAAAATAAATCAAGCATAGAAAGAACTCATAGCTATGACACCCGGCCTAGGAAAGTCATAAAGAATGTGATTAATGAGGGTATATTTTAAACAGAAACCAAGTAAAAGGTTGAAGCAATTATATTGTGTGAAACTTTAAACCACTGACTGAATACTTGTGGGGGTGTGCTTACCGAAATTAAAGAAACGTGTTCTTAGAAGTAATAAAAATAAACCTATTAAGTCAAGCTGAAAACTAATGTAGGACTGAGTATATATTAACTAGGACTTAAGATGGTTTGTGCATTCATTGTTCTGTATTTGTAAAGTAAACACCAACGTTTATATTGTAACCTTATTGTATTATTATTATTATTATTATCATCGTTATTAATTTATTCAATAAATGTATTAAACCAATTTTGTGATTCTTTACCATCCTGACAAACCAACTAAGATATTACATAGTTGAATAATAATTTAATTGACATTTGCCCTAAATTAAATAAGAGTACCTTGATTCCACATCAGATCAGCGGATTGGTTATTGTTTTTCACATAAGTAGTTGGATAGTTCTTATTTTCCACTTAAGAGTTAGGATTGTACTCTCGTTTTTCACATATATATATGTATATATATATACAGAGTGTCCCAAAATTTAACGATAAGCCGGCACCAGAAGGTGGTCCTGCTCATGACTACACAAGAAAAAAAAAAAAAAAATTTTATCTCATTTTGTTTAGGAATTAGAACAAAAAATAATTTTTTTTCGAAAATTGAAACACCTTAAGATGTTTTTAACTACCATGACCACATTTTTTTTAATTTTTTTGATTTTCTTTTTGTATCGGTAACCTATATAATACTGCTATCCATCACATCCATTAAAACTCCCAGAATGCTAGTAGTTCTTACACAAAATTTAATCGAAATTATTTTTTTTTCTAAAATTTTTAAAGATTTTTATTTTTAGTTAACTTTAACTCATCGTGGTGTAAAAAAGAAGTATGAACACTACTATGGCAAGTTTTTTTAAAAATTGGCGCAACTCTTTAAGATTCTAATATGGTGTAATACTTTACGAAAACTAGCGATAAAAAAGAATTATGCATACTATTTCTAAACAAGAACCATATTTCATAAATTGTTGTTGTTGATATTTAAATCTTTTACCATACCCAAAAGAGGTTTTTTATTGTTGAATGAAATAAAAAATATGGTACAAACAATTTTTCATTTATTTTATAAATTTTATAGTTTATTTACATTATAGTAAATGTTCAAAATGTTTGCCACCAGCTTAAATACAGACACGACATCGCCTTTAATTTTTATTCGTCGAGCATAACGTTTACCTTTCATATGATGTGCAACCTGAGTAATTTTTTGTCGAAGCTCGTTTAATATTGCTAAGGATTTTAAATAAACTCTTGAATAAATCGGGTGAATGGGGTGGCCATAAAATAGGACTAAGTCGTCCAATCCAACGCCCTGGATACTCTTTGTTTAAGTATTCTCACACAGGACGATCATAGTGAGCTGGGCAACCATCATTTTGCAACCGAATGTTTTGTAAATCACTTATTCTTCTTAGTCTTTTAATAATTCTGACAAGTCATTTTGTAAAAAGTTCAAATAACAATTGCCATCTAATTTCCTTGTACCTCAAAGGGCCAAGCACTTTTCCTTTTAATATGCCCGTCCATAGATTAATCTTGAATTAATATTGGGATTTGTCTGGTCTCATTGGGTGCGGATTTTCATTGCTCCAGCTATGTAGGTTATGAAGATTTAAATAACCATCTCTCTTGCAGGTTGTTTCATCCGACTATAGAGATTTACCTAAGAATTGGGGATCTTCCCTGAGCTCTTGCAGCATAACACGGCAAAATGCGACCCGTTGTGGATATTATCCAATGGTAATAACGTCCGAAGAAAAAAATCTTTTTTAAGGAGATGCTGTGCCTTTTTTAATGCCGGTGGGAAACAATTTGAACATTTACTGTAATCTAAATAATGCATTAAATTTATAAAACGAATGAAAAATTGTTTGTACCATTTGCTTTAATTCATTCAACTATGAAAAATCTATTTTGGGTAAATGATTTAAATATCAACAACAACAATTTATGAAATTTATTTCTTGTTTAGAAATAGTATGCATATTTTTTTTTATTGCTAGTTTTCCTAGAGTATTATACCATTTAGGAATTACGAAGAGTTGCGCCAATTTTTATAAAAACTTGTTATAGTAGTTTTCATACTTTTTTTTTACACCACGATGATTTGAAGTTGACAGAAAGTAAAAATCTTTAAAAATTTTAGGGAAAAATATAATTTTGATTAAATTTTGTGTAAAAAGTACTAGCATTCTGGGAGTTTTAATGGTTGTGATGGATACCAGTGTTATTTAGGTTGCCGATACAAAATAAAATCAGAAATATTTGCAAAATTGTGATGATGGTAGTTAAAAACATCTTAAGGTGTTTTAATTTTCAAAAAAAAATTATTTTTTGTTCTAGTTCCTAAACAAAATGAGATAAAATTCTTTTTTCTTTTTTTCTTGTGTAGTCATGAGCAAGACCATCTTCTGGTGCCAGCTTATCGTTGAATTTTGGGACACCATATATATATATATATGTAAGATATAATTTAGGATTAGACATAATTAGATTGTAAGAAATAATAATTATAAAGAACTCTATAAAATAGGTTAGGAACTTTGCTAATAAAAAGAAATATTAAAATGTTACTAGCGCTGTTTTGAAACGGCTTGTGGACCCTTTTAACTAACCATTAAATGCTGACGGCACATGTTGGGCACGACAGATGATTTTTAAAATGGCTGATACGTAGACATACACAGTTTGTATAGCGGTCATTAGTAAAATTCAGGAAATGTTGTATTAACTAGTTGTTAAAAGCATAGAGAATTATAGTCAGTTAAACTATATTGCTAGTTCTAATATTAGTTATTGTTTAGACGTAAATAGTGTAGTTTGTGCATAAAAGTATAGTGTTAAATGTTAGGTTTTGTTTATTATTATAAAACGTTGTGAATTTATGTGTTAACTATTCTTTAATAAACTATATTGTAAATGGAGGCTCATCTTAGGATTAATATAACATCAAAACTGCTAAAACCACAGCTGGTAATCTAGCTAACACCCACTAAGGTGTAAGGTAGACCCACACTTGGAAACGTCAACCGGGATAGAAATAAATCTCAACCCACATATATATATATGTATGATATAATTTAGGATTAGATATAATTTGTTTGTAAGAAATAATAATTTTAAAGAACTCTATAAAATAGGTTAGGAACTTTCCTAATATTAGGTAATATTTAAATGTTACTTGCGCTGTTTTGAAACGACTTGTGGACCTCTCTAACAGGTCACGACACACGTTCGCTTACTATGATATGCACATGCATGGTTATCGCGGAGATGATTGTTAAAATGGTGAATTGTAGACATACATAGTTTGTATGGCGGGCATTGAAAAATTCAGGAAATGTAGTATTAACTAGTTGTTATTTGCATTGAGAGTTAAAATCCGTTTAACAATATTGCTAGTTGTAATATTTGTTATTGTTTAGACGAAAATAGTGTAGTTTGTGCATAAAAGTATAGTGTTAAATGTTAGGTTATTTTTATCATTATAAAATGTTGGGAATGAAAACTATGTACTATTTATACTACGCATTACTTAATGATATGTAATCAGTAAAAGGTCTTCAAACCTAAGCTATGCATATAATCTAGTGATAATATTATTGTGAACTATTTCTGATATATTAACATTTTTGTAATATAATTGCTTTTTTTTGAGAAATAATTAAATTAACTATTATTAAACAAAAGTTATGTGTTAACTATTATTTAATAGACTATATTGTAAATGGGGGCTTAACTCAGGATAAATATAACATCAAAACTACTAAAATCATAGCTGGTAATCTAGCTAACACCCACTAAAGTGCAAGGTAGACCCACACTTGGAAACGTCAACCAGTGTGAGTTTATTTTCAACCCACACTTAGGGGCACAACTGGGATAAAGGAAAAACCAAGATTATTTCGTCAAGAATATTCCTAACCTTTAAACCAGAACTATTGACAATGGGATAAAGAAAAAACCAAGTTTATTCCGTCAAGAATATTCTTAACCTTTGAACTATAACTATTGACCAACAGATTAGCAAACAAGCTTGTTCAGCTAAGAATAATCTTAACTTCCAGGTGTGTACAATTTACTCGTCAAAGTAATTGCACTTTAATCTGTAGCAGTGAAAAATAAAACAATGATGGAGGAACTAAACAACTTGTCAGTAGCGGAATTACGTCTAGAACTTAGCTTCGTTGGATAAAGTCAACGTGGAAATCGTACTGAATTATTACCGAGAATGAACTCGTATAATAGCAAAGTTGGAGAACAGAATAGCAGGTCTGTATCCAATGAAACAGTCAATAAAACTAAGTATACGTTTCTAGATTTAGAATTGGCTTTACCTAAATATGATGAACTTAAAAATGTCAAATTATGGATCAAACAATTTGATGATTTCTGTGACCAGGCGGAAATAGATACAAAATACAGATATTTGTATGCCAGGCGATTGTTAACTGATACCGCAAAACAATTCGTCAATTTTAAAACTAGGATAATAAACTGGGATACTTTTAAATCGTATTTGATTGATGAGTTCGATACGAGTTAAAATAGTGCACAGGTGCACAAAATGCTTTACCAAAGGTTTAAAAAACCAGAGGAAACTTTTCGTCAATACGTTTATAATATTTTAGACATAGCTCGACAAGCAGATGTCGAAGAAGCAGCTATTATGGATTATATCTTAGCAGGTATTCGTGACAGTACAGCTAATAAAGTAATACTGTATGAAGCAGAGAATATTGCGCAACTTGAACGTAAGCTTGAACAATATGAAAAAATGTAAATGAATAGTCAGGACTATGGTAGGAGATCAATGTCAGGTACCAAAACAAAAACTGAGACAACAGGTGAGAAAAAAAAATGTTTTAATTGTGGTTCGTTATCACACTCATCTAAATTGTGTCCAGATAAAGACAAGGGTTATAAATGTTTTACTTGTGGTAATTATGGTTATGTTAGTCGAAACTGTGAAACTAAAATAAATACTGTTAAATCAGAGCATAATATTATGAAAGTGGAAATGATAAAATCAATTTGTGTTAATAAAAGCAGTAATGTAAACGCTTTAATAGATACTGGAAGTGATTTATCCGCAGTGCGCGAAGACTATTTTAAAACATTAAAGAATGTTAAATTATATGACTCTTTTATAACAGTGCGCGGTTTGTCAAACTCTCGAGAAAATTCTTTAGGTAGAATAAAATTGGACATTGAAATTGATTCAGAACATTACGCTAGTTATTTTGAAGTGTTACCATCACAGGCTATGCATATGAACATGGTGATAGGTTTGGACATTATAGCTTAAGCTAAAGTAATTATTGATGACACGGGTGTTAAATTTCATAAACTTTATAACGATAAAGATGAATTTGAAAGTTGAATTAATGACAATAAACATAATTATTATTGATAAAGAAAGTAAACTAGACTTATCTCATATAGACGATAAAAATGTTGTTAATAAAATACACGAGTTAGTGGACAATTACAAACCAAAGGAGTATTTCAACTCTGAAATTCAAATGACAATTACATTAAAAAATGATACTTCCATATTTTCTAGGCCACGTAGACTACCACCTGCAGATCGACTAGATGTTAAAAAGCAGCTGAATGACTGGTTAGAAAAGGATATCATTCGAGCAAGTAATTCTGATTACGCTAGTCAGATAGTATTGGTCTCCAAGAAGGACGGAACAAAACGCATTTGCCGTGATTATCGTCGTTTGAATGAACAAGTAATGAAGGATTGGTATTAGAGTGGCACTTATTTTCAAAGTTAAAATTTTTTTTGCGGCACCCTCCCATTTGGTGCCAATGCCTAAAAAAATGATCTGTGTAAAATTTTAGGTCAATCGGATAACAAGAAAACGTGCCCCAAGAGCTTAAAAAATTGAAAAATCACAGATTTTTTTTTTAAAATTCTTATTTCTTGAGAAATATTAATTTTATGCAAAAACTTATTACGCAAAAGTTGTAGATCTAATTAAACTACATATTTAATCATCTATTACTTTTTCTCGTGTAACTAACAATTTTCGAGAAATACGTGAAAATCAGTTGCTTTACTATAAATCCACGATAATCAAAAAATTACAAAATCACGATTTTATATATTTATTTTACAAAATATTTATTATACACAGAAAAGTGTATCATAAAATAATATAATTAAATAATATAGTATAATATATTTAATTATTATTTCGCAAAAAAAATTTTTTTTTTTTTAAAATGTATGGGATTTTTTAATTTTCTGTGCTCTTGGGGCACCCTTTCCCATTATCCGATTGATCTGAAATTATACACCTACTATTTTTTCATGCAATGGAACCAAACTGAGGGGTGCCGCAATAAAAAATCTCAAAAATAATTTTCATCAAGAGTAAATAAGGGCTACTCTAATAGGTATTCACTACTTATTATTAAGCAACAAATCGACAAACTTCAGGGTAGCAGCATATTCACCACATTGGATTTGGAGAATGGTTTCTTTCATGTACCAATACGTGAAGATCGCAGGAAGTATACCTCGTTTGTTGTAGAAAATGCGCAGTATGAATTCAACAAGGCACTATTCGAATTTTGTAACTCCCCTGCTGTATTTCAGAGACATGTAAATATTATTTTTAAGAAATTAATGCAAAAGGGTATAGTAGTGTTGTATCTAGATGATATTGTGATACTTGACACGAGTTTGCAGGAAGCTCTAGATAATTTTGAATTAGTGTTACAGACAGCTTCTGAGCATGGATTAAAAATTAAATAGAAAAAATGTCAATTTCTAGCACAGGAAATAAATTACTTATGATATGTAATTAAACAAGGTACTGTTCGTCCCTCTAAGGATAAAGTCAAAGCAGTCAAGCATTATCCGATGCCGAAGACGACGAAACAAGTACAGAGCTTTTTAGGTTAAGTGTGATATTGCCGAAAATTTATACCACAATTCGCTAAGTTAGCAAGACCTTTGAGTGAGTTACTAAAAAAGGACAGTCATTTCAATTTCGAAGATGAACAAGTAAGTGCATTTAACAAATCAAAAAATTTGTTATTAAACGACCCTATACTCAAAATATTTAGATATGGAGTATACACAGAGTTATCAAGGATGGATATGGCGCTATGTTAATACAAAAATGCAATATTGATGACAGTATGCATCCAGTTAGTTACATGAGTAGAAAAACCATTGCAGCGGAACGAAATTATTATTCGTAAGAATTAGAGGTACTAGCAATAGTAGAAGCTCTTAAGAAATACAGGGTTTATTTATTAGGACAGCCATGTAAGATAATTACCGATAGTAGTAATAACGAAATTACGAAATGCTCAACTGAAGGATGATTACATCATTAAGAAGATAGAGACGATACAAGCAAAGAACTATGCAGGGAAGTATAAAGTAGAAAATGAATTATTAAACAGGTTAAAAGACGAGCAAAAGCTGTTAGTAGTACCAAGTAACATGCAATCAGAAATAATACGTAAACCACACGACATAAGACATTGTGGATTGCATAAATGTCAAGATAATTAACAGAGAATTTTAGATCAATGATTTAGCTGAAAAGATTAAAAACTGTATAGATAATTGCATAGAATGTATACTAGCAACCAGAAAAGTAGGTAAAGTAGAAGGATACTTAAACTCTATACCTAAGGTAGGTTTACCTTTAGACAGATAGCATATAGACCATTTCGGACCTTTACAAACAAAAAGCAAAAAGTATAAACATATTCTCGTTATAGTTGATGATTTTACAAAATTTGTTTGGTTGTTTCCTACTAAATCAACAGGCACTGATAAAGTATTACAGAAATTGAAAGAGGTAGCAGAAGTATTCGGAAACCCGAGAAGGGTAATTTCTGACAGGGGTACAGCTTTTACTTTAACAGATTTACAAAGATTATTGTACTGCAGAAAACATTAAACATGTGGTAATAACTACAGGAGTACTAAGGGGAAATGGATAGGTTGAACGAATAAACGGAATTACTGTACCTGTGTTAACAAAGTTAGCCCTAACAGATCCTAGTAAGTGGTATTTACATGTAAGTAAAGTACAGTTAATGCTAAACAGTACTAATCAAAGAGGTATTAAAAAGACACCATTTGAATTTATGATTGGGGTTAAAATAAAAACCAAGCAAGACATGAAAATAATAGATTTGATTACAGAAGAAATACAAAATGAGTTTGTAGATAGACGTGAAAAGCTTAGAGAAGATGCTAAAGGATATATTTTAAAAATTCAGCAAGAAAACAAGACTAGCTACAATAGGAAATGTAATGCACCAAAAAAATATAGACTGAACAGTTTAGTGGCTATACAACGTACACAATTTGCAACAGGAGCTTAAGTTAAAGCTAAATTATTAGGACCATACAAAATACCGAAAATTAAAAGCAATGATTGTTATGACGTGGAGAAAGCGGAAGAGTGTAAAGGACCAATCAGGACTTCTACATCAGCAGATATGATGAAACCATGGGCAGGATGATTGTAGCAATTGAGAACAGTTACTAGTCAGGATAGGCCGAATGTGGGATATAATTTAGGATTAGATATAATTAGTTGTGTAAGAAATAATAATTTTAAAGAACTCTATAAAATAGGTTAGGAACTTTGCTAATAATAAGTTATATTTAAATGTTACTAGCGCTGTTTTAAAACGACTTGTGGACCCCTCTAACAGATCACGACACACGTTCGCTTACTATGATATGCACATGCATAGTTAGCGCAGAAATGATTGTTAAAATGGCGATACGTAGACATACATAGTTTGTATGGCGGGCATTGGAAAATTAAGGAAATGTAGTATTAACTAGTTGTTAATAGCATTGAGAATTAAAATCCGTTTAACAATATTGCTAGTTAAAATATTTGTTATTGTTTAGACGTAAATAGTGTAGTTTGTGCATAAAAGTATAGTGGTAAATGTTAGGTTATTTTTATCATTATAAAATGTTGTGAATAAAAACTATATACTATTTATACTACGCATTACTTTGTGATATGTAATCATTAAAAGGTCTTTAAACCTAAGCATTGCATATAATCTAGTGATAATATTATTGTGAACTATTTTTGATATATTAACATTTTTGTTATATAATTGTTTTTCTTTAGGAAATAATTAAATTAACTATTATTAAACAAAAGTTATGTGTTAGCTATTCTTTAATAGATTATATATTGTAACCCTACCCCCTTATATCTTACTATCTATATATGGTGGTAGTTACTTATTTTATGAGAACGATTATACGATCTTCTCAAACGGGGATTCTTTTATGGAGATCTGGTTCTCCTTGAGTCGGATGACCTAAGCTAATGCTAATTGTGGAGGCTTCTTTATCATTCAGGACTTATTACCTCATCTAATCATATTATATAAATATATTAGGTTTTACTTACTTTTTGTGCTTTCTCTGCAGGCAGCTTCCTCTGCTTTTGACAATCACTTTAATTTAACGCGATGCGACCGTTAACTCTAAGTACTTTTACAATTAAAACAAGGGAATCATTAACACTTAATTCTTTATTATTCAAACAATTACTTAATACAAATCCTAGTAACTTTATCATTATTATATCAAAGCGACTGACTAATACCCAAACCACCGACTAAGGGGCGCTACTCCCTTATTTGACGGGGTCTGATTAGACATTTCGACTGGGTCTCAATGTACTGACTGACTGATCGAGATGGACTGACCCGTGATCAAGATGGAATGATCCCCACTCCTCTCTTAAACTAGGCTTATATAGCTTAAAAGCCTTTGTTTCAAAAGATGACCTCATTTAAACTTATTCCGTCATCATGGCTTTGGTTTTGAGTTTGGTTTTAATATAAACATTATTTCAAACTACACGTGCCTTACGCACAAAAGAAGTTAGTTAATATTTCTCTTAAAAGTTATTGTAAATACTATGTCAGCAGTTTTGAGTATAATATTAATATGCGGACATGGTTCTATCGATAAAGCAATACTTAATGTAAATAATGTTCGCGACATTTCGGCGCCTTAAACTATTAAAAATACTTTGTATTACTTTGTATATGACCCTTTTCAATGGTTCCTAAATAGTTAGTTAAAATATATTGTCAATAATTAATAAATCTATATGGGACTGTTACATTGCTTCCCGTTTTTAAATTAAAATCTATAATCCAATGATTATAATTTTATTAGTCTTTCCCGTATTTCTAGATTCATTCATAATTGAAACCTTAATAAAATAAATGTAATTTAAAATTTAAATCAATAAATCAATCATATATAGTCGTTGATAATTAAAATAATTCTTCTTTATCTGCTGTATATAGGTAGATTTCATTCTCATAGTTTCATATCAATATGCGAGTAACTTTGATACATAAGTGAATACTTTTCTTCGTTTCGAATACGCTCTGCCTCGGTTTGTTTTTGAATGCGTCCTTCCCTACTGCTTTGCATCTGGCTTCATATTTCCGTATAAACAATACTGATAGTTTTTAATGGTCCATTACATTTGTAAATTCTCGTTCTGTTTACAATACTTGTAGATTAATACACACATCATATATGTTTTCTTCTTAAGTGATTACTGCTTCACTTAGACCCTTAATTTCTTCTGGATTATTCACGGACTTCGTCATTTCGTATTGTCTTTCTTCATCTTTCAATTTGCATCGATTTCATCGGAATCTTCATCTCATAACGGCTTGCATTCTGGTAGTTTCTCTCGTACATTCGATCATTGACTCGTTCACGTATTCACAATTATTACCTTAGTCTTACGCATTATGAAAATCAACTATTTGTCTCATCCTTCAGTTCCTTGTTGTTGTAAATGCTGCAATTTATACCCTTACGTAATTATCTTAATTATAAATTCATTTTCTGTCTTCTTTTCTATAATTTCTTACAATTGACATAACAAATTTGGCTCTTATATAGCTCTTTTACTAATAATTCGATTAACTTTACTTAGAAGTTATAGTCATTACAAAATATGAATTTATTTTATAACATATCTTAATTTCTAGTTATTTTAATTATATTTTAAACATAACATGTAAATATCTTACGGCATGTGTTTCTTTTTTAAATATCATCAATTTTTTCGAATTTAGTCTTATTACTTTTTTTTCTTTGATTGTTATATATATGTTTTCCAACTTTGCAATATTTATGCCATAAATTATTTTCACATCTTTTACAACTACTTGTTAATTTTACATAACAATGAAATTTAATGTAAACATATTTTTTTCTCTTTAATTCAAATACAAATTTAACTTTTCTCTTAAATTTAGAATCAATATTCCATACTTTAATCTATACTTTTATTAACGAATATTTTAATGAACTTATTCTCATTTACTGTATTTTTCCATTTAACAAATTTATTATATTTATTTCTTTCAAATCAAAACATTTTAAATCTATTTATTATTTTTAAACAACAAAATCTTAATTTTATAGATACTTTACTCAAATACTATAGTCAAGGTAAACATAATTATTAAACTTCAACACTTGTTACTTGAATTTAAAACAACTTTTTATATTCGCATGTAGTTTTACATGTGTTTCACAAAATAAAATTTCTTTTTCTCTATATTATATTATATCTCAGTGTAATTTAACAATACAAGTGTTCAAAATTTCAATGAATACCACTTATCAATTTTCAAATCTTCTTCTTTCCTTATTAAAATTCCAAAACGATCTGTGAACAGAAAAACATTTTAATTTATTCAATATTTATGATATAAAATCTTCATTCAAGTCAACTTATTCTGCAATGCTGCAAGCATTCATTATATGTTTGTCCATCTGAAATTATATAGCATTAGTATATCTCAATAAAAACATAAAAATAATTATCCTTTAAACGTTATTGTTACTCATGTTTCGTACATCTGTAATGTAGATTAATATTACTTCTGGTCTAGTCTGTTTATTATTGTACCCTTATCTAATTTATGTTCTCAAACCCTCTGTTAAAAATCAAATTTATTATCACTTATATACTCAAGTGTTAATTTCTTCTATGATCTTTCTGACTCGAATTTCAATACATCTGTTACAAATAACTTTAGTGCCTAATTATATGTTTATTTTCTCAACTCATGACCTTTCTGTTTTTATGTTTCTTTTACTCGTAAAATAATAAAGTACCATATTAGTCTCATTTAACTATTTTAACGAATAAATAATCCCTTTTTTAAATTGGCCTTAACCTAGTTTATGTTTGTAACAAAAGTTTATATTTTTTATTGAAATTCTATACTCTTACACATTATTCAAATTACGCTGTTCATTTATTATGTTTCTTAACCGTTTGATATCGTTTTTTTTACCATTCTATTTAAATCTCAAGTTTTCTTTTAAACTGTATCCCATTATTTACTTTTCTGTTTTAAATTTCTTAAAATCAAAATCCTAATCTATTATTTAACTTTATCATAACGAATTAATTGTTAATCCTATATCTTAATGTATCATAATATATTACTAGAGTGTGTGGAAAATGTCTACTTTTACTTGTATCTGTACTCATTATGGTAATGTTTGTTTTACTGACCGTATGTTTTATTACTTTTCGAATTGTTTTACTTCATTCAAATTTCAGTGTTCTTTATTTCATCAACGTCGATTTGCGACTAATCATTATTACATATTCAATAAATATCCACTTATCCGTAGCTCATTGTACACCTTTTAGTACTTCATAACTTTTTCTTATTCAATTTCTTGGTTTCCTTTAAACCGTTCATCTGGGTTTCCTATAAACCGTTCATCTAAGTTTCCTATAAACCGTTCATACCGATTTCCATTTTCGGCGATAACTCAATAGTTCCATATACTTCTTGGTTTCCTTTAAACCGTTCATACCGATTTCCATTTTCGGCGATAACTCAATAATTCCGTATACTTTATTTTCATCATTATTTCAGTATTCAAATATCTCATAGTCAATAAATAACTCATAGCAAATCACGAATACAATCTATTCTCTTTAATTTCTAGCTAGCACTCATATCAAATCTTTTTAAAATCATACGTCTATAACAATGCTACAATACTTTAAAATCATTTTAATAACTCAACTGTGTAACTCTTAAACAAAACTGTCTTTCCACTCTAGAATACGTTTACTGTTAAAATTATCCTTTCTATTTTCAAAATTTCTTATTGTTACTTTATAAAATGATACTTATGATCTATTCTAACACTTAAATGTTCTTATTCTATGCAACTTTAGTTCAATTAACAATCATCTTTATCCGATTTTTCTAGTTAAAATACTCTCTGTTATTCTCTAATGTCTAACGGCAAATTAATCTGTTTAACGCTTACTACTAATGTTTCCTTGAACATCGTCTTAATTAGAATCATGAAATAAATGCTTAATTTAATAAGTGCGAAAATTCCTAAAATTAATCTTTTAAAATTACTTTTCATTAATAAATCAATCAATTTACTCTGCAAATTACACTCTCTTTTTCTTAAAACAATAGCAATATTATCTCTCGCAACATGTATATTTTCTTCTAGGCTTAAGCTCATAGTGTTCGCAACTATTCTCTCTGTTACAGATTCTTTTACATCTTTTACATTCTTTTCAATTCTCTTTTCATCAATAATTATTTCGTTTCTAGTGCCCTCACTTAATAAAACTTTATCATCGCGGCTTGAATCTATTTTTTCTATCTCTTTATCAATTATACTTTCGTGTATATTCTCACATAGTTTATCTACTTTTATCGTATCCTTATTTAAGCCATTACTATCCCAACATGTTTCTACTAACCCGTTAACAATGCTATCTTGTTCAAATTCTACTTTAATATCATTATTTGCATGTAAATTATTTTCTTCGGTAACTAATTCGTTCGTGCCCTTTCTATGGACTAAATCTGTCCTGTCACTGTATAATTCTATCGATGTATTTACGTCATCTTTATCAATTTTAATTACTTTTGAACTTTCGTTTACTTCGTGTAGTCCTATACTAAACTTATTAGAGTTTGTATCCTCGCTTTCAACATTATCAAATCTATCAAAATTTACGCTGTCTTGTACATATCTGTTACTTAAAGTACTTCGGTTTTCTTTTAATTCTATATATTCTGCTAAAGTTAAGGCTTCGACCAATGTTTTTGGATTTTCGTAATCAACAAATCTAGAATAGCTGTTACGTAAGCCCAATATAAATCTGTTTAAAATCTTATGCTGTAATTCCATTAATTGTAAATCCCGTTTACTTTGTTCAAAACTGATATTAATTGTTTTTCTAGCTAATTCTGCTACTCTTTCTGAAAATTTAAAAACAGACTCTCCATGGTTTTGTTTACAAGAATTAAAATCAAATTCTGCTTTCATTAACTCAGCAGGTCTACGACAATTATATTTATTAAGTAATTCTATCTTAATTTTTTCATAATCTTTTAATTCTGTCCGAGTTAAAACAATATGTAGAAATTCTAGAACCTTTGCGTTCAACTTTACCGATAATGCAAAAACCCTTTCTTTATTATTCCAATTAAAAGCATCTGATATTCCCTCTAACTGATTCAAAAATAACGTTATACTATCTTTTTCTTCAAATACCTGTAAAAACTGTAAACCTTCTTCCAACTTTTTAAATCTATCTATTAGATTATCCATTTTTAATACTCGTAAATCAACCTATTATTTCTTGTTATATTTAATTACCATTCTACAAAAATCATTTTAAAATATTCCTTTTTTATAATAATCATGTTAAATTCAATCAATACTTTTTAATTACTTTATTTACGTTCCAAGTTTTTAAATAAACATCGCAGTCATAATCTTTGTTGACTGTGCGGTATATACTCGTATTTCTGTAGCTATAACCAACTGTACCGATCCTTTACTATTTGACCCTTATAACTCACTCATGTTTATTACTCTCTTAAATGTTATACAACGCTGATACTTTTCTCCGATATTTAAATCCATAACTGCAGTACTATTTGACATTTTAAAATCTTTCCTTTTTCTTTAATAAACTTTCTTTAATAAACTTGTACAAATCTATTAGACCCTTGTTAAATTATTCCATTTTTCAATTATTTAAACTTTTTCTTTTCCAATTATTCTTTTTCTATAGGCATACTATTTCTATTACATATATGAGGCATACGTTCACTACATATATGTCCATAAACAATATAAGCTAATAATTACCAAACCCCTATATATTACACATGAATATAAACTGATTCAGGAATCGAACCCGAAGACACAGAAACCAGCGTTAAGCTTTATGTACTGTATCGTCACAATTATTCTTATATCTTTTCTTTTCTAATTATTAATATGCAGTTGCTAGTTGCAATTAATAACCTATATTTCTTTTTTAATTATTAACATGCAGTTGCTAGTTGCAATTAATAAGCTCTATTTCTTTTTCCCAATTAATACAATTTATCCTTTTTTTCCAGTTACTACAATTTATTCCTTTTTTCCACAATTAATAAAACTTATTTTTATTTCTTTTTCCCAGTTACTAAGATTATCCCTTTATTTTCTCAAATTAAATTTTCCACTTAATGCTTTTTTTTTTCCCAACTACTCAAATTTCTGCCTTTTTTAACATCCCACAATTTTAATACCTTTTTTAACGTATCTCTCTTTTAATATATCTCTCTTTTAAAATACCTTACAATTTCTATACCCTTTTTCTTTTAAATGACCCCACAATTTCAATACCTCTCTTTTAACATATCTCTCAACTTTCATATCTCACAATTTTCAATACCTCTTTTTCTTTTAATTGACCCCACTATTTTCGTATCTCACGTATTTTCATATTTTACCGTATCTCTCTTTTAATGGATCTCTTTTTAAACGACCCCACACCTGACACCAAAATGTAACCCTACCCCCTTATATCTTACTATCTATATATGGTGGTAGTTACTTATTTTATGAGAACGATTATACGATCTTCTCAAACGGGGATTCTTTCATGGAGATCTGGTTCTCCTTGAGTCGGATGACCTAAGCTAATGCTAATTGTGGAGGCTTCTTTATCATTCAGGACTTATTACCTCATCTAATCATATTATATAAATATATTAGGTTTTACTTACTTTTTGTGCTTTCTCTGCAGGCAGCTTCCTCTGCTTTTGACAATCACTTTAATTTAACGCGATGCGACCGTTAACTCTAAGTACTTTTACAATTAAAACAAGGGAATCATTAACACTTAATTCTTTATTATTCAAACAATTACTTAATACAAATCCTAGTAACTTTATCATTATTATATCAAAGCGACTGACTAATACCCGAACCACCGACTAAGGGGCGCTACTCCCTTATTTGACGGGGTCTGATTAGACATTTCGACTGGGTCTCAATGTACTGACTGACTGATCGAGATGGACTGACCCGTGATCAAGATGGAATGATCCCCACTTCTCTCTTAAACTAGGCTTATATAGCTTAAAAGCCTTTGTTTCAAAAGATGACCTCATTTAAACTTATTCCGTCATCATGGCTTTGGTTTTGAGTTTGGTTTTATTATAAACATTATTTCAAACTACACGTGCCTTACGCACAAAAGAAGTTAGTTAATATTTCTCTTAAAAGTTATTGTAAATACTATGTCAGCAGTTTTGAGTATAATATTAATATGCGGACATGGTTCTATCGATAAAGCAATACCTAATGTAAATAATGTTCGCGACATTTTGGCGACTTAAACTATTAAAAATACTTTGTATTACTTTGTATATGACCCTTTTCAATGGTTCTTAAATAGTTAGTTAAAATATATTGTCAATAATTAATAAATCTATATGGGACTGTTACATTATATATAGAGCCTGAGTAGATATATATATATATGTGGGATTTAATTTAAAATTAGATATAATTAGTTTTTAAGAAATAATAATTATAAAGAACTCTGTCATTTAGGTTAGGAACTTTGCTAATGTTAGGATATATTTAAATGTTTAAATGTAAATGCTTGGAAACAATTTGTAGACCCCGCTAAGCCGTTCATTTGACAGTTCGCTTACAGCGTCCAGAGAACGTCTAAGGGAACGGGTCAAGACACGTTCGCTGGCTATCGTATGCTGACGGCACATGTTTGGGCGCGGCAAAAAGTTGTAATAGAAAATGGCTGATACGTAGATACACAGAGATGTATGGCGTCATTATTACATTCAGGAATATGTCAGTTTAACTAGATGTTAATATCATTGTGAATTGTAAATCAGTTTAACTATATTGCTAAGTGCAATATTTGTTATTGTTATAGGCATAAATAGTGGAGTTTTTGCACAAGTATAGTGTTAATTACTAGGTTGTATTTATCATTGTAAGTCGTTGTGAATGTTAACTTTGTACTATTTATACTACGCGTTACTTTGTAATATGCAATCATTGAAAGGTCTTCAAACCTAAACATTGTATATAAACAAGTGTTATTATTATTGTAAACTATTTTGATATGTTAACTTTGTTGTGATGTAATTGTTTTTTTTTCTTTGTGGAATTATTAAATGAACTACTAATAATTAAAAGGTATGTGTTAACTTTATTTTAATGAACTATATTGTTACTGGGGGCTCAACTGAAGGATTGAAATAAGATCAAAACAGCTACGTCAACAAGGATAGCATTATTGTCACCCCACACTTAAGGGCGTCAACCGGGATAGGTTTAATTGTCACCCCACACTTAGGGCTAAACCGTGATAGTTTTTATTCCTCACACTTACACTTGGGGGCTTAACCGGGATATAGGAATAACCAAGTTTATTCAGTAAAAATATTCTTAACCTTTAAACCAGAACTATTGACCTACAGATAAGGAAACTTAGTTTATTCAGTCAAGAATACTCTTAACTTCCAGGTGCGTACAGTTACTCGTTAATGTAATTGCACTTTAATCTGTTAGCAGTGTTAAATATAACAATGATGGAGGAATTAAACAACTTGTCAGTACCAGAATTACGTCAAGAACTTAGCTTCGTTGGACTAAGTCAGCGCAGAAATCGTGCTGAATTATTAACGAGAATGAACTCGTATAATAGCAGAGTTGGAAAACAGAATAGCAGGTCTGTAAACAATGAAACAGTCAATAAAACTAATTATACGTTTTTAGATTTAGAATTGGCTTTACCTAAATATGATGGACCTAAAAATGTCAAATTATGGATCCAACAATTTGATGATTTCTGTGACCAGGCGGAAATAGATACAAAATACAGATATTTGTATGCCAGGAGATTGTTAACTGATACCGCAAAACAATTTGTCAATTTTGAAACAAGGATAATAAACTGGGATACATTTAAATCGTATTTAATTGATGAGTTCGATACGAGTTTAAATAGTGCACAGGTGCACAGGTGCTTCAACAAAGGTTGAAAAAACCAGAGGAGACTTTTCGTCAATATGTGTATGATATTTTAGACATAGCTCGACAAGCAGATGTCGAAGAAGCAGCTATTATGGATTATATCATAGCAGGCATTCGTGACAGTACAGCTAACAAAGTGATACTTTATGGAGCTGAGAATATTGGGCAACTTAGACGTAAGCTTGAACAATATGAAAAAATGAAAATGGATAGTCAGGACTATGATAGGAGATCAAGGTCAGGTACCAAAACAAAAACTGAGACAACAGGTGAGAAGAATAAATGTTTTAATTGTGGTTCGTTATCAAACTCATCTAAAGTGTGTTTAGATAAAGACAAGGGTAACAAATGTTTTACTTGTAGTAATTATGGACATGTTAGTCGAAACTGTAAAACTAAAATAAAAACTGTTAAATCGGAGCATAATGTTATGAAAGTAGAAATGATAAAATCAATTTGTGTTAATAACAGGAGTAATGTATACGCTTTAATAGATACTGGTAGTGATTTATCAGCAGTGCGCGAAGACTATTTTAAAACATTAAAGAATGTTAAATTATATGACTCTGTTATAACAATACGCGGTTTGTTAAACTCTCAAGTAAATTCTTTAGGTAAAATTAAATTGGACATTGAAATTGATTCAGAACATAACGCAAGTTATTTTGAAGTGTTACCATCACAGGCGATGCATATGAACATGGTGATAGGTTTGGACGTTATAGCTAAATGCAGAGTGATTATTGATAACACAGGTGTTAAATTTCATAAACTTTGTAACGATAAAGATGAAAATGAAAGTGAAGTTAAACAATTAATGACATTAGAAATAGACAATGGTGATAAAGAAAGTGAACTAGACTTATCTCATATAAATGATAAAAATGTTGTTAATAAAATACACGAGTTAGTGGACAATTACAAACCAAAAGAGTATTACAACTCTTAAATTCAAATGACAATTACATTGAAAGATGATACTTCCATATTTTCAAGGCCACGTAAACTACCACCTGCAGATCGAGTAGATGTTCAAGAGCAGCTGGGTGAAGGGTTAGAAAAGGATGTCATACAGGCAGCCCAGGAAATGAACGACCTAGGTTATGTAATTAAACAAGGCACTGTTCGTCCCTCTAAGGATAAGGTCAAAGCCGTCAAGCATTTTCCGAAGCCGAAGAAGACGGTACAGGTAAAGAATCATGCAGGAGTACTAAGGGAAGAAATACAAAATGAGTTTGTAGATAAACGTGAGAAGCTGAGAGAAGAGGCTTAAGGTAATATTCTAAAAATTCAGCAAGAAAACAGGACTAGCTACAATAGAAAATGTAAAGCACCAAGAAAGTATACACTGAACAGTTTAGAGGCTATTTAACGTAAACAATTTGCGACAGGAGCTAAAGTTAAAGCTAAATTTTTAGGACCATACAAAATAACGAAAATTAAAGGTAATGATCGTTATGAAGTGGAGAAAGCAGGAGAGTGTGAAGGGCCAATAAGGACTTCTACATTAGCAGATATGATGAAACCATTAGCAGGATGATTGTAGCAACTGAGGACAGTTACTAGTCAGGAGAGGCCGAATGTGGGATTTAATTTAAAATTAGATATAATTAGTTTTTAAGAAATAATAATTATAAAGAACTCTGTCATTTAGGTTAGGAACTTTGCTAATGTTAGGATATTTAAAAAATGTTTAAATGTAAATGCTTGGAAACAATTTGTAGACCCCGCTAAGCCGTTCATTTGACAGTTCGCTTACAGCGTCCAGAGAACGTCTAAGGGAACGGGTCAAGACACGTTCGCAGGCTATCGTATGCTGACGGCACATGTTTGGGCGCGGCAAAAAGTTGTAATAGAAAATGGCTGATACGTAGATACACAAAGATGTATGGCGTCATTATTATATTCAGGAATATGTTAGTTTAACTAGATGTTAATATCATTGTGAATTGTAAATCAGTTTAACTATATTGCTAGGTGCAATATTAGTTATTGTTATAGGCATAAATAGTGGAGTGTTTGCAAAAGTATAGTGTTAATTACTAGGTTGTATTTATCATTGTAAGTCGTTGTGAATGTAAACTTTGTACTATTTATACTACGCGTTACTTTTTATTTATATATTAATTGTGTATGCCTTTCGGCTTTACAATCTACAGTATTATATTTCTAATACATTTCATTCCTATATACATTCCAAACTTAAAACTAAACTTAAAATAAACTTAAAATCTTCTCGACTTTTACTACTTCCAAAAGTGCTTTCTGCTTCTTCTTCTTTTGACCCTCTCTATTATTCTCCACAGGCTTATTTATTCTCCTGTTTTTCCTTTCCTTCTTACTATTTCCGCCATTCACTTCTTTCCTTCACTGCCTCCCTTTAATAGCTGGCCAATATTCCTTTCGCTTGCTACTTTTTCCCTACACTCAAACTTAATGTGCTCCAGTGTTTCGTCCTCCGCTCCACACATTCTACACTTTCTTTCTTCACTCTTTTCCCAGTATCTGTTTCCTTTTTCCTCATTTCCCAATCTAAACCTTGCTGTTCTTCTTATGTGTTTTATGTCTTTTTCTATAAGGTACTGAGGCACATTATTTTCCCATAACCTCTTATATCTTTTATTGTAGTTACTTTTTTCTATTTTTCCCATTCTCTCCTGCTGTTGTGTCTCCTTATCCCTTCTCCTTAGCTTCTCTGCCACACTTGCGCCACCTTCTCTTCTCCTCTCTGCCTCCTCGATCGCCATTCCGTTCCTTTCAAAGTATTCTTTTCTCTTTTTTGGACCTCCTCTTCCCCCATTCTTTATGTTATCCTCTCTTATATTCTTTAAAATTTTGCTTTCCGCTCTGTTCAATTTCTCCTCGTATTTTACCGCTCTTTCCCCTGTTTTAATTTGTATCTTATCCCTCTTTAGCTCCTCCATCACCATGTATCCTGGCGTGCACCTGTCCAGCCCTAGTACCCATTTCATATATCTCACCTGTATTCTTTCCAACTTTTCTTGTTCCTTCCACCCCCAAACCTCTGCTCCATACGACATCATACTGGCTATCAGTCTACTACGCGTTACTTTGTAATATGCAATCATTGAAAGGTCTTCAAACCTAAACATTGTATATAAACAAGTGTTATTATTATTGTGAACTATTTTGATATGTTAACTTTGTTGTGATGTAATTGTTTTTTTTTCTTTGTGGAATTATTAAATGAACTACTATTAATTAAAAGTTATGTGTTAACTTTATTTTAATGAACTATATTGTTACTGGGGGCTCAACTGAAGGATTGAAATAAGATCAAAATAGCAACGTCAACAAGGATAGCATTATTGTCACCCCACACTTAAGGGCGTCAACCGGGATAGGTTTAATTGTCACCCCACACTTGGGGCTAAATTGTGATAGTTTTATTCTTCACACCCACATATATATATATATATATATATATATATATATATATATATATATATATATATATATATATATATATACTAGCTGTCCCGGCCACGCATTGCTGTGACTAACGTTTTTGTCATATTACATTACATAGCGCCATCTATTAAATATTTACTCAATTTAGTCAACAGAATATTTACTCAATCTAGTCAACAGATGTCGCCATCATCGTCGCCAGATATCATATGTCATATACAGATAATTAATAGACAAATAATTTGCAATAAGATAATATTTCAATCATAAATTGAGATGTAAGCTATCCTATCTTTCAAGTTGGATCAAACTGCACACGATGTACAAATTTGATTAAAATCGGTTAAGTAGTTTAGGAGTCCATCGCGGAGAGACAACGTGACACGTAATTTATATATATATATATATATATATATATATATATATATATATATATATATATATATATATATATATGGGATATAATTTAAGATTAGATATAATTAGTTTGTAAGAAATAATAATTATAAAGAACTTTATATAATTGGTTCGGAACTTTGCTAATAATAAGTTATATCTAAATGTTACTAGCGCTATTTTGGAACGACTGGTGGACCCCTCTAACAGATCAAGACACACGTTCGCTTGCTATGATATGCTAAAGATGCAAGGTTAGCGCGGAAGAAGATTGTAAAAAATGGCTGATACATAGCATACACAGTTTGTGTGGCGGTCATTGGTAAATTCGGGAAATGTTGTATTAACTAGTTGTTAATAGCATTGAGAATTATAATCAGTTAAACTATATTGCTAGTTGTAATATTAGTTATTGTTTAGTCGTAAATAGTGTAGTTTGTGCATAAAAATATAGTGTTAAATGTTAGGTTGTGTTTATCATTATAAAACTGTTTTATTAAAGCAGTCCAAATATTTGCTAAATGTTCTGGAACTTGGTCGTCCCAATGTAAGTTGACTAGCCATAATTGCTGTATCATTTTTTTAAAAGGTATGACACAAGGCGATAGTAATCCAAGTGGATTGAAAATTTTAGCAATAAATGATAAAATATTTCGTTTATTTAATTTAACAGGTGGTTCAAAATGTGCAATACTGTATTTGAAACAGTCCGTTTGAGCTCAATTTGACACCTAACGTTTTGAAATGTTTTATATCTGCGTGTTCGATATAGAAATGTCTGTCGTTTGTTGTATTGTCCAAGTCGACTAATACAGCAGGATCATTGGATATCCATTTACGTAGATTAAATCCTGAACTGCTTAAAATTTCAATAATTTTATTGAAGCTTTGTTTGAGCTCTTCTAGATCATTTTACTTATATATATATATATATATATATATATATATATATATATATATATATATATATATATATATATATGATATAATTTAGGATTAGATATAATTAGTTTGTAAGAAATTATAATTATAAGGAACTCTATAAAATTGGTTCGGAACTTTGCTAATAATAAGTTATATCTAAATGTTACTAGCGCTATTTTGAAACGACTGGTGGACCCCTCTAACAGATCACGACACACGTTCGCTTGCTATGATATGCTAAAGATGCAAGGTTAGCGCGGAAGAAGATTGTTAAAAATGGCTGATACGTAGCATACTCAGTTTGTATGGCGGTCATTGGTAAATTCGGCAAATGTTGTATTAACTACTTCTTAATGGCATTGAGAATTATAATCAGTTAAACTTTATTGCTAGTTGTAATATTAGTTATTGTTTAGTCGTAAATAGTGTAGTTTGTGCATAAAAATATAGTGTTAAATGTTAGGTTGTGTTTATCATTATAAAACGTTATGAATGTTAACTTTGTACTATTTATACTACGCATTACTTTGTGCTATGCAATAATTGAAAGGTCTTCAAACTTAAGCATTGCATATAATCTAGTCATTATAATATTGTGAACTATTTTTGATATACGAGTATCAACATTTTTGTAATATAGTTGTTTTTCTTTGAGAAATAATTAAATGAACTATTATTAAACAAAAGTTATGTGTTAAGTATTCCTTAATAAACTATATTGTAAATGGGGGCTCAACTCAGGATTAATATAACATTAAAACTGCTAAAAACTACAGCTGGTAAACTAGCTAACACCCACTAAGGTGTAAGATAGACCCACGCGTGGAGACGTCAACCGGGATAGAAAAAAATCTCAACATATATATATATATATATTTATATATAGTTATATTTTTCAACACTGCTTTCCAGCTGTCAAACTATTGTAAAAACACTGATTTTAGGGTAAATTAACACAAAATTAAAACAAACTTAAATACTTTTAGTTAATAGAAGTATTCATATAAATTATTTAATTTTTTTCCGTAATTAATTTCTTACTTTTAATCACTTTTTTCACCTAAAGTAGCTGGAGCCGATCTTACACAGAGTAGATAGGGACAGTGGCTATCTCTTTAATCCCAGTAGATAGGAACGTTTTTTTTTGCATTTGTCTTACATATTACGGTACTCCCCGGGCGTTCGCTTATTATGTTCCTTGCTTACTATTGTTTTGTATATTTGTACTAATCTGAAACTATTTGTATATTATAAGAAATTGATACATCCATACAGGTTGGGGAGTTTGGACCTTTTCTAGATCTATAAGCTGGCTAGAGCGTATTTGTGATCTGTCGGCGGTATCCAAGTTTTCGAGCGGCTCGGCGGCGCTCAGTTCCTTTCAATAGCTTAGGGTGCACATTTCATTTATGAAGGACCTTTTTGTTATTAATTTATTAATAACAATTTTTTATTTATATCAGAAGAAGCAGCGAAACAAAAGAACTTTCCAGAATAAATTTATTTTACAATTATACTATTGGATTACATGGATTGATTGAATATTTTAACTGATCAAAATACTAGTTTCGACACTATGATGATGTAACTCTCGGTTTTAGTTATTTTACAATATTTTAAATTAATATTTTTTTGTTTATGCACCAAAGGTTAAAGCGAGCTGACTGCTTGATGGCTCAGTTAATAATAATAAAATACCAACATAAACGTAGTGTCGATGCCTAGTAGAAATGTGGTCGTGACACAAAGGCAGTTTGCTTGAGTAAGGTTCGGTACCACTCAAAAGGATCGTTGTATCTGAGTATAAAAACAAATACGCATAAAATATAAATGGTTAACAAAAGAATTCTTAAAACTAACATTAATCAAAAAATAAAGGCAAGATATTTAATATATTAAATATGAATATTAAATGCGTTTATGAACATTCTCCCGGGCGTTAAAATTGGGATATGTTATCAAAGTTTCAAATACTGTTCGATTGGTAGTGGAGCAAGATGTCGCACTAGACGTTTTAATTTACCTTTGATTGTTTTTATAGTGGCTAGATGAGTCGTTAAATCGTCACTGACACTCACTTTTACTATACGACCCAACATTCAGTGGGATGGAGGGTTCTTTGAAGTTTTCCATTTTGAAAGTTGATTGCAGTGTCCAAAATAATCATTTGACCAGCGTTTCCAAAAGCTTTGAATGCAGTTCTGAAGTTGTGTGAAGCGCTGCATTCTGCTTAGATTGATTGGAGCGTCCTCTGCAGGAGCGATGCTAGTAAGTTGCCGTCCTATTAGAAGGTGTCTAGGTGTGATAGGAACTAGGTCCTTAGGATCATTGGAGGCGGGATAAAGAGGGCGAGAATTAAGTATTGTCTCTATTTGGTTTATCAATGTGTAAGTTTCTTCAAAAGTAAAGTGATTTTTTTTTATAACACGTTTAAGATGTGATTTTGTGGACTTGATGTTACTCTCCCACAAACCTCCCCAACTAGGCGAGTATGGTGGAATGAACTTCCATGTAATGGTTAAATCAGAAGCCACAGTTTGTATTGTTTTTGCATTATTTCCATCCGATAAAAATTTACCTAAAGCCCGGCTGGCTCCAACAAAGTTTGTGCCATTATCAGAATAAAAGATATTAGGTTTGCCTCTGCGCGATATGAATCGATTCAGAGCAGCTTAGAAACACTGAGTCGTAAGTTCAGTAACCAATTCTAAATGTATAGCCTTTGTTGCGAAGCAGATAAATAAGCAAATGTTAGATTTTAATAATTTACTACCTCGGCCATATTTGTTTTTGACCATAATAGGG
The DNA here is from genome assembly GCA_963678705.1 of Panorpa germanica. Taxonomy (NCBI): domain Eukaryota; kingdom Metazoa; phylum Arthropoda; class Insecta; order Mecoptera; family Panorpidae; genus Panorpa; species Panorpa germanica. The sequence continues at coordinate 220,551 of CAVMBN010000126.1, forward strand.
CCAGCATAATCGCCGTCGGTGTCTTTGAAAGGAAAATCCAAAGAAACTCTTGCAAATGGAAAAGAACCCATTTTTGGTGATAGAAAACGAGGTTTTTGTCTAAAACATGTCACACAGCGATGTACGATGTTTTTTGCTAACGATATGCCTTTAATGGGCCAATATTGGTCCCTTATGCTAAATAATAATTTTTGAGGACCTGGATGAAATAATCTCAGGTGTTCCTTCTCTATTATCAGCGTCGTTAATTTGTGTTTGTTGTGTAGAACAATAGGATGTCGTCTGTAAAATTCTAAATTTGAATGTTTTAGTCTGCCACCTACTCTGATGATGCCGATATCGTCAAGGAAGGGATTAAAACAAAGCAATGTGCTTTTATTTGCTAAAGGTGCGTTACACTTTAGCGCTTTTAATTCAGACGCAAAATGTTCTTTTTGTGCTAACTTTACGAGAAGTTGCATTGAATCTTGTAATTCTGTAACCGTTAAAATGCCGTTATCCTTATTTTGTTTGTTTCTGCAGTTGTGTATAAAACGTAGGCAAAACGCGGTGACTCTATTGAGAGTTCGTAAGCTTGAAAATGTATCAAATATAGGATTTGATTTAGTAATGGAATGATTCGCCAATATAATTGATTTCGTTTTAGGTAAAGATTTTACAGTACAATTGCTTTCAGGCCATGAACTTTCTGATTGCGATAACTAGTCTGGACCTTGCCACCAGAAATTGTGATTAATTTTATTACTAGCAAGAATGCTTTGCGAAATCAAATCAGCTGGATTATATTCAGTACGCACATGACGCCATTGAGTGATGGAATTCATGTCTGTCTGAATTTCGGAAACACGATTTGCTTCAAAAGTCTTTAATGTGTTAGGTATGCATTTAAGCCATGATAGTACAATAACTGAATCAGACCAGAGAATTATGCGATTTACCGGTACAGATATTATTGACAACAATTTTTTAGTCATTCTCGACAGCAACAATGCTGCACATAATTCCAAGCATGTAATGGTTAGCGATTTTAAAGGCGATACTTTAGACTTTGAATGTAATAGAGTTGTTTTAGAAATATTTTCATTATTAGTGCTTTTAAAATATATGCAAGCACCGTATGCACGTTCTGACGCGTTACAAAAGCCATTAATTTCAATGGTTTCGAAATTACTTATTCGCGGTATGGATACGTTATTTAAGTTTGGCAACTGTTTTATTAAAGCAGTCCAAATATATTTGCTAAATGTTCTGAAACTTCGTCGTCCCAATGTAAGTTGACTAGCAATAATTGCTGTATCATTTTTTTAAAAGGTATGACACAAGGCGATAGTTATCCAACTGGATCAAAAATTTTAGCAATAAATGATAAAATATTTCGTTTAGTTAATTTAACAGGTGGTTCAGAATGTGCAATACTGTATTTAAAACAGTCCGTTTCAGAGCTCCATTTGACACCTAACGTTTTGAAATGTTTTATATTTGCGTGTTCGATATAGAAATGTTTGTCGTTTGTTGTATTGTCCAAGTCGACTAATACAGCAGGATCATTGGATATCCATTAACGTAGATTAAATCCTGCACTGCTTAAAATTTCAATAATTTTATTGCTGCGTTTTTTGAGCTATTCTAGATCATTTGACCCAGTCAGCATGTCATCAACATAAAAATCATTGATGATTGTGTTTGCAGCATTTGGATGTGAAGTTGTATTGTCGTATCCTAGCTGGGTTAAGCTTCTTATTGCAAGATAAGCTGCAGATAATGTACCGTAAGTTACAGTGTTTAACTGATAAGCTTTTAGTTTGTCGTCTGGGTTATATCTCCAAAGAATCTGTTGAAGATTTCTTTGAGATAAGTGTACCAGTATTTGGCGGTACATCATTGCAATGTCTGCTACGACTACATATTCGTATTGACGAAATTTTGTTAAGATAGTAAATAAGTCATTTTGAATGGTTGGCCCATTCGCTTGTAAGGAGTTAAGCGATATGTTTGTGCTACTTGACATAGAGCCGTCAAAGACCACTCTCAACTTGCTTGTGGTACTACTTTGTTTTATTATACCGTGATGTCGTAAAAAGTACGAAGGTTCAGACGAGGTCTGATGAGGGTTAACAGTCATGTGACCTAATTGTATATATTCGAGGATAAAAGCAGAATACATGGACTTATATTGCTCGTTATTAGCAAATTTTCTTTCAAGTGATAGAAAGCGTTTACTAGCGGCCGTCTTGGAATCTCTTAGCATTGATGCAGGCAATTTAAGTGGTAAAGTTACTACAAATCTACCATCGGAATCGCTAGTGGTAGTTTTATTGAAATGTTCTTGACACGCTTGTTCCTCTATCGTTAAAGAACTACATTCCTTAACAGACTCAATTTCCCAAAACTTGGACATTTGAGTTTGTAAAGATGCGTGATAACAATGAGCATTGTTGGTGTTAGTATTAACTTTATATTTGGTAACTATCCAACCCAAGGAAATACGTTGCAAATTTAATCGATTATTAAACAGCTTTGTTTTGCCAACACGTAGCAGTTTCCAAAATATATCGGCACCCAATAATAAATCCACCGATTGTGGTTTATTAAAACTAGGATCCGCTAGTTTTATATTAGAGGGTATTGCTAAATTGTTAATATCCAATGAAGTGTGTGGAATGTTATCAGTTATTTTGTCTATTAGGAGACAGTTTACAAATGTTTTAAAATTGTATTTGCAGAATGTAAAGCAATCCTTACCTGCTTAGTTATTTTAGTTTCCGAATTACCGATTCCCGAAATTACCAATTCCGATTTAGTAGTAGGAATATTTAATTTGCAAATTAAACGATTGGTAATGAAACTAGTTTGACTACCATTGTCAAGAAGTGCGCGAGCGATAATTGGTTAGTGCTAGCTGTAGGAACAGAAGTATCCGATTTTTCTGCTTCAATATGTAGCAATGAATGGTGTTTTTTGTTGCAAGAAATGCAACTGTATTTTGAAGTACAGCTGTTAATAGTGTGACCTTTACGTAAACAATTTAGGCACTGCTGTCTTCTTCGGATCTCGTTGATTCGAGCCCTTACGTTGAGTTTTAAAAAGTTAGTACAATGACTTATAGTGTGATCTTTATTGCAAAACAGGCATTTGTCGCGTTGTGAAACAAAAAGAGATTTATGAGGTCTTGATTTGTGAGTAACATTAGAATCGCAATTGTGTTCATCTAACTCGTGAGCACGCTCGAGAATAAAAAAAAACATAGTATCAATTTCTTGATAGTCAGTTTTAGAAATGTTTGAAGCTAGCCAATGCTTTTTCGTTTCAGAATCTAGTTTTTTAGATATTAATATTGACACTATGTGATTCCATCTATATTCCTCCGGAATAATATTTTCTAAAGCCTTGACGTGCTTTCTAATTAAGGCTGCAGTAGCTCTTAATTTGTTACTACTCTCAGAAGTAATAGCAGGAATTTTTAGAAACGAATTAAGGTGATGTGAGATCATTTTTCTTTTATTATCGTATGCTGTCACTAGCAAATCATAACATAATTGATAGTTGTTAGGATCTAATTGCACCGATGCTATAGTATCAAATGCCTCATCCTTCAACGAACGACGTAAGATATGTAGTTTTTTAAAGTTAGAGTATTTAACTTGATTGTGAATCAAGCTTTCAAATGTGGCTTTAAATTCATCCCATTGTTCTATGTTTCCCGAAAACGTTAGAACGTTAATGGAGGATAAATGCATGTCCTCATCTGAAGATACTGATGGTTTTGTATCAGGTGTAGATACTGCCTGAATTGCAAGTGATTCAAAAGCTGAAATAATTTTATTAATGCGATCTATATCAGCTTGATCTTCAACTAATTCATGCATTTGTGCATGAACTTTATTAATTGAAGACATTAGTGGTTGCCATTGTTTATAACAAATTTTTATTTTTTCCACATCGTACGTAGATGAATCTGTTATATCAATATTTTCAATTGCCTTGCTGCATTGTTTTAATGATAATTTGATTTGATGTACTTTAGTATTTAAAGTTTTTAACGACATTGTGAATGTAGCTTTAAATAATCTTTATGATTCTTTTTAAATTTAATATTTAAAAATGATTTGTTTTGTATATTATTGTTAGAAATAAAATGAGTCGTGGGCTATTACGTAACAGACGTAATACGATCTCTGTGTTCTAGTACACAGATGGGCTAGTTTGAATGTATATTCAAACGTTTACAATGGAATAGGAGTATTCGCTAACCAAATGCAATTGGTATATATGCCTTACACAGTCATAGTCCAGTAGTAGAACGTTAAATGACTTGAGTATAGGAGGCAAAACTGTGTTCAAATAACACGAAATACATTGCTCAAAACAGTCATAGTCTAGTTTTGACATTAAATGACTAGATTAAAGGAGGCAACGGCTTATTAACTACAAAGGAGAACCAAATAAACGATAATATTCGAGCGAGTATGACGCATGAATGACGCAATGAATGTTATAAATTCATTGATGGCCAAACACCTTGAAATAATGCATTAACAACTAAACCGTAGTATATGTAAAAGTTTATAAAAAATAAAATGTAACTGCAAAAACCCAAAATAGCGATAATATTAAGGATAGGTGGAAATTATAAGAATGTTCAGGAATACCTTGATTACCACTGGCGTGAAGAAGTTCTTTGTTTAAAATTGAATCCAAAATGGCTGCAACGGATGCGTAGTTTTTGATGAGGATTGGGCGCAAAAATGAGGTTTTTTGCTGGTATGTTCACCTTGCTGATGAATATCCGGTTCGAAAATGACCATAATGGTTAAGGAGTTTGGACCTTTTCTAGATCTATAAGCTGGCTAGAGCGTATTTGTGATCTGTCGGCGGTATCCAAGTTTTCGAGCGGCTCGGGGGCGCTAACACTCAACCACGGTACCACTCAAAAGGATCGTTGTATCTGAGTATAAAAACAAATACGCATAAAATATAAATGGTTAACAAAAGAATTCTTAAAACTAACATTAATCAAAAAATAAAGGCAAGATATTTAAATCAAATATGAATATTGAATGCGTTTATGAACACATACTATGTTTTTTGTACAATGTATTTTTAATAAGCTTATGTCAGGCGTTTGGTCGCAGAAGTCTCAACGCAAGTTACCTGAATTTTTTTTTAAATTTAGATTCCTTTTTTTTAATAATTCCAAATGGTTAAATATTCTTCGTTAAAATAATTGTTATTTATTTTATTTAGCGTTTACTCTTTGCTTCTAAATGTTACTCTAAGGAATGAACGATGCAAACTAAACAACCTTGCCCTTTTCTTTTAAACTAAATAATTTTACTTTATACTCTATTAAATAGCATTGAATTAAGGAGACGCAGAGGCATGCATTATGCAGAGATTGTTCTAATCAAGTCTTTAAAACATATTGCGTTTTGTAATCAGTTCAAATTGTTTAGTGTTTACTTGCGATTAGAAAATATTTTTAATTAATTACCTATTTTATGAATGAGTTAAAGCCGAAGTTCATCCAATTTTACAAACTTCTTTGGAACTATTATCTTTTGTCGTTATAGCTATCTCTTTAATATTGTTAAAAAAGTTATTAATTAGAATAGGACTATATTTGATAGACTTATTCAATGTATTTTTTGTTTTAATAAAATATCCTTTTATGTTAAATTTACAGTTATTTGTTAAAAATGTATCACCAAGTAGATTAATGTGTATATTATTTTCTCGTTTTAAATATTTAATTTCATAGTTAGGCTAAAACATTATTTTATTGTTATATGGTTAGTTATAGATGGTGACAGTGTATTAAAATTACAATTTAGCTAACACATTTGAATTACCACTCCAAGTTTTTTAAATAAAAAAACGTAAATGACTTTACACACGATTAAGCTATTTAAACCATATAAACTTTAGGAGTCAGACAAATGTTCAAGTTTTGTTTATAAACAGATAATTAATTAGTATATCAATTATTTAAAAACAAATAGCTATATCAAATATCCAATTTCTATTTTCTTATAATATTTTTATACCTTATTTCAAGCTTATGCATTTTATATTTTCATATACGTATTTATATTTAGTTAATATTATAAACTATTTTTGATAATGTACTAATCGATCGATCAGTTCAATAAGGGGTCAAGTCCGAATTTTGAGTTTTGCGATATTCAGGAATCAACTGGACATTTTACTGTAAGAGTGTTTAGGTATAAGCAACAAATCCCAACAATACAAAGTCATTTTCATTTACAAAATATGCCATTTGAGATATACAAACTAGAAATAATTCATTGGCAGAATCTTTAATATTTAAGGCAGAATAAACTCAATCCTTTTCTTAATGGCTTTGACCTATTTCTGCAGTACAATATCATTCGCACTGCTAACAAAACCTACAAAATCATCTTCTTCACAATTTGTATTTATTCTATAAATACTTTAAAGAAATGTTGTTGACAATTAAGGTATTAATTTTCATTTTATTTTAATTTGTTGATGGCTGTGATAAATCTTACTCCATATTGCGTGTGTTAGATGTAGTATCAATCAGTGGTTTTAATTTGTGGACTGGAAATATGTTAATTGAAATAAAAACTTTATTAAACTTTGTTTTTTTACATTTTAATTAAATAAAGTATTTTTCTATTTTAATTCCGTACTACTTCCATCCTTGCTTTATAGAAGCCTAAGCCTAAGATTTACGGGCGTTAACAAATATGATGGGAGTGTGGTACTTAAAATAACATGTTACGGTGTTATTAAAAACCCGTTAAGTAGCTACAGACAATACAGGATCATCACCGTAAAAAAAATGCATTTAAGCTTACAAGAAGAATAGTAAATAATATTTCATACTGCCGACAAAGGCCTGTGACAAATCTTTTAAACTAACAATATTTTAGAGATTTTAGAGAATATTTTAGAGAAAAACAAAATTAAAATAAATATGTTATATCTTATAACATAAATTAAAATTAACCGGTTGAACATTTGCATATTCTAGACATGTCATTAAAGCTTATGTAGGACGCAACAAAACAATTATTACAATAGAATATTTAACAATAAGTTAAGTGTTGTGCACTGCTTGTTGGGTGATAGCTAACTTTTATTTCAAATTTTAATCCATTTTTAAATTAAAATATTTAACTCGTCCATATTTTGCTTGCGACAGGGGTAAACAGTAGTATTCATACATTCTAATTTGTTTATATGTTTAGTATTTTGTAGGCCTTAGTTGTCTTTTGTAGGTTCTTTAATACTCCAGCAGGTAAAAACTTTTGGATATTATAAACCTACAGTCTAAGGTTCTTCGGTAGATAACGAATTCAGTATAATTGTACTTCAATACAAAATACAATATTATGAAAACAAAGTACAAAATTCTAAAACACAAACAAACTTTAATTTCTTGATTGATTTCTTTTATTTTGAGCCTTTATAATGTATGGAGTGTCCCTACATTTTTCATTTTTATTTTAGCTTCTCTGTAGAATGATTTAGAGTAACAGGCAATTCTTAAAAAAATTGTCTTATTTTGTTTTCATTATTTTGACAAACAAATCATTACATTCACCTGAGTTAAAAAGAAAATTTCAAAAAACAAATTCTGCATATACAATATGTTCTTGAATACGAAATTCATTTCAAAATTTATAAATTCAAATTTTTTTAAAACGGTAGCTAGTAAAATCAAGCTTAAATTTTGGATTTTGTAATAACTAAATGTGATATTTTAAAAAAATCAGAAGTTGTATGTATGGACACATTTATGGAAACCATGCATCTCTTTAAAAATGTAAATTTATTAAATGTATAAACTCGACGCGTTTTTGAGGTACTGGTGATAATATTATGTGAAAAGCATTAGTAATTCTAGAAAATAGTTAGTAGTAAAAGCAATATTTTAATAAAAAATTATATATTTAAGTATTGTTCTACATCTAGTGCATTACCTAATTTTTTATTTTATCTATAATTTTTTATTATAAATTTATCTAATTTACTTAATATCAGTTAAAATTAATGTTGTACGAAATGTATTTTATTATTTATTTTTGTACATTATATGACATCACTATTTCAGCACTTAACATTAGTGTTTCTTGCGTTTTAAATAATTAAAAATTCATTTGTTATACTTTAAAATTTATATTTATTATATAATTTATAAATGAATTGCAAATATAAAGGTAAAGTAATTATTGTGATACATATTAAATTGGTTATTCAAATTTTTCATTTTTAAATTTTATAAATTGATTTTGGAGTATATCTAAAGATGTAAATGCTTTTAAGCACCATTTTGTTGAGAATTTTCAATTGTTTTCATCAGCTAATCTATTGTTTTAAGGGCTTTATCCAATGATAAAACTTTGTTTTCTTCAGCATTCACTTTGCTGCTATTATTATTACATGTAGAGTGATTATAGCCATTGTCATTACATGTCCTATGGTTTATTGAATTTTTTTTAGAGTTCTTTTTTCTTGATGCCTCTGATTTCACATTAACGTATTCTTTAGTATTTCTTTCTTTATTAGTTCTGACGTTTAGATTATTTAGTGAATACATATCGTCATCTTGTTTATACCAATTCCTGTAAAATTCTTTTCATTAACGGTTGCAGTTATTATCCATTTGGATATTAACTCTACCATTTTGATTCAGCCTTTTAACATTGTTGAAGTTACCTGAATTCTTTTTTAAATTGGATTCCTGTTTTTTATAATACCACATGTTTAAATTTTCTTCGTTAAAATAAATGTGATTATATTTGTGAATAATTGTGAACAATATCTTTAAGCATTAAAATCTCTATTAATTGTGTTAACCAACCGATGTACTTGTTCTACAGTACCGTGCTTATTGCGGAAGCAAAATTGATGTTCGGGAATTAGCTTTTTTTCATTAATGATACATTTTAACCTCTTAACGTATATTTTTTCAAAGAATTTTGATAGTATCGGCAGTAAACTTATGGGCCTATAGGAAGTAACCTCTTCCGGTTTTTTCCCAGGTTTCGGAATCATAATTATTTGAGCAACCTTTCAACTACTTGGATAGTAGTTGCTTCTAAGAATTGCATTAAAAATTAAAGTAATTAGTTTTATTCTTTTCTTAGATAGTTCGAATATTGTCTTTCCTGTGATTAGGCCAAAACCGGGTGATTTCCTGATATCGATTTCTTTTATTATTGTTTCCCAAGTTTTCTTGGTTGCAATTTTTTTATGAGGAAAGTCCATTTGGAAAGGGCTGTCTAGAAAATCCAAAATACCATTTTCTTTTTCTGCTGCCGTTTCTGAAGGATACGGTTTGAATACTTCCTGCAGATGATTAGCAAACATCGCAGCCTTTCATTTGTCATTCCTTGCGAATTTTGTTTTGTCATCTTTGATAGGAGGGTTGTGTATCTCTGGTCTTTTAATCTTCCTTGTTGTTTTTTACAGCGAGTACTCCGTAGCTTCCGATGGTGTTAAATTTTCAAGATATTCTTGGAAACATTGGTTATTATGCTCCACTATCAATTCCTTTATGTCTTTTATAGCTCTATTTAATTTTCTTTTATTAGCAGGTGATTTGCATAGTTGCCATTGTTTACGTAGATGTCTTTTTTTCATTATTTTCTCCTAGAGGCACATCATTCTTCTTCCTTTGGATAGCTTTATGCGTGGGAGTACCAAACCATGCTGCCTCTTAAATGTTTCTGGTAAGGTGTTCTACTGCTATTTCAATTTTCAGTTCAGTTTTCAGTAGTATATTTAACGAAATAGACTCATTTAGCTTTGATCTAAAAAGGTTTTAGTTATTTCGATTATTGTGCAAGGATGGCCCAGTCTCTCTGCTACGTATTTTCTCGTATACAGTAATAATCACCGGAGAGTGATCTGATGACAAATCTAAACAGGATTCCGCTTTACCCTTTTCCGGGTCAACACCTTTACTAATACAAAAATCGATCACATCCGAAACTTTTTTTTGGACGATAGCAGAACGAAAGTTTACAGTTTATTGTAACAAGTAATGTCAGTCAATATTGCCAGTCAATATGTCAAAATAGCAGAGCGAAAGCTTACAATCTTTGATTGTAACAAGTAGCGTCACTATTGTTTGAGACAGCAAGTCGAGATATCAGAACATAAGCTGCAATCTATGATTGCAACAAGTAGTGTCACTATCGATTGAGACATATTTTGCTAGATAAGGGAGAGTCAAGCCACCTTCCCGTGGTTAGGGACGTCTGCGACCAAACGCCTAACATAAGCTTATTAAAAATACATTGTACGAGAAACATAGTATGGATGTATCAATTTGGTATAATATACAAATTGTTCCGAATTGGTACAAATATACAAAACAATAGTAAGCAAGGTACATAATGAGCAAACGCTCGGGGAGTACCGTTAAATGTAAGACAAAGGGGAAAAAAAATGTCCCTATCTACTGGGACTAACAAGATACCCACTATGCCTATTCTTTTTGTGCGAGATCGGCTCCTGCTACTTTAGGTGAAAAAAGTGACGTCAGTGAAGTAAGCAGACCGGACTTGCAGTTTGGTCCCCACTAGTGGAGTAAAAAAGTAAGCAGTCCGCTAACGGTGTAATCGCTATTATAGAGTTCATTAGTAAACTAATCCGTTATTTGCATTAGTATTACTTTAAATACAGAATGAAATAATTAAAATTAAACATTTTCAATCATATATTAGCACTAAGAGAAAATAAACTTCCATACAAAAAAAATCACTTTTTTTTAGTGAATGATCCAATGTAATTTCTCATCATATGTTGATGACAAAAATTGGTATGTGTATAAAGTAAGATATGCACATTTATAATCTACTTTTAAACACTTAATAAGTTATACAAGATTCGGAGGTACAAGTCTCTGATATTGGTCTTTTATTCACACATGCATGAAAATGGGGTTAAGAAATACCTTGAAAAAACAAATTTGACACCACTTCACGATGACAATATTTTGTACGAGTATAAAGAAAATATATACATTTATAACCTACTTTTAAACCCAAAATATATTATACAAGATTCAGAGGGACCGGTTTTTGAAGTTAGTATTTTATTTATATATGCAGATAAGTGAAGTTAATAAAATCCTTGAAACTCTATCATATTTGTATTTATACATATAAATTTTATATTTATTTATTTATGGTTTTATAATTTAACTATTACTAAAATAACTAATTAAGATGATTTCTTACAAAAAAGAAATACCTTTGTCCAGATTTGAACCCTGTTCTGTAAGTTTGAAAGATATAAATGTTTCCACTACACTACCAGTGCTTGTTGGTAGGGTATGTTAAGGCATATATTCCAAGTTATATGTATATGATGTTTAAGCAACTAAATATTTCTTTATGCAAGGATAAGCAAGTTGCTGACTTTTTTTTATTATTCACTTCACTTACCTGCATATATAAATAAAATACTATATTCAGAGGCTTGTACCTCCGAATCTTATATGGTATATATTACGATTTTTTAAGTAGATTTTAAATGTATATATCTTTTTTTATACACGTACTAAATATTGTCATCGTGGAGTGGTGTCAAATTTGTTTTTTTTAAATATTTATTAACTACATTTACCTGCATATAAGAATGAAACATTATATTCAGTGACTCGTAAGTTCGAATCATATATGGTATATTATGGGTTTGAAAATAAATTTTAAATGTATATATAGTTAATTTTGGAACACACATTTTACTCTTTTAGGCAGCAAAATGATGCCAAATTCATTTATTTTAACATATTTGTCAAATAACAAATTATTTATTGTTTTGTGACAAATTCATTTATATTTGCAGATTCAGTCATTGTATCTTAAAGAGAAAGGTTCTTTATTGAGTTTCTCCAAAGGAAAATAATATTACAAAATCAACCTTACAAGAGTGCCAATAACAAATAACAAATTAATTTTACATCTACTGATGGTACTTATTCACCTTTAGTAAGTAAATTATTATAGATACAGTGCAATTAGTGTGGAGATAGTAAAATTGCAATATTGTCCATTGTTTTCTTCTTTTTGCTGAAATATCCATTGTTTTGTGAAACAATAAATTCTATTGTAATTATTGAAATTGTGCTCATTAGTAATAGGAATCATGATACTAGTGAAGTGTGAAGACTTTAATTTTAAATTGATTTAATTTGTGGATTAAAAATCGCTTTGTGTGGAGAGTAAACAAGCGTCCTCTCAAGGACCGGAATATTACCAGCCCCTGTTACGGTGATGAGTCATACGAATGACACATATTAACCCTTTAGTAAGGCAAGCAAAATGCAGAGAACTCCGCCCAAGCAAAGCCAAGCGATAACAAAAAAACAGATGGAATTAGAAAGTCAGTTATTACATCCAATGACAACTATTACCTACCAAAAAGAAAACAATGGTTTAAATACCGAAAACGAAAAACAGTTATATACAGCACTTAAAAAGGAAAGAGCAGAAAAAACAAAACCACTTGAAAAAGTCGTACAATTGGAAGCGCGGATGCGCCAATTGGAAGAAAGAGCAAACAGTCGGGCTGATTAAAAAACAAGTAGTCAAGCTGATGCTGATAAATATGAGACTGATGAAGATGAACTAAATTGGGAGACCAATTGGATCGTAAAAAAGTTAAATCCAAAAAACGCAAACGAAATACATCACCTAACATCTCTCATGAAAAAGATGTAATCAAAAACCAAGCACAAGCTAAAAACGATACTGAAATTGATCAACAGCGAAATGAGAAACCAATTAAGACAAGTGTTTGTCCACCTATTAATGTTGGGGGTATAAGGGAATATAAGATACTCTATGAAATCTTAAAAAATACAACCGATCAAGAATGCAAGGTAACGGCACTGAGTAATAACGCATGGAAAACTAATACACCTGATCCCAATGCGTACAGAGCGCTAGCGCATAAATTGAATGAGGGAAAATTTCAGTGGCACACATATGAAGACAAGAATAAGAGATCAATCATGGTCATGGCTAAAGGATTACATCCTTTATGTGAAAAAGATGACATCATTGTAGATCTCAAAGCGAAAGGACTAAACGTGTTGGATGCAGCAAACATCATTAAAAGAAATACAAGGATCCAGGAAAATGGTGAAAAAGTAACTACAAAGCAAAGACTACCACTCTTCATGCTTACCTTTGACAACAAAGAAAGCATAGAAAAAGTTTACGCCATTAGAACCATACTTAACATTATTGTTAATATAAAACCAATACGTAAAAATATTTGGTTAATTCCACAATGCAAGAGATGTCAGGAATATAACCATACCCAAAGCTATTGCAAGAAAGATTTGAGATGTGTTAGGTGCGCTGGCAAACATACTACCCTGAACTGCACAGTTAGCAAAAATACAACGCCCATATACGTCAACTGTAAAGGAGATCATCCAGCTAGCTACAGAGGATGGGTAGTGGCCATAGAACTTTAAAATAGAAGAGACAGTCTTTTAAAGCCGAAGCAACAGACACAACCCAGCCATACGCAAGAAAAGGACAATTATCCCGTTCCTAGCATAAGCAGCGAAATTCTAAGAAAACTATATAACAAAATTGTCAGCGGAGGAGAAGAAAAATCAACAATTGAAGGAATGCTTAACTTGATTTAAAACAGCATGAATAAACAGCAAATTGTCAATAAACAAATATTTGTAAGAATTCAGAGTATAGAAACTGAATTGAAAACAATGCGACAGAGAAATAGAAATGAATAACGTGGTAACAATAGCAGCCTGGAATGCAAACGGACAACCAGGACACATTCATGAACTAGAGCTATTCATGCGCTTACAGAAAATTGATATATGGCTTGTGTCGGAAACACATTTTACACGAGAGTCGTATATTAAACTTTATAACTTTAACATATACAAGTCAATTCATCCGGCAAATAAAGCGAGGGGAGGGACCGCCCTAATAAATAATGAAAGAATCAAACATAACGCTGAGGTAAACATCGAAACAGATGAAATGCAAGTGACGATAGTGTCAGTGCATATACAAAATAAAAGGTTCAAAAAAACAGCCATATATTGTTTACCGAGATATAACTTAAAACAAAGAAAACTACGCAAACCTGTTCAAAACATTAGGCAACAAATGTATTTTTGGTGGAGATTTTAATGCCAAAAATACTTTCTGGGACTCTCGATTAACCACGGCAAAGAAAAGGAGCTCTACCAGGCTGGATGCGAACAAAAGTGCGACTTCCTATCCACAGGGATGCGAACGTACTGGCCAACACATTGTGATAAAATTCCAGACCTGATTGACTTTTTTAATATTAAAGGGCTGTCGAGGAACTATATGCACATTGTTATTGATGAAACAATATCGTCGGATCACACTCCGATTATACTCACCATTAGCGGCTCAGTAATAATAAAAAGTGCACCACCAAGCCTTACTTATAATAGACTAACTAGGAAAGATTCCGTGAAGATCTTTAGCTAACAATAAACCTACAAACACCGCTAAAAACATCGAAACAACTACAAGACGACATCGACGTGTTAGTGTAAGAAATTCAAAACGCAGCGTAGAGAAATATTCCGGTAGTGAAAAGTAAAAGGAAATCTTGATGTGAAGTTCCCACAAGAGATAAGAGAACTAGTAAGTTAAAAGCGGAGAGCTAGAAGAACATGGCAAATGACTAGAGCACCACAGGACAAAACCACACTAAATTCATTAGTAAACAAGTTAAAGGAGCTGCTGAAAGAATTCTAGAATAATAGCTTCAGTTGGTACTTTAGCGGACTCTTTGCAAAAAAAGACACAGAGTACTTACTGTGGAAAGCAGCAAAAGCCATAAAGAGACCGAAGAATCAGAACCCACCTATCAAAAAGGAAGACGGATCTTGGATGGTCAACAATAAACAAAAAGCCGACTTATTTGCTGATCACTTAGAAAAGACATTCAAACCGTATCCACGACAGACTACTAAGGAAAAAATCAGACGCAGCAGAAGAACAAACAATAAAAAAATTCTTCCTGTCACTCTTAAGGAACTGAAGAACTTAATAAAGAGCTACTTGAACGCTAAAAAGGCCCCAGGATTTGACCTTAAAACAGGTAAGGTTATAAAGGAACTACCTGATACAGAATTGAGAAAGCTCTTACACCACTACAATGCAGCTATCAGATGTAACCCTACCCCTATATCTACTATCTATATATAGTAGTAATTACTTATTTTATAAGAGCGATTCTACAATCGTCTCAAACGAGAGTTCTTTTAGAGATCTGGATCTCCTTAGGTCGGATGACCTAAGCGAATTGTGGAGGCTTATTTATCTATCAGGACTTATAGTACTTCTTCTAATCATATTACATAAATATATTAGGTTTTACTTACTTTTTGTGCTTTCTGCAGGCTGCTTTCTCTGCTTTGGACAATCACTTTATTTTAACGCGACGCGGCCGTTAACTCTAAGTACTTTATAATTAAAACAATGGATTCATTTACACTTATTTCCTTTATTGATCTATCAATTATTCAATACAATTCTTAGTAACTTTATAATCTTTGGGGCGACTGACTTAAACCCGACCGACTCACTGGGCTGATCTGATGGACTGATCCCCTCTCCCTCTTAAACTAGGCTTATATAGCTTAAAAGTCTTTGTTTCAATATATGACCTCATTTCAACTCCAGCTATATTTATCTTAAATCAAATGACATTCCGTCATCAGTACTTTGGATATTCGTATTTGGTTTTAATATAAACATTATTTGAAACTACACGTGCCTTAAACCAAAGAAGTTAATTAATATTTCTTTTAAATGTTATTGTAAATACTACGTCGTCAGTTTTGAATATAATAATAATATATGCGTTGGTTATTGATAAAGCAATACTCAAACTAAATAATGTTCCCGACAGCTAGGCGACTAAAACAATTAAAAATACTTTGTATATGAACCTTAACACTGGTTCCTAAATAGTTAGTAATATTAATCAATAATTAATGAATCTATATGGGACTATTACATTGCTTCCCGTTTTTAAATTAAAATCTATACTTCAATGATTATAATTTTATTAGTCTTTCCCGTATTTCTATATTCATTCATAATTGAAACCTTAATAAAATAAATGTAATTTAAAATTTAAATCAATAAATCAATCATATCTAGTCGTTGATAATTAAAATAATTCTTCTTTATCTGCTTTATGTAGGTGATTTTGTTCTCATAATTTCATTTTAATATGCGTTCAACTTTGATAAAGAAGTGAATACTTTTCTTCGTTTCGAATACGCTCTGCATCGGTCTGTTTTCGAATACGTCCTTATCCTACTGCTTTGCGGCTTAGTTAGTTATGTTATTGCTAGTTATGTTATTAGTAAATAACAATATTTAAAATAGTATATACTTTATTTATATTGATAAATAAAGTTTCTCTATAATTATATATTTTTTATTACAAATATAATCTCCTCGATGGAGTATAACTAAAGTACTTAAACAAATGAATTAATCAATTGGTTAAACAAAATTGATTTTAGTCAATGTGATTTAAATATTATCTGGTTACTTAGATAATAAAATATTTAGTTGTTGAAGAGAGGGAGAGAATTGTGTCGTCAGATAACTCCTCCATCCTTAGAGAGAAAAATAGAGAAATCTCGTGAAGGTGTCTCGATTTTTCTAGATGTAGTCGTCGCTTCTGTTTCCTGATAAGGGTCCTGCAGCAATAGTATTTGTATTGGTATTTCTTTTATATGGTCCTATTTGTGGATTCGTTATCTTCCCTCTTCTATCATTTCTTCTAATGTATACTTCTTGAATGTGCTTGTTTATATAGTCCCAATAGTATTTTTTTCTGATTATTTCTTCAATCATATTTTCCTCTGGTTTGTTGAAAATTGTTATACTTATATCATTTTGTTCATATGTTGGCTTATCATAATATTTTTCTTTTCTGTGAACATTTATCCACATAGTGTGTGCCTCTTTTTCTGAATCTTCTAGCTTTTCCGGTAAGCACTTAGTTTTGTTTTCCTTTTCAATTTTTCGTTCTATTTTAAATTTTTTAATTTTCTTATTTTCTGCTTTTTCTTGCTTTATACTGTATGACTTTTCTACCTCGGAATATTGCATATTTTGTTTTCCTGGTTCTTCTTGTTTCATGTTTTGTTGTTTCTCTATTTCAATATATTGTATAGTTTGCTCTTCTGCTACTTGCTTGATTTTTTGTTGATTTTTAACTTTGAAATCTTGAAAGTTTTGATTTTTTGGTTGTTGATTAACCTATTGTTTATTTGGTATTTCAAAATGTTGTATTTCTTGATTCTTTGTTTCTTGTTTGACATTTTGCAGATTTTCTACTTTAAAATCTTGCATGTTTTCATCTTTTGTGTCTTGTTTGACGTTTACTTCAACAATTGAATTTTCATCGGTTTTTATTTTAATAAATGTTTTAACATCTTTTTCGTTTACTTCTGTATTCCAAACTTCATCTGTAGTGTTTTCACTCTGTACTTTGATTTCAGTATTATATAGTTCTAATTTATTTAAATTCTGATAGTATATCGGTATCACGGTATCATTAATGGTTAACATCTTTTTATCGAGGTTAATATTAGCTCCAAGTTTTGTCAACAAATCCATTCCTAGTAATCCATCAAATTTATCACTACATTTAAACAAAAAGACTTTACAAATGTCTTGACTCTTAAATATTGGAAATATGGGGATGTGAGCCACTTTATTATGGTATGTGGTACCATGGGTTGTCTGAATACAAAAAGCTTCTTCAGAAATACATTGGGGTAAATTTCTGTATATCAAATTGGGGTTAATTATGGTTTTGGATGATCCGGTGTCTATAAGTAATTTTATGTTGAGTTTGTTATCAATTATATAGGGTAGGAAATTACTTGATGTTATATTATTAATTGTTATATTTTCTCTGCTTCCAATCTGTGAATTAATTACTGATGTAGTATCCATAGGTGTCCACTGCTTTTTAATAGGTTCCTTAGGGTATCGGTTCCATAAGTTGCTTTCTTTGGAGACCTTTGTATTTGGTTCTCGCCAATTTTGTTGATGGGGTTGTTGAAAATTGCTCTGTCTCCGTGATTGATTATCATTAAAATCGGATGTGTGGGAATTGTTAAAGTTTTTCGATTGTTTAGGGTTGTTGAATGTTCTTTGTGTCATTCTGACTGGTTGTTGAACAAGATTATTATTTGTATTTTCTTGTCTTTGCCAATTCCTGTCGTTCTGTTCTTCTGTTACAATAGAGATTGCTTGTTCCAGTGTAGTGGGTGCTCTGGTTCTCAAGAATGATCCAAATGGTTCCCTTAAGCCTGCTTTAAAAGATTTTAGAGCCACTTCGTCATACATTTTTGTCTTCATATTTCTTTCTTCTATTGCTCCATTGCATTTTTGATTAGCATATAATAATGCTCTCAATTTTCTACATTTTTCGTAGAATTCAAGGAATGTTTCATTCCTCTGCCTTATTTCCATGAGTTCTCGCAGTAATGACATCTCATCTCTAGGGTCGCAAAATGCTTGTGCCAATGTCATTTTAATTTCTGCCCAGCTGTGTATGTCCCTTCCTTCTATTAGTGAGGCAGCTTTTCCAGTTAATTTTGCATGAATCGCTTTTATTAAAGCAACGTTGTCGAAGCAATCTACTTTATTTTCATTGAAAAATTGTCCTAGTAACAATTCGCTTGTTCTGATGTAGTCCGGTAAGCCTTCGGATCTACCATCATACTCTTTTATCATTCCTAAATATTGTTGGAAATTATTATTAGTTGACGTTGTCATTTTTTCTTTTTTATTTATATTCAATTGTGTAAATAGGTAATTCAATTGATCTACCATATATTAATAGATGAACCTTTAATCTTCTTGTAGTCCTTTGTCCTTGGTCCTTAGTTATCAGTTCACTTCACTATATTTTACACAGCTTATTTTTAATTTTATTTAATTTTCGAATCTTTTTCCCTGGGGTGAGTAGATTTGTTCTTTTCCGTCACGATGCTTTGGTTTTATCTCCGCCGCTAGACGACGACTGCGCCAGGTATGTTATTGCTAGTTATGTTATTAGTAAATAACAATATTTAAAATAGTATATACTTTATTTATATTGATAAATAAAGTTTCTCTATAATTATATATTTTTTATTACAAATATTATCTCCTCGATGGAGTATAACTAAAGTACTTAAACAAATGAATAAATCAATTGGTTAAACAAAATTGATTTTAGTCAATGTGATTTAAATATTATCTGGTTACTTAGATAATAAAATATTTAGTTATTGAAGAGAGGAAGAGAATTGTGTCGTCAGATAACTAGTTCTCAAATTTCGTAGGTCATATAAACAATACTGATAGTTTTTAATGTCCATAGTATTTGTAAATTCTCGTTCTGTTTACAATACTTGTAGTTTAATACACATGTTTTCTTCTTAAGTGATTACTGCTTCACTTAGACCCTTAATTTCTTCTCGATTATTTACGGACTTCGTCATTTTGTATTGTTTTCTTCATCTTTCAATTTGCATCCATTTCATCGGGATCTTTATCTACTTAACGACTTGCATTCTGGTAGTTTCTCTCGTACATTCGATCATTGGCTCGTTCAAGTATTCACAATTATTACCTTAGTTATACACATTATGAAAATCAACTATTTGTCTCATCCTTCAGTTCCTTGTTGTTGTAAATGCTGCAATTTATACCCATGCGTAATTATCTTAATTATAAATTCATTTTCTGTCTTCTTTTCTATAATTTCTTACTATTGACATAACAAATTTGGCTCTTGTATAGCTCTTTTACTAATAATTCGATTAACTTTACTTAGAAGTTATAATCATTACAAAATATGAATTTATTTCATAGCATATCTTAATTTCTAGTTATTTTAATCATATTTTAAACGTAACATGTAAATATCTTACGGCATCATCAATCTCTTTTGAATTTAATATTATTATTTTTTTTCTTTAATTGTTGTATATATGTTTTCCAACTTTGCAATATTTATGCCATAAATTATTTTCACATCTCTTACAAACTACTTGTTAATTCTACATAATAATGAAATTTAATGTAAACATATTTTTTCCTTTAATTAAAATACAAATTTAACCTTTTTTCTTAAATTTAGAATCGATATTTCATACGTTAGTTTATACTTTTATTAACAAATATTTTAATGAACTTATTCTCATTTACTGTATTTTTTTTTTCCATTTAACAAATTTATTATATTTATTTTTTTCAAATCAAAACATTATTCTAACATGGTTATATCAAAAATTATTCTTAAATCTATTTATTATTTTTCAACAACAAAATCTTAACTTGCTGGATACTTTACTCAAATAATATAATCAAGACAAACATAATTATTAAACTTCAACACTTGTTACTTGAATTTAAACGACCTTTTATATTCGCATGTACTAATACATGTGATCCACAAAATAAAATTTCTTTTTCTCTATATTATATTATATCTCAATGCAATTTAACAATACAAGTGTTCAAATTTTCAATGAATACCTCTTATCAATTTTCAAATCTTCTTCTTTCCTTATTAAAGTTTTCAAAACGATCTGTGAACAGAAAAACATTTTAATTTATTCAATTTTTATGATATAAAATCTTCAAATAAGTCATCCTATTCTGCAATGAATTCATCATGTATCTTGTCCATCTGAAATTATATAGCATTAGTATATTTCAATAAAACATAAAAATAATTATTCTTTAAACGTTTTTGTTGCTCATGTTTCGTACATCTGTAATGTAGATTAATATTACTTCTGGTCTAGTCTGTTTATTGAGTACCCTTATCTAATTTATGTTCTCAAACCCTCTGTTAAAAATCAAATTTATTATCACTTATATACTTAAGTTTTAATTTCTTCTATGTCCTTCCTGACTCGAATTTCAATACATCTGTTACAAATAACTTTAGTCCCTAATTATATGTTTATTTTCTTAACTCCATGACCTTTCTGTTTTTATGTTTCTTTTACTCGTAAAATATTAAAGTACCATATTAGTCCCTGTTAACAACTAAATTGACCTTAAACTAGTTTATGTTTGTAACTAAAGTTTATCTTTTTTTTTTTTTTTTTTTCAATTCTATACTCTTACACATTATTCAAATTATGCTGTTCATTTATTATGTTTTTTTAACCCTTTGGTATCGCTTTCTACCATTCTATTTAAATCTCAAGTTTTCTTTAAACTTTATCCCATTACTTACTTTTAAATTTCTCAAAATCAAAATCCTAATTTTATATTTAATCCTACCATAACTAATTAATTGTTACTCCTAAATTTTAATGTATCATAATATATTACTAGAGTGTGAAAAATGTCTACTTTTACATGTATCTGTACTCATTATGTTAATGTTTGTTTTGCTGAACGTATATTTTATTACTTTTCGAATTGTTTTACTTCTTTCAAATTTGAGTGTTCTTTATTTCATCACCGTCGATTTGCATCTAATCATTATTACATATTCAATAAATATCTACTTATCCGTAGCTCATTGTACTTGTTTTAGTACTTCATAACTTTTCTTATTCAATTTCTTGGTTTCCTATAAACCCGTTCATACCGAATTCCATTTTCGGCGATAACTTAATAGTTCCATACTTCTTGGTTTCCTTTAAACCGTTCATACCGATTTCCATTTTTGGCGATAACAATAGTTCCATATACTTTATTTTTCATCATTATTTCAGTATTCAAATATCTCATAGTCAATAAATAACTCATAGCAAATCTCTTTCTTTTCTATTCATTTCTAACTAGCACTCATATCTAATCTTTTTAAAATCATACGTCTATAACAACAATGCTACAATACTTTATGTTCAGAAAAAAAATCCTTTTAATAGCTCAACTGTGTAACTCTTAAACAAAACTATCTTTACACTCTAGAACACGTTTACTTTAAAAATTAACCTTCCTATTTCCAAAATTTCTTATTGTTATTTTATAAAATGATACTTATGATCTATTCTAACATTTAAATGTTCTTATTCTATGCAACTTTAGTTCAATTAACAATCATCTTTATCCGATTTTTCTAGTTAAAATACTATCTATTATTCTCTTATGTCTAACGGCAAATTAATCTGTTTAACGCTTACTACTAATGTTTCCTTGAACATCGTCTTAATTAGAATCATGAAATAAATGCTTACATTAATAAGTGCCAAAATTCCTAAAATTAATCTTTTAAAATTACTTATCATTAATAAATCAATCAATTTACTCTGCAAATTATCTTTTTTTTTTCTTAAAACAATAGCAATATTTTCTCTCTCAACATGTTTATTTTCTTCCATGCTTAAGCTAATAGTCTTCGCAACTATTCTATCTGTTACAGATTCCCTTACATATTTTACATTTTTTCCAATTCTCTTTTCATCAATAATTATTTCGTTTATAGTGCCCTCACTTAATAAAACTTAATCATCGCGGCTAGAATCTAATTTTTTTAACTCGTTATCAATTATACTTTCATGTATATTCCCACATAGTTTTTCTACTTTTATCCTATCCTTATTTAAGCCATTAATATCCCAACATGTTTCTACTAACCCGTTAACAATGCTATCTTGTTCAAATTGTACTTTAATATCATTATTTGCATGAAAATTTTTTTCTTCGGTAACTAATTCCTTCGTGCCCTTTCTATGGACTAAATCTGTCCTGTCACTGTATAATTCTATCGATGTATTTACGTCATCTTTATCAATTTTAATTTCTTTTGAACTTTCGTTTACTTCGTCTACTGCTACTCTAAACTTTTTAGAGTTTATATCTCCGTTTTCAACATTATCAAATCTATCAAAATTTACGCTGTCTTGTACATATCTGTTACTTAAAGTACTTCGGTTTTCTTTTAATTCTATATATTCTGCTAAAGCTAAGGCTTCGACCAATGTTTTTGGATTTTCGTAATCAACAAATCTAGAATAGCTGTTACGTAAGCCCAATATAAATCTGTTTAAAATCTTATGCTGTAATTCCATTAATTGTTAATTCCGTTTACTTTGTTCAAAACTGATATTAATTGTTTTTCTAGCTAATTCTGCCACTCTTTCTAAAAATTTAAAAACATTTTGTTTACAAGAATTAAAATCAAATTCTGCTTTCATTAACTCTGCAGGTCTACGACAATTGTATTTGTTAAGTAATTCTATCTTAATTTTTTCATAATCTTTTAATTCTGTTCGAGTTAAAACAATATGTAGAAATTCTAGAACCTTTGCGTTCAACTTTACAGATAATGCAAAAACCCTTTCTTTATTATTCCAATTAAAAGCATCTGATATTCTCTCTAATTGACTCAAAAATAACGTAATACTATCTTTTTCTTCAAATTCCCGTAAAAACTGTAAACCTTCTTCCAACTTTTTAAATCTATCTATTAAATTATCCATTTTTTTCTAATAATCATGTTAAATTCAATCAATACTCTTTAATTACTTTATTTACGTTCCAAGTCTTTAAATAAACATCGTTGTCAAAATCTGTCCCTTTTACAAACTCGTAGTATTCATAATCTTTGTTATATTTCTGTAGCTATAACCAACTGAACCTTTACTATGTGACCCTAATAAATCACTCTCATTTATTACTCTCTTAAATGTTATACAACACTGATATCTTTCTCCGAAATTTAAATCCATAACTGCAGTACTATTTGACATTTTAAAATCTTTTCTTTTTCTTTAATAAACTGCTACAAAACTATTAGACCCTTGTTAAATTATTCCATTTTTCAATTATTTAAACTTTTTCTTTTCCAATTATTCTTTTTCTATAGGCATACTATTTCCATTACATATATGAGGCATACGTTCACTACATATATGTCCATAAACAATATAAGTTGATAATTACCCAAACCCCTATATATTACACATGAATATAAACTAATTCAGGAATCGAACCCGAAGACACAGAAACCAGCGTCAAGCTTTATGTACTGTATCATCACAATTATTCTTATATCTTTTCTTTTCCAATTATTAATATGCAGTTGCTAGTTGCAATTAATAACCTATATTTCTTTTTCCCAATTAATACAATTTTATCCTTTTTTCTCAGTTACTACAATTTATTTCTTTTTTCACAATTAATAAAACTTACTTTTATTTCTTTTTCCCAGTTACTACAATTTATTCCTTTTTTCACAATTTATCTTTTTTCCCAGTTACTATAATTTATTCCTTTTTTCACAATTAATAAAACTTATTTTCATTTCTTTTTCTCAGTTACTACAATTTTATCCTTTTTTCTAAATTATTCCAATTTATCCTTTTTTACCAATTAATAAACTTTTTCTTATTTCTTTTTCCCAGTTACTAAGATTTCCCTTTATTTTCTCAAATTAAATTTTCCACTTAATGCCCTTTTCTCAATTAATCAAATTTATGCCTTTTTTAACAACCCACAATTTTAATACCTTTTTTTTTGACATACCCCTTTTTTAACACACCTCTCTTTTAATATTCCTCTTTTTTTAAATGACCTTACAAATTTCAATACCTCTGTTTTTCTTTTAAATGACCCCACACCTGACACCAAAATGTAACCCTACCCCTATATCTACTATCTATATATGGTGGTAGTTACTTATTTTATGAGAGCGATTCTACAAACGTCTCAAACGAGAGTTCTTTTAGAGATCTGGATCTCCTTGAGTCGGATGACCTAAGCGAATTGTGGAGGCTTATTTATCTATCAGGACTTATAGTACTTCTTCTAATCATATTACATAAATATATTAGGTTTTACTTACTTTTTGTGCTTTCTGCAGGCTGCTTTCTCTGCTTTGGACAATCACTTTATTTTAACGCGACGCGACCGTTAACTCTAAGTACTTTATAATTAAAACAATGGATTCATTTACACTTATTTCCTTTATTGATCTATCAATTATTCAAACAATTCTTAGTAACTTTATAATCTTTGGGGCGACTGACTTAAACCCGACCGACTCACTGGGCTGATCTGATGGTCTGATCTCGTGATCTGATGGACTGATCCCCTCTCCCTCTTAAACTAGGCTTATATAGCTTAAAAGCCTTTGTTTCAATATATAACCTCATTTCAACTCCAGCTATATTTATCTTAAATCAAATGACATTCCGTCATCAGTACTTTGGATATTCGTATTTGGTTTTAATATAAACATTATTTGAAACTACACGTGCCTTAAACAAAGGAAGTTAATTAATATTTCTTTTAAATGTTATTGTAAATACTACGTCGTCAGTTTTGAATATAATAATAATATATGCGTTGGTTATTGATAAAGCAATACTTAAACTAAATAATGTTCCCGACAGCTAGGCGACTAAAACAATTAAAAATACTTTGTATATGAACCTTATCACTGGTTCCTAAATAGTTTGTAATATTAATCAATAATTAATGAATCTATATGGGACTGTTACACAGACTACTATATGTTCCTAGTCAATGGAAAGTAGCTGAAGTAATAATGTTACCTAAACCCGGTAAACCTCCAAATGAGATTACAAGCTATCGGCCAATTTCATTATTACCAGTATTATCTAAAGTATTCGAGAAGCTACTGCTGAAGAGACTGAAGCAAATAATATCTAAAAGAAATCTAATCCCTAACAACACAACAACTATGTTCAAGCGTCTTTCTTGATGTGGCACAGACATTCGACAAGGTATGGCATCAAGAATTTTTATACAAACTGAAAAAAGATCTACCTGGTGATTGGTACCATATTCTTAAATCTTATCTCGAATGTAGACACTTTAGAGTGAAAGTGGACGATGAGTACTCAGATATGAAACAGATAAAAAGAGGAGTTTCGCAAGGCAGCGTCCTTGGTCCAGTTCTGTACTTAATAGATACACGGGAAATACCACAACCTAAAAACAGTAAAATAGCCACATTCGCAGATGACACAGCGATAATGGTTGTTAGGAAAAATGAGGAAGAGGTTACCAGAAAACTACAGCATTCACTAGACGAGGTTTGCAAATAGACAAAGAAATGGCGAATTAAGCTGAACGAAGCCAAATCCACCCACATCAATTTTACAAATAAAATAACTACTCCTCTCACAGTTACTATCAACAGCCAAAAAATACCCTATTCCAACACAGCGAAATACCTTGGCATGACGCTTGACGCGAAACTCAAGTAGAAGGAGCATGTTTAGATAAAAAGAGAACAGTTTAATAATAAATTCAGGAAAATGCACTGGCTGATGGGAAAACATTCTCAGCTTACAGTGCACAACAAACATTTATTGTATAAGCAAATACTGAAACCCATATGGACTTATGGTATACAACTTTGGGGTTGTACCAAGAAAACAAATTTATCAAAAATTTAGACTTTCCAAAACAAAGTACTAAGGAGCATTACAAATGCGCCCTGGTACATACGGAATGATAATTTACACCGTGATTTAAAGATGCCCACCGTAGACGAAGAAGTCAGGAAGCAAGCAAACATCTACTGCGACTGCAGAACCAGCAGAATGAAGAAATTCTGCAGCTGCTTAATAACAGAAAGAATCTGCGCAGATTGAAGAGGATTAAGCCAAAAGACTTGACCCTGTGATTCTGCTACTACAAACCACACACGTTTTTAAAATATTGGAACTAGTCAGTGGACTAGAACTGAACAATTATATTCAACTTTGTATATATAAATTATTAGATAAGCCACGCTTAGTTGTAATATTCTTGTAAATAAAAAAAAAAAAGTATATTTGCGCCACCAGGGACCTCTTCCACCAATCAGATTACAGCTGGTCACAATCCCTTCTTCTTTTGCTGGCCTATATAAGTGACTGCACTGTTATCAGTGCTTGCTGCTCTTTACTACTACTTCTATTACTACTTGTTACTTTGTTACTACTTTATTAATATCATATACTCTATCTATTTTGCTAATATTTATTTGCTACTTTGTTATATTTTTAGTGGTAACTAGCAGACCCGGCGACCTCCGTTTCGCCATCAGATGGCTTTGTTTTATGTAACATTTCGTTTGGTGATGAAAAGAGGAAGAAAAAAATTTTTTTTGTTTTATATTTGAAAAGGAAATTTTTTATTTCATTTCACAACAGTAATGAATTCATTTCGATTAGTGTTATTTAGTTGAACTTCTCTAAGTAAATGAAAAAGAATTAAAAGTAAATACTGAATCGAAGCGTTATACGTATCCGCAAATTATCCGTTTCATTGAAGTGCTCTTTGGCAAACCACATTTTTTGTTTTTTGGTCTGACGTTAACACAATCAAAGCGGATGGTTTCCCAACTCGTGAACACGCAACGTATAACTGCCCATGTGAAAAACAATGATTTTCTAAATTTATCCCGCAAACACTAAGCGATTGGCCTTGCGACTTGTTAATGGTCATTGCGAACGCAAGGCGAACTGGAAATTGCAATCGTTTGAAGTCAAACGGAAGATAAGTCGGAACCATTGGTATTCGAGGAATACATACATTTTCACCTGCGTACTTTCCGTTAATAATGGTTTCCTCAATCAAATTCGGCATAAGTCTTTTTATCGAAAGTCGAGTACCGTTGCAAAGTCACGGTGAATTCAAATTACGCAATATCATAATAACTGTACCAACTTTGAGTTGCAAGTTATGTGGTGGAAGTCCTGGTAACTCCAGAGAGTTCAAAAACTCCGTTGGATAATTTACTACATTATCGGGATTTGTTATGGAATCAACGGATTTGTATGTCTTCAAATCGCCAGCAATTTTTGATTGAATGGTGACTTTTCCATTTCCAACAGCTAACAATTGTTTGGAAAATTGTGCAGCACTTTGATCATTTTAAAGTTGAACTCTCATATTAGTGGTTAGCGATAATGTTTTTACGTTATTCCATAAAGGTGATGCCTTCAGGCAAGCATTCAATTCATCTGCAGGCATTCCAGGGGGAATTACTGGCAACGTCTGCCTGAAATCGCCTGCCAACAATATCATCAAGCCGCCAAAGATGTTGTTATTTCGCCGAAGATCCTTCAGTGTAAAGTTAAGTGCTTCAAGTGATTTCTTATGTGCCATTGTCCACTCATCCCAAACAATGAGGTTGCATTGCATCAACAATTTTCCCATTGCACTGGATCGGGAAATATTGCATGTTGGAGTATCAATTGTGTAATTGGATCGACCATCTTCAACGTGATGTCGTATCCGTCTTGCCCTTGCCAATAAATGATTGGATATTGTAACGCATCGTACAAACGATGTGTCTCGTTTACACAATGCATAATATTGCTTCTTCGCTGAACGACAATGTCTCGCGATTAAGTTGGATCGCCAACAATAATTGCAGCAACATCATTAACGGTGGGTGCATTGAATCTCCGCACATGTTCACCTGTTGGGGTACAATTCGCTCTTATGACAAATTTGTGCGTATCCGATGGCATTCGTTTTAATGCTGTTTTGAACATATTAACCACAGCATTATTAGCGTGAAAAAATGCTTGCAACTGTACAATAATTCGTCTCTTTAAGTGTTGTGTTCCCTGTATATTGCACCGCACATTCAGCTGATCCACCATCGACGAAATGAAATATATTTGCAGAAATTGATGCGGTTCATCTGGTGTTGGCACCATTGAACCATGCAAATGATATATTTGTCCTTGTATCTGTAATTGCAAACAATCATTTGTTGAAGAATACGGTGTAACTTCTGATCGTGTGATGGTGTAGTTTGTGGTGTATATGTAGTTGTTATGTGTTGCAATTCATTGTGTTGGTGTGAGTGATTGGTTATGTGTGTTGTATCTTTTACCTTGCAAGTCGGCATAAAGCCGCCTTCTCGAATGATATTAGCTCCAAAGGAAGTCAAACGAAAGCAGTGGAAATGGCTGGAATCGGGATCACTTTCATCGAACAATGGTTTCAGTGGCTGTGGTGGTGTAAGTAATGGATCCAATTTGACTTTTCCACTTGCGCAGCACAATCCAGCCGTTTCTCTTTTGAACTTAACGCATTGCAATATCGGCATATAGTCGTCGTTGGTCCAATATCTAAATTTTCATCATCACTGTAGTTCGCAGTGGGATCATATTGGAATGCCAAGCGATTTTATGATGCCAATGATCTTCGTGTGCTCACGCGTTGTCTCAATCGGGCATTTTCTCTTATTATATTTTGCCTTTCTTCGCTTAAGTTCTGTGAATACACTTGTTGATGGCTTGCATGTCTTGTGCGGCGGCCGATGTTCGCACGTCGTTCTCTAGGCATTTTGGACTATGGACAGAGTGGTAAATGTTACCTAAAATGCACGATCCACATAATTTACACAGTTCAACTTACCACCTTAAAGACAAATGCCTGCTGTTGAAATTGAATAAAAATTTGCACAATACACGTGATTGATTTGATGGTTTCCAATTGAAATGTTAGGAAACGAATAACTTATTTTTTTAACTTTTTTTTCACAATTTCACAGTGAACACAATACCGGTTTGTCACATAAAATTAACTGAGCAGAGAACAATAAGTAGCTGTCAAACAATGTATCACGCACCGGCGCCATCTACTTAAAATATTGGTTTGTATCTATGCTATGTATCAGAGATGGCACTGTATGTGAAAAAAGATTTTCCCGCTTTTCTGGTAAATTTTTTCCTGAATTCCTGAATTTTCTTTGCTATAAACCTCACGGAGCCCAAGACCTTTCCAACGAATGCAAAACCGTGGAAATCGGTTAGTGCGTTCTGGAGTTATAACCTCAGGAAGGAAAACCCGACTTATTTTTATATAGTAGATTATTATTATTATTATTTAAGCTTGTGATTTAAATTAAATCAAATAAACAAGTGATTTTTACATTAAAAAAAATTTAGGTAAAGATCTTTAATTTTCTGTGCTCGCCCCTCAAGAATTCTGAACCAAGCGTAGTGCTGAAAATTCGCACGGTCTGCATGGATAACAATATCTTTCCTTATACACGTACTAAATATTGTCACCGTGCTTGCTCACTTTAAATCATATATGGTATATTCTAGGTTTGAAAGTAGATTTTAAATGTATATATCTTTCCTTATACACGTACCAAATATTGTCATCGTGGAGTGGTGTCAAATTTGTTTTTTCAAGGTGTTTATTGACCTGCATATATAAATAAAACACTAACTTAAGAGACTCGTACCTCCGAATATTGTATAATATATTATGGGTTTAAAAGTAGATTAAATATGTGCATATCTTACTTTATACACATGCCAAATATTGTCATTGTCGAGTGGTGTCAAATTTGTTTTTTCAAGGTGTTTCTGTACTTTATTTACCTGCATATATGAATGAAACACTAACTTCAGAGACTCGTACCTCCGAATCTTTTATAAAATGGTCTTGTTTTTAAAGCAGATTATAATTGTGCAAATCTTACTTTATACAAATACCAATTTTTGTCATCAAAATATGATGAGAAATAACATTCACCAAAATAAGTGATTTTTTTGTATGGAAGTTTATTTTTTCTTAGTGCTAATATATTATTGAAAATGTTTAATTTTAATTATTTTATTTTGTATTCAAAGTAATATTAATACAAATAACAGATTAGTTTACTAATGAACTCTATAATAGCGATTACACCCTTAGCAGACTGCTAACATTTTTACACCACTAGTATGGACCACACTGCAAGTCTGGTCTGCTAACTTTACTGACGTCACTTTTTTCACCTAAAGTAGCAGGAGCCAATCTCACACAAAAAAAAAATAGGAAAAGTGGGTATCTCGTTAAACTTAGTGGATAGGGACATTTCTTTTTTCTATTTGTCTTACATTTAACGGTACTTCCCGAGCGTTTGCTCATTATGTACCTTGCTTACTATTGTTTTGTATATTTGTACCAATCCGGAACAATTTGTATATTATACCAAATTGATACAACCATACTATGTTTCTCGTACAATGTATTTTTAATAAGCTTATGTCAGGCGTTTGGTCGCAGACGTCTCTAACCACAAGAAGGTGGCTTGACTCTCCTTATCTAGCGAAATATGTCTTAATCGATAGTGACACTACTTGTTGCAATCATAGATTGCAGCTTTCCTTCTCGTATCTTGACTTGTTGTCTCAAACAATAGTGACGCTACTTGTTACAATCAAAGATTGTAAGCTTTCGCTCTGCTATTTTGACATATTGACTGACAATGTTGACTGACACTACTTGTTACAATTATTTGTAAACTTTAGTTCTGCTATCCCAGCCTTATTGTTTTATGCAATCGTAGATTACAAACTTTAATTCTGCTATCCTAACCATTTAATGCAAATGTATGATAAAAACTCACAATTGAGTTATATAAATACAATTTTTAATCCCCTAAAACGGCATGAGCATTCAGAAGATTGTAAGCTCGTGTCTTATAAACTAATGTGGCAAAATTTGGAAAATATTAAAATTCTCAATATAAAGTAAAAAAAACTTTAACGATGGCATCGTTCGAACTTTAAGTCTCTCACATAGAGCACACCTGGCCCCGGCGTAGAATCTACAACGCCTTATTGATGGATTTTGGTCTCGGGCTCACCGCACAGACAGAATTCTTTAGACTAGATGCATAATTCACTAAGCTTCGCGTTTATTGACCCGTGACCTGTTAACATAAAGCAGACATAAAGATGCGGCCTTATTCACTTGTGTTGCAAAACAAAATTAACGTCTTTGTAAACCAATACGTAGTTCTTCTATTTACTGTTAAGTCCCATCTGTCTTGCCAGAGCTTGTGCATGTATACATTTATCTCTTTGGCAATACATTTGGTATCGTCTCCAGCCTTTCTCCGATTGCTGCATTAATTTTAAATCCTCGAAATTTGATTTCGCATTTCTTGCTTAACTTGTACATGACCGCCGCATGAGTGATTTTGAAATCTAAAGGAATTCTCCCCGATATCACCTGCAGCGCTTCTGTAGATACAGTTCTGCAACAACGCGTCATCGTCAATAACATAGTTCTTTGCATGGAGTTGAGCATTCTACTAGGCACCTCAAGGGTGGTCCTGTGGTACCATGCCGAAGCATGATACACAACTATTGGCATAAATGCCCCATCGTATAGTGCCGCCATAGTTGCCGAGTTTAAGCCGCATTCCGTCGTTATAACACGCGCAAGGTGTGCTACAAGTTTGGTCATTCGATCCCTCAAGAAACGAATAAGTGGCAGAGACGTTTAATAGCTGTCCATTATTATTCCTAAGTATCGAATACTCGTTACTATGCTAAATTAATGCCATTGATTTTAACTGTTGGATTACGATTCACACTAAGTTGATCCCTGAGCAACATCATTTTTGTTTTACTTGAAGATATAGCCTCAAGCCTTAAAGATGTAGCGAGCTACTAAATTAAAATTGTGGTAATCCAATTATTGGCAAACATGCGCAATTAGTGTCTCAATACATACCCTAAGTTTAAATACTACTTTTTTCTAGCTTTTTCTGTCTCAACTCCCGCCGCCACTAAAAATTTGGGGCTTTTTTTTTTTTTTTAATAATTTCTGTCTACAGCGAGCCTACATATTAAATTTGAACGTCCTAACGCTATTCTAACATTGCCCCCGGAAATTCGCGCCGCTACTAAACTCAAATTTAAAAATTCCAACTATTGGAAAATGTGCACAATTATAATCTCAATACACACACCAAATTTCAGTTTTCTATCTTTTTTAGTTCGTCAGATATTTGCAAAAGTATTTTTTTGAATTTTCCAGTTTTTCAAGAATAAGTTTTTCCACGGAAATTTAGGTAAAATTCAGGGACGTAGAAAATCTTAGAAATTCGTCCTTTACATAATATCAAAATTTAAAAAACTTTGTAGGCGCCGTTTAGAAGATACCATATACGATTTTGTTACCGGATATATATATATATATATATAAATTTATATATATATATATATATATATATATATATATATAAATATCTATGAGTTTTTATGAGTTTTCCATGTTAAATTGGAACATTACGAACATTATAATAGTAAGACTAGCGCTTCGCCTTGTCGCAAAGCAACGTGTATATAGTATTTGTAAATAAAAAAAAGTTATTTGCTAAATTGAAAATAATGCAAAATATTATTTTTAAGTAATTTTCGCTAAAATATATCATGTTTTAGATTTATGTTTCCTTATTTTGTTATAAATCTTTTATTTACAGTAATAAAGCACTTCACCAGTCTACCCCTTGGCTCCATGCTCTCTTACGTTTCCGAACTTTTAATTTGATTCCTCCTAACTTTCGCCATGGATCGCCTTCTTTCTTCAGCACTCTGTATTGCTTCTTCCCTGAGCATCGTCGGTCCTTAGAGTACTTTCACAGCGCCCCTGCTATAGCGCTATAAATAGATAATCCTTTGCTTCTTCCTCCCTGGCTAAAATTATCCAATTTACCCTAATAAAGCACAGTATTAAACAATGTCCACTGCCCCGCCCCTAAATACCAATCATCACCTCTTTGCTCCATGCTCTGTATCGTTCTCGTACTTTTAATTGTATTTCTCTGCACCTCTGCCACAATGCGCCCACTTGCAACATCACAGCCCACCTGAGCATCATCGCTCATTAAGGCACTTTCCTATCGCCCCCATTTTCTCAAGCCATGAAGAAAACTACACATTTTATGTATAGCAGCTCGAGAACGACTTTCTATTTGTTTTCTCCTGTTTGCACGGACAAAGATCACTTTATTATCAGCAAAACATACGTTTACACAACCTTTCGAGTGAGAAACACCGTCTTCGTCAAATACTATGTTCAAGAGCTCAGGAACCACGTATCGCTGAGGACAACCTTTAGATAGCTGTCTTTCCATGGAACGGTAATCGGTATGCAAAATTAATGTTCGACAATGAAAATAGTTCTCCATAGTGCAGTAGATGTTCCTAGAGTTTTTGCTAGCCTAACTTTTCGAATGGCACTTGGCCACCAGACATTGTCAAAGGCACCCTGAATGTCTATAAAAATCATAAGTACATACTTGTACTTAAGCCTACTTATTTACCATACTTGTAAGTGATGTAATAGGTCTATAAGAAGAAATGAGATCTTTTTGTTTATCTTCACTTTTAAGGAACAGACTTAACAGAACTTTTTTCTATTCCATCGGAAAACGCATTTCTTTAAGATAATTATTATACATGCAAACTATGTTCTTAGGTTTAAGCTGTAAGATCATAGTGAAAATTTTTCCATCAATTAGATCATGACCTTGCGCTTTGCCTTGCTTGATCCTAATATCGCCTTTCCAACTTTTTTAACGAAAAATTTACTTTCATTATCATGACCACAATAGTTTCGATTCTCATAACGTATTGTCTCCTGTTCCATGCTTTCAGACGCCATGTCATCAGCAGGCGCATTGTGTTCCAAGATATAATTCAAGGTGGCATCAAGACCTACGGTGTCCGTAATGCCCCCGAGGATCTTAAACGAATTATAGATTTGCGACTATTTGTATATAAGACCCTATGGGTCGCTGTTTCCTACCAGTTGGACCAGTGCTTGCCATAAATCTATCTTCTTGGATGCAATTGCAAGCTTATATTCTCTATCAACTTTCTTGTAACCTTCTCGGCAACTTTGTCATCAACTCTGCAGACAAAATTTGCAGTCAACTCCGCCGTCATTTTGCCTTTATTTTCAAAATTCTCATCGACTGTTTCTTTAGCTTTTGTCAGCTTTATAACCGGTTTCTTTATAGCCTTTCCTTTTCCATCAGTTATTTCCGCAGAATTAACCTCCTTTTTACGAGAGCTTGCACAAAGATACCCGTATTCACTCATTTTCTAAGTGTACTAAATATCTTTGCATAAATAAAAAAAACACAATAATATTTTATCAATAAAGAGTAAGTATAACACTTTAAATGTTCGTATACCGTTCCGATTTGCTCAACGGTCGACAACCTTCTGGTTTGCGTGCTTCTGTAGCGTTTATACGAGGTCATTCTCTTATTGTGCTACAGCTTTTCAGGATTTCTTTATTAGTAGTTTCCTTAGCACTTACACTAATTACTTAGTCCTACAATATATGTTCACTGTACACAATTTCCAAGAAAACCGCATATATTTTTCACTTTATTATTTGAAACTCGCTTTTATTTAGACTAATTGTTATGTTTTATTACTATTTATAGATAACTTTAATTGATAGTGGATTGATAGTTAATATAGATAGCTTGCTAGATAGTGGGCAACCTTTTGTCTTCCGTACTATTGTAGTGTTCTATGTGGTCTTTCTCATATAGCTCTACAGATTTCTAGAATTTCTGAAACAGTTGATGTTTTAGCACTAACACTAACTAATTATTATCACTTCCTTTTTCTATCGCACTTATCAATGTCTTATGTCGAACGACAAAGTTACAGTTTTAAGGTTATGTTCATAAGACCGCGTATACGCGTGTTATATCCTGGATATATTTTAAGCTAGAAGAGTATGATTTTCACATGAGTATACTAATAAATCTGCAATGTTATGAGTATTCTAATAAATCTGCAAAGTATTTTGTCAAGGTTTAAGTTCCCAGTCTATATATTTCATATATGAGAGCTGACTTATGTAAACAGTCCCAGCTAGATGTGTGGGCCTGTATCTTTTAAATAAACCCTTGAAACTTTAGATAACAAAAGCTAGAGTAACAAGTTAGGATATGTTTTGTCTCACGCACTAAAGTTGCCTATAAGATAATCTTGTACTGAAGATCTTTCTCAGTCTATCATTTTAACTATTAACACTGAATAATCGATAGACTAATTGTTGGTTAAATTACTTATTATAACTTTATGTGAATTAATAATTTTAGTAGAACTTTTATATATCAATAAAGTTAAAGTATATTAATAATATTTGTTTTATTATCATGCAATAGAAAAACTAAACTAACTTACAAGCTCTAAACGAAATACCAAACTTTCTGTCTGTTCAGCAAAACCTAACGGTGGCGCAGTCAAGAGGATTTAAAACTATTGTAAGGTGTGAGAAATTCAGGAAAACCATTTTCCGAGCCAATACTAACTTAATAAAGTCAAAATTAAGTTATGATAAAACAAAGATATTTCACAAACTTAAACTAAGTGTACTGTGTGTGTTTCTGAAAAGTATTTACGGTGTTAAATTATTGTGAACAATTTAAACAGTACCTATAAAAGTGGGGGCTTTGTGCATAAAGTAAAAGTATTTGCACGTGTAATTGCGGCATACGAGCAACAAGGACCAGTACACAGATGAAGATAATACTCTCGCTGTAAGTCAAAAACAAATAATAAGTTTATTTCTTGTTCTCACTTATGTAATCCAAAATGTCACACCCTACAACATAAACTGCCTTTACGGAATTAGTCTAACAAAAAACCACTACCCTAAATCCTACATACCTGAACTCAATACCTGAATATGACGGTAAACAGAGCGAGTTAAATCAATTTTTAAATGCATGTGATTTAATATATGATGAATTTTACAATGAAAATAACATTGATTGTTTCCAAAACAAATTAATTTTGCAAAGTTTAAATAATAAAATATTAGGAAACGCTAAAAGCGATATAAATTCACTAAATTGAAATACGTGGCAAGAGATTTGCGATCATTTGAGTATTAATTATTCAGATCAAAGAGACTTCAAAAGTCTGCACAGAGATCTGGTAATTTCTACACAAAAGAGAAACGAAATACCTCGCGAATTAGGCAACCGCATCATGAAAATACAATCGTCCGTTTGCGAAAGTATTTTAGCTACTGAGAATTGCGACGCTATTAAGCAAGTACAACGCGGTATCGTAAAAGGCACGGCACTTAAAACATTCTAAGCCGGTCTTAATGAACCTCTAGGAACCTATGTCTGGATTAAAAATTCATTATCCCGAACGCGTTGAATTATATTATAAACGAAGAAAATATATAGAAATGTGATATATACGCGTGGCGTTTTGCACCAACATAATAATAGTAATTTTCCAGCAACTCGGGATACTTTCCCTTTGTCTAAAGTTAATATTCAAAAATCAAAACGGTTAAAATAATAAATCATCATACAAATAATTGTCCCAAGACAACCATCATTTAAACTGTCTGGAGGAGGACTTCTTGTCTCAGGAGCCTCCCCAAATGAATTAGAGACATTAAATAAAAATATATACTAATAATCCCACTAAACTAAAATTAAATAGAGTATCTAAGAAGGGTAGAAATTTAAAATCTAACAATAACAAAATAACATCTGAAATGCTAAGTTCCAACGTTAATCTAAACAACGATAATGAGTTGCCTTATTTATACATTAAAGAATGAAATGCTAAATTTTTAATTGATACAGGCAGAAAATACTCCCTAGATAATAATGGTTTATTAACTGCCTTACGTGTGCATTTAAATATCATACGAACAGTAAAAGTAATCCTAATAGCATTGAATTCAACTCGTGTTGTCAATAGGTCAATCGATCTTTCTCTACAAGAACTTAAAGAACCTGTAACCTTTTATAAATGTGATTTTAGTTCAAAATACGATGGATTGTTAGGTATGGACTTTTTAAATAAGATCCATGCTGAAGTAGACTTACCAATGAAAATACTGGAAGCCAGAGACAAAAAATTTAATTTGTCTTTTAATTTGGATAACCCAGTAGGGTTAATTACTAAAGAATTAGTAAATATGTAGATGTGAACAAATTGTTACATTTCACATCAATAAAATAAATAGCGATTATCATATGGAACGGTATAATAATAAGGGTATAATAATACCTAATGCTTTAGTAAATATTTTAAATAATCAACTTAAAACTAAAGTAATAAATACAAACGATACACTTGTATACCTGGAACCTGATAATTTGAAGTTATCGGTATTGTTGAGTGATTCGTTTGATATTTTGAATGTTAAGGAAATTAATCCTAACATAACTAATTCAAACAGTACTACCACAGGCTCAGGTACTGATAATTTGAGTACACTGAATGAGGGAGTGTTTGAAAATTTTAATTTAAAGGGAAAAACTGATTTTAATATAAACCAAAATAATTTAAACAATATAAATACGTTTCCGTCTACTGAAAATTTGAGTGGTCTGTCACTAAATAATATGTTTGAAATCTTTAATTTTAGAAATTATAAAAATAATTTTAATTCAAGAATGGATAAACTAAATGATAGTGTTCACTTAGACCATTTAAATAAAGAAGAATTTTTAGTAACACAAAGTTTAATTCACGAATACAGTGATATATTCTTCTTAGAAGGTGACAATTTAAGCTTTTCAAATAAAATAAAGCACAAAATAACAGTCACTAATAATAATCCCATATGTACAAAGTCGTATAGATATCCACAAATCCAACAACATTCAGATAGTCCTTGGTCTTCACCTGCATTAGTCGTTCCAAAAAAGTTAGACAAATCAGGTAAAGCCAAATGGCGAATGGTTATTGATTATAGGAAATTAAATGAGGTTACCGTTGGAGACAAATACCCGGTACCCTTAATTTCTAATATTCTAGATAAACTATGTGAGAATATGCACAAAAGTATAATTGATAAAGAGTTAGAAAAAATAGATTCTAGCCGCGACGATAATGTTTTATTAGGTGAAGGCACTATAAACGAAATAATTATTGATCAAAAGAGAATTGCAGAAAATGTAAAAGGTGTAAAGGAATCTGTAACAGATAGAATAGTTGCGAAGACTATTAGCTTAAGCCTAGAAGAAAATATACATGTTGAGAGAGAAAATATTGCTATTGGTCTAAGAAAAGTAGAGTATAATTTGCAGAGTAAAAATTGATTGATTTATTAATGATAAGTAATTTTAAAAGATTAATTTTAGGAATTTTCGCAGTTGTTAAGTTAAGCATTTATTTCATGATTCTAATTAAGACTATGTTCAAGGAAACATTAGTAGTAAGCGTCAATCAGATTAATTTGCCGTTAGACATTAGAGAATAATAAATAGTATTTTAACTAGAAAAATCGGATAAAGATGATTGTTAATTGAACTAAAGCTGCTTAGAATAAGAACATTTAAACGTTAGAATAGATCATGAGTATCATTTTATAAAGTAAAAATAATAAATTTTGGAAATAAGAAGGATAATTTTAACAGTAAACGTATTCTAGGGTGACAAGATAGTTTTGTTTAAGAGTAACATAGTTGAGCTATTAAAATGATTCTTTTTCTGAACATAAAGTATTGTAGCATTGTTGTTATAGACGTATGATTTTAAAAAGATTTGATATGAGTGCTAGCTAGAAATTAAGGAGAATCGATTGTATTCTTGATTTGCTATGAGTTATTTATTGACTATCAGATATTTGAATACTATGCTAATACTATGAAGTATTGAAAAATGAAGTATATGAAATTATTGAGTTATCGCCGAAAATGGAAATCGGTATGAATGGTTTATAGGAAACCAAGAAATTGAATAAGAAAAAGTATTTATTAGGTTTGTTTGTGTTTTTAATTAACCGAACTCTATCGTTCTGTATATTTGTTCATTAACAAATTTTAAATTAAATAAATTATATCTTGTTACTTGCTTCAATTTTGTTATTTGTTTCAAGTTATTATTTAAAATAATTGCATCAGAAAAGACTAAAATAACCATAAAAACGTACATACTGAACGTTGACTTAGTAAACCCTTAATACATAGATGCGTATAGACATACATATCTTCATATGTCATTCGACCCTTACTTACTATAAGAATAGTAAACAGATGTGCAGCATTCATCTCTAATCTTGTGTTTCGTTAACAAGCAATAGAAATATAACCTAGTATTCTAAAACACTATTTAATCTTAGTATGTCAAACTGAATGACCCTTACATTAAGATAATGCTTTATAAATAAATATATATACTTTAAATTATATATCTAATTCTGTATATACACCTGCACATAAATATTTCATAGATTATAAGTTGATATAAATAAAACGTAATATTATAGTAATTATGCTGACACGGTATTAGCATATTTTAGATAGATTGGATTACTATAGGCTGGAATATTACATGTTTCTCAATTATTGCTGTTTTGCTCAAATATTCAACTAAGAATATTCTATAGTTGGATAATTGCAAATTTTGTTGTTTTACTGCTCTGACTAGAGTATTATTACTTATTTTATACAATTATTCTTACGAATTCGCAAAACTCGAAATATTGCACAGAAGTACTATCAATTCAACCGACTTGCAAAAACAGTTAAAATAAAATACCAATGCAACTAGACAAGGTTAAGTTTTCCCATAATGTTGAGGAATTACATAATTATCAACCAATAATTAAAGTTCATACTTTGCAAGAGAGCTATATTTGTATGAGAAATACCTTTAGTAAAAGTATTTGAATATAATCAATATCAGGTATATCCTTTACCGATATCCACTAACATCCCCACGTTTAATCCTTTATTATCCCTACTTATCAATACATATTCATAAGAAAGGAGAGAAATACTTATTTTGTTTCACCTGAACCAGCAACATAACAAAACAAAACAATCTTTCAATAATAAATATAGATTGTTGTGAAGATTTAACCAAAAAGGAAGTCGAAGACATCGACCCACTGGATTTACACCACGCAAATCTAAACGACCTGAGTGACGCCACTAGAAATTTAGATGACATCAAAAGGAAACTAAGTGATTTGTGTCATAATAATTATAGTGTTTTGTTATATAAAGAAAAATGCAAGTGTTCTAAAATTTGAAAAGGAAAATTAAACGATAATTTGGGTGAACCTAATAATAAAAATTGTGTTTCTATAAGTAATATATTTTCACTCTATTGTGTTAAAGGACAATCAAGTATTGTCACGACAATAAGACATTCGAATAGTGAGACACCTGAGGATGATGATATTGTGGAGTACAATAGACTCAACTTTGGACTTTTAATATGTTAATTTTCACTTAACTATTAATAACTTTAATTTTAATAAATATTAAATAGTAATTTTGTTTCTAAGTAATATTATTATTTTACAGAATCCTAACTAATTAAGATTTAGAATTTCATCTTAATATGTTAATCATATGATAAACATTATCATAATTGTATTAATGCATCTTTATACTTACTATTATTTATATTACTTTATCAATTTTATTTAGTAAATCACTATTAATATTTTACTGATTTCCAATTGACCTAAAACTTTGTATCCTACTTTATTTTGTTTAGTTATTTTTATATATTATTTCTGTTATAACAATAAATTTTATGCTTACTATTTTACATTATCATAACTATTTTACTTTAATGTTTATTTACAAATCATTATAGTGACGTTACTTTAATATATCTTTAAGATATCTCAAATAATAAATAATGTAATTGTTTTTATTCTTAAGAGACTTGCACAAACCCTTATGTACGAATATGTTTATTTCATCCACTTTCATGAACACTTGTACTCTTTACAGAAACCATGTGGCTAACAACATTAAACATATTATCATTTAACATGTTATATTAAAGGAAACATGTGAAAGTATATTCTTCAAGCTTTAAGGGAGAAATGTTATATCCTGGATATATTTAAAGCTAGAAGAGTATGATTTTCACATGAGTATACTAATAAATCTGCAATGTTATAAGTATCCTAATAAATCTGCAAAGTATTACTTCTAGGTTTAAGTTCCCAAAGCACTTATCTACTGATAAGTCAAGTGTTCAAGTCAGTCTATTAATTTAATTTATGAGAGCTGACTTATGTTAACATTCCCAGCTAGTTGTGTGGGCCTGTATCTTTTAAATCAATCCTTGGAACTTTAGATAACAAAAGCTAGAGTAACAAATTAAGATGTGTTTTGTCTCACGCACAAAAGTTACCTATAAGAAAATCTTGTACTGAAGATCATTCACAGTCTATCCTTCAAACTATTAACACTGAATAATCGATAGACTAATTATTGGCTAAATTACTTATTATAACTTAATGTGAATCACTAATTCTAGTAGAACTTTTATATATGAATAAAGTTAAAGTATATTAATAATATTTGTTTTATTATCCTGCAATAGAAAAACTAAACTATTTTACAAGCTCTAAACGAAATACTAAACTTTAAATTCAATAAGTCTGTTCGGCAAAACATAACACGCGTAATGAAAAATTCGTTTTTAAGTATAAAAACAACTACAAATATAACGGGGGCACAGATAATTGTTTATTAAGTCTTTTACACAATGCACAAGTACTTTAAACAATTAAACTAGCTTTAAAACTCCTTTATATATATATATATATATATATATTTTTTTTTCAACACTGCTTTCCAGCTGTCAAACTTTTGTAAAAACACTGATTATAGGGTAAATTAACACAAAATTTAGACAAGCTTAAATACTTTTCGTTAAAAGAAGTATTCATATAATTTTTTTAAATTTTTTTCCGTAATTAATTTCTCACTTTTAATCACTTTTCTCACCTAAAGTAGCAGGAGCCGATCTTACACACAGTAGATAGAGACAGTGAGTATCTCGTTAATTCCAGTAGATAGGGACATTTTTTTTTCCCATTTGTCTTACATTTTATGGTACTTTCCGAGCGTTTGCTCAATATGTACCTTGCTTACTATTGTTTTGTATATTTGTACCAATCCGGAACAATTTGAATATTATACCAAATTGATACATCCATACTATGTTTCTCGTACAATGTATTTTTAATAACCTAATGTCAGGCGTTTGGTCGCAGACGTCCCTAACCATGATAAGGTGGTTTGACTTTTTCTTATCTAGCAAAATATGTCTTAATCGATAGTGACACTACTTGTTGCAGTCATAGATTGCAGCTTTCGTTCTGCTATCTCGACAGATATCTTAAACAATAGTGACTCTACTTGTTACAATCAAAGATTGTAAGCTTTCGCTCTGCTATTTTGACTAGCTATATTGACTGACACTACTTGTTACATTTAATTGTAAACTTTCGTTTTGCTATCCCAGCCTTATGGTCTCATCGATAGTGACACTTTTTGCTGCAATCGTAGAATACAAACTTTTGTTCTGCTATCTTAACCATTTAATGCAAGTGTATGGTAAAAA
This sequence comes from Panorpa germanica, assembly GCA_963678705.1. NCBI lineage: Eukaryota > Metazoa > Arthropoda > Insecta > Mecoptera > Panorpidae > Panorpa > Panorpa germanica. The sequence continues at coordinate 263,719 of CAVMBN010000126.1, forward strand.
CTCACAATTAGGTTTTATAAAAACCATTTTTAATCCGCTGGAACCGCCTAAACAGTCAGAAGATTGTGAGATCGTGTCTTATAAACTAATGTGGCAAAATCTTGGAAACTATAAAAATTCTTAACATTAAGTAAGAAGAACCTTAACGATGGCATCGTTTGAACCTTAAGTCTCTTACATAGAGTACACCTTGCCTTGGAATAAAACTGTTAAATTACGATTTACACTAAATTGACCCCTAATCATCATCATATTTATCTTACTTAAAGATAAGGCCATTTTGTGTCGCTTCAAGAAACTACATATTTTATCTATAGCAGCTCGAGAACGGCTTTCTAGTTGTTCTCTACTATTTACACCAACAAGGATCACTTTATCATCAGCAAAACATACGTTTACATAACATTCTGAGTGAGAAACACAGTCCTCGTCGAATACTATGTTCCAGAGCTCATGGCTAATCACGCATCCCTAAAGACAACCTTTAGATAGCTGCCTTTTCATGGAACGGTATTCGGTTTGGAAAATTAATGTTCTACAAGAAAAATAGTTCTTTATAGTGCAGTAGACGTTCCTAGAGGTTTCTGTTGGCCTTATTCTTCGCAGGGCACTTGGCCACTAGACATTGTCAAAGGCATTTTGAATGTCTATAAAAATCCCAAGTACATAATTGTACTTAAGCCTACTTACTTACCATACTTGTAGTAAGGTAAGTAAGGTAATAGGTATTTAAGAAGAAATGAGATCTTTTTGGTGATCTTCACTGAGATATTTTCATATTCGTATTTATATTTAGTTAATATTATAAACTATTTTTGAAAATGTATATATCGATCGGTAAGTTCAATAAGGGGTCAAGTCCGAATTTTTAGTTTTGAGATATTGAGGAATTATGTATTCTTTTAATCATTAACCAGTTATTACTTATAACTTTAAATATGCATCGCTGAACTATCGTAACTTTGACTATAACAATATATAGTATATATAAACGGTCATTGTGGGTTACTCAACTCAATTGACTTAAGAGTCTATCGTCGACTATTGGATGTCTGCATATTGTTCTTGTTTTCATGTTGCAGCAAGTTTAACGAAATCCTGCACTGATAGTGGTAGTTTTCCTATAGCAACGTTTATTAACTTTTCCTTTAAACCTCCGCTATGAACTTTACAAACACAAATTAAAAAATCAACATATTGTTTGACTGCATCAAAAATATCTGCATTCTGGCTGTGCTTTTGGTAGCATTTCAATAACAATATTTTGTATTATTAAGATATTGCAAGTTTTGTTGTCCATTTAATTATCTTTCTTCAATAAGTTTGTGTATTTCATCTGGACATTTTACTGTAAAAGTGTTTATGTATTGGCAACAAATCCCAACAAAACAAAGTCATTTTCGTCCACAAATTATGCCATTTGATATAAACATACTTGATATAATTTATTGGCTAAATCTTTATTATTTAAGGCAGAATAAACTAAATCCTTTTCTAAATGGCATTGACCTATTTATGCAGTAAAATATCATTCGCACTACTTTATAATGTTTTTCATACTTCTAACAAAACCTACAAAGTCATTGGTTGAGTGAGTTTGGACCTATGGAGATCTATATAAGCTTGAGGTTGGCTTATCTGCGATCTGTTGACGGTATCCAAATCTCGGATTGCTCGATTGCATCCAACTCCTTTGCTAGCGTAGAATGCGCCAAAACTTCTCGAAGGACCTTTTTGTTATTAATTACTTAATAACAATTTTTTATTTTTACTTTAAGTCAAATAGCAGCGAAACACTAGTATTTTACAGAAAACATTTATTATACAAATACACTTGACGAATTACAATAATTGAAACTTAAATGAGTATATATATGTATCGATGTTACTGTGATGTAATTCACTAATAAAATCTTTATAATATTAATTTTATTATAATTGTTTAGATTATTAGACTGTTAAACGTTAGAGTTGATAATTTAGATGTTTACTGTTCTAGATGCTAGTTAATAATTTAAAGATGTTTACTGTACAAGGTTTGAGTTAATAATCTTTAAGATATTTAGTGATGTTTACTGTATGAAGTTTGTGTTAATAATGAATATTTTAATAATGATTGAACAGCACATTGGTACAAAAGGCATTTGCCAAGCCAAACTGGTGGCCATGGAACGGGCTTGTATACTCGAATACAATGCCTGAGCATCAACGACAATGGCTTTGTTAGTTGATTCAATAACAAAGCAACAGATAAAATATTTGATTTAAACAATAGAAATATTACAGAACTTAAAAACTAAAATATACAAAATTAGATTCTAAATGAAATACATTAAAGAATGCGAAATATCTATATAAAAATATAGGTTGTGCATGCGTTCTTTAACATACTCCCGCGCGTTGAAAATTGGAAGAGTCATCTTGGTTTTCAACTGATGTTCTGTAAGTAGCGGAACGAGATATTGCACTAGACGCTTTGTTTCTCCCTTAGCTGTCTTGGTAGTGGCTGCTCGAGTCGTTGAAACTTTACTAACACTTAATTTCACTTGCCTATCCAACATCCATTGAGATGGAGGAAGATTTGGCTTTTTGATTAAGACCAAAGCTCCTTGCTGCGGTACAGCATCCTTTGACATTTTCCATTTCACGAGCTGATTGCAGCGTCCTAGGTAGTCGCTTGACCATCGTTTCCACCAACTTTGAATAAAGCCTTGAAATTGTGAGAAGCGCTGCGTTCGGCTTAATTTGATTGGAGCGTCCTCTGCAGGAGCGATTCTAGTGATTTGCCGTCCTATAAAGAGGTGTCCAGGTGTGAAGGGAATAAGGTCATTAGGATCATTGGAAACGGGATAAAAGGGGTGGAAATAGAATATTGCCTCAATTTGAGTTTGCAGTGTATAAGTGTCTTTGAGAATGGTATGATTATTTAGTTTCGTTAGTTTGGCAAGTGGATAAAAATGTAAAATACTGTAATTAAAACAGTCAGGTTCAGAGTGCCATTTAACGATTAAATTTTTGAAATATTCTATACCTCCTGGGTCGATATAGAAGAGTTTGTCATTTAAAAAATTGCGGTTAATAGGTTTAAAATAAATACAAGAACCATATGCACTTACTAACGCATCACAAAAACCATGAATTTCAATTGTTTTGAAATTCTTGATCAGTGATTTTCGTGGTATGGATGCATTGTTTAGGGTCGGTAATTGCTTTATTAAAAAAGTCCATGTTTTTACTAAATTATCTGGAATTTCATCATTCCAGTGTAGATTTGTTAGCCATAATTGTTGTCTCAATAGCTTAAACGGTATAATGCAGGGTGATAATAATTCAAGCGGATCAAAGATTTTGGCAATGAATGATAGAACATTTCTATTGGGTAATTTTACAGGTGGATCAAAATGGGCGATATTGTATGTGAAACAGTATGTTTTTGAGCACCATTTGACAACTAAAGTTTTGAAATGCTCTAAGTCTGCGTGATCTATAATAAAATGTTGGTCTTGAGTAGTGTTGTCTAAATCGAATAAAATAATGGGATCGTTTGACATCCATTTTCGTGAGTAAGATCTTGCACTGCTTAATGTTTCTATGTTTTTAGTACAGCGTAGCTTAAATTCTGATAGATCATTAGATCCAGTCAGAAACTTATCAACATAGAAATCATTACGGGTGGTGTTTGTGGCATATGGATGTGATTTTAAAAATAATAATTTAGACCTTGTATGTAAGTTAATTAACCATAGTTGTTGTATCATTAATTTGCATGGTATGTCACAAGGCAAAAGTAATGCGAGTGGATAAAAGGTTCTAGCGATTAATAAAAAAACATTTGCTTTGGTTAATTTCATAAGTACTTGAATTGAATTATGCAATTCCTTGACCGTAAAGATGCCGTTTGTCTTGTTTCTAGAATTGTGAATGAAACGTAAACAATACGTGGTGACGCTATTGATCGGTTTAAAATTTGAAAATTTGTCAAATATAGAATTTGCTATGGTTATGGAGTAATTTGACAAAATGAATTATTTATGATGTTTACTAGTAACACGCTTTCTTTTTGGTAAAAGAAAGGGTTTAGTAATTGCTGTTTTGAGAACTCCTATACCGTTATGCGGTAAAAAATATGTAGGTTCAGATGAATTCTGAATAGTGTTAGTGGTCATGTGACCTAATCGTATATATTCATTAATGAATGCAGAATACATAGATTTATGTTGTTTATTTCTATCAAATTTTCTTTCCAATGAAAGAAATTGTTTAGTAGCTGCGGTTTTGGAATCTCCTAAGGCTGATGCGGGCAATTTTAATGGTAATGTACTTACGAATCTACCATCTGAGTTGCGAGTAGTAGTTTTGTTACAATGATCATGGCATGCTTGTTCTTCTAAAGTTAAAGTCCTACATTTCTTAACAGACTCGCTTTCACAAACCTTGGGAATTTGAGTTTGTTCTTTTATAATTAAAGTGCTACATTCATTAACATACTCGCTTTCACAAAACTTGGGAATTCGAGTTTGCAAGGATGTGTGATAATGATGCGCATGATTGTTGTTGGTAACAGATTTGTATTTAGTTACTATCCAACCCAGTGAAGTGTTTTGCAACTGCAATCGATCATTGGATAGTGTTGATTTGCCTAGGCGTAATAGTTTCCAAAAAATATCAGCTCCTAACAACAAATCCACAGATTGTGGTTTGTTAAAACTAGGATCTGCTAGTTTTATGCTATGCGGTATTGATAGATTGACAATATCCAATGTGATGTGTGGAATTTTGTCGGTTATTGTGTCTGTAAGCAGACAATTTACAAAGGTTTTGTAATTGTTGTTGGATGAATGCAAAGTGATTTTTGCTTGATTATGAGTTTTAGTTTCGGAGTTATCAATTCCGGTAGTAACTACATCCGAATTTGTAGTATGAATGTTTAATTTTTGTAATAAACTCTTGGTAATAAAGTTTGATTGACTACCGTTATCCAGGAGCGCGCGAGCGACAATTATTTTGCCGTTTTTGTCAGGAATGTTCACCAAAGCGGTTGTTAACATGACTTGACTTTTTTGATTGACGTGCGCTGTGAGTGTGCTAGAAGTGGTAGCTTTAAGAATTGAAGTGCTTGATGCTTCAATTGATTTAGACACTGAGATAATTTTATTGATTTTGGTGCCTATTTTAACGTATTGCATAAGAAAATCAGTATTTTCTTCATCAATGCGGTCTATTTCAGCTTGATCCTCAGTTTGTTCATGCATTTGTTCATGAACTTTATTAATGGAAGCCATTAGTGGTTCCCATAGCTTATGAAGAAATTTTATGTTTTCCACATCGTAAGTGGATGGATCTTTTATATCAACATTTTCAATGGCTTTGCTGCATTGTTTTAATGATGATTTAATACAATGTATTTTTGTAGTTAAGATTTTTAAAGACATTGTGGATGGACCTTTAAATCTCTAATGATATTTTAAATATAATATTTAAAACTGATTGTAAAAATATATTATTGTTGATGCAAATAATATAAGTGGTACTCTATTACGTACAATACGTAAAAGACTTTTATGCAAAATACACAGACGGTAATTATGGTTTGAACAAATGTATTCAAACGCTTGAGTCGGAATAATAATATTCGCTAAATAATGCGATTGGCGTATGCTCCAAGTGTCGTATTCCATTGAGAGGACGTTAGATGACGTAATGTAAGAGGCTATACTTATGGAATCTAATATTCGCAACCAATGCAATTAATGTATGTGTGTATGTGTGCTGAATGACACGAATACGAGCCCTATAGATGGTCATTAGCGTGGTAACGCTTTAAATGACTTGACTAAAGAGGCAAGGATTTATTAACTACAAACAGAAAACTAAATATCGTTGAATGATTGATTGAAAAATATAATTCAACAATGATACGAACTTTGTGATGGAAATGAATCATTGATGGCCAACACCTTGGTACAATGAAATAACGATTGAAACAGTAGTATATGTAAAAAATTTGTAAAATATGAGATGTAAATGCAAAAACCCAAAATAGAGGTAATAAATGGGGATAGGATGGGAATTATATAAATGTTTTAGGATTACCTTGACACCACTGTCGTGTAGTAACTCTCGTTTCAAGACTGAATCCAAATGTTGCTGCGATTGACTCGTGTGTGCTGTTGTACTTGGCGCCAAAATTGAGATTTTTCTTGATTGTTCACCTTGCTTGATGAATCCTTTTCAAAGATGATCAGTGTGGGAATCCTTTTCAAAGATGATCAGTGTGGTGTGAATCTTCCTTGAAGATGCTCAATTGCTGGATCCGTTGATGAATCTTGCTTGAAGATGATCAAATGGATGGAATCTTCTTTGAAGGATCAAAATACTGAATATCCGTTCTTCAAGATGATCAATTCTTGTGAATCCGCTCTTGAAGATGGTTTAATGGTGTAAATCCGGCTCGAAGGACCAAATGGTTGAGTGAGTTTGGACCTATGGAGATCTATATAAGCTTTATGTTGGCTTATCTGCGATCTGTTGACGGTATCCAAATCTCGGATTGCTCGATTGCATCCAACTCCTTTGATAGCGTAGAATGCGCCAAAACTTCTCGAAGGACCTTTTTGTTATTAATTACTTAATAACGATTTTTTATTTTTACTTTAAGTCAATTAGCAGCGAAACACTAGTATTTTACAGTGTTTGGGCGATTGTGATGCCCGGGTATTTCACCAAAAGTAGTCAGGAAGTCTTCGAAATTCGTGAACTCAGTATGAATTTAAAAGTATATTTATTTCATACAAAATTACACATTGGGGTCGTAAATCCCAACAGAATTACACAATTAAACACTTATCCTAATAATTAATAATAATGAATGTATATAAATGTATGTGAATGTCTTAATGTATATATTTTAATATTAAATTGTACTGTTTATTTAATACGTGTTATCTCGTTGAGAGCTGGTTCAAAAAAGGGTGATTTTACTATAATACATTTAACACTTAAAAATAGAAAAGGGTGGGGATGAACCCATAATACAATTTGCGGCCATATTGAACGGAAATAGGTAATAAAATTATTGGTAACTACAAGAAATGTAAGTCTGGATTTACACGTCCCACATCAAAATGTACAGGCGACACTCAATAAAGTTCATTTACACTTTTGCCTTAAAAACATGTAAAATTAGGTTATATTATAATTGTATTTTGATGCATGTTTTTGTCCATACTCCCCCCCTTGATAAATTGGGTTTATCAAAATGAATTCACTGGTAAAAAGAGCTGAACGTCTGACAGCACGTTTGATCTCTCCTGGTTGAGTTTTCAAGGTGGCGGCTCTAGGAGTGTTGTCGTTGCCTGCAGTGAGATATGTTATGCGTCCCATTATCCATTGAGTATGAGGTATATTGTCTTCTTGTACTATTACAAGTGATCCGATTTCTAGATCCAGGGTGCTTGATGTGTTACATTTTGCGCGCTGTTGACAGAAGTGGATATAGTCTGTATACCATCGTTGTATCTGCTGGAATCTTCTCATGTTGTTGAGGTTCACTGGCGCTCCTGGAGTAGGCATAGCACTGCTGATTTGTCGACCTATGATTAAGTGTCCGGGAGTAAAAGGAATAAGGTCATCTGGATTGGGTGACATGGGGTACATTGCTTGGGAGTTCAATATTGCTTTATTCTTAGTTAATTTATAGAAAATATTATTAGTTCCGCTGAAATGTATTGATTGGACATTGAACTCTGTAACTAAGTTTCTTTTGTAGCAAAGACAATTAAAAAAGTATATATAATATTTAATGATAGAACCGTCATATTTACTTTTTATTAGTAATGGCCCTGCGCAGTCAACTCCAGTAGTTCTAAATGGATAGTTGAGTTTGACTTTTAATATGCGGTAAATTGCATTGCATTTATTGGTTATAATAATTTTTTCCTTAGGAATTTCTGGTAAATTGAAATTATGTATAGGTTAGTGATTAGACGGTTGCTGTAGCCAGGATGGACCTGACCATAGTTGGATGTTTAAAGGGAAGTCTAATATGATAATTTGTAATATAAAATCTGCCTGGTGTGAGGTTATAGGAATACAACGCCATTGATAGTTGTCTGTAATGTCTGAATGACTATCTGTAATAATGTTAGCAATAAAAGGTTTTAAGTTATGAAGAGACAGTTTAATCCATTGTAGCACAATTGTGGAATCTGCCCATAAAATAATTATTTTTAATTTAACTGGAAACAAGTTTATTGCTTTTTTGACCATTCTTATAATGATTGAGGCGGCACATAGCTCTAACAATGGTGTGGTCAAAGTTTTTAATGGCGTGATCTTCGATTTACAATGTATAAAGAGTATTTTTGCGTTTACCAAATCATTAATGTTTGTTAAATAACTGCAACTTACAGACGCCTTTGCGAATCGATCATAAAGGCCATGTAATTCAATAGTTACAGAATTATTTGTTAGAACATCGCGTTTTATCGTCATATCATTCATAGCAACCAAAGATTTTATTAATGATAAACAATAACTTTTGAGATCCCGTGGCATCTCATCATCCCAGTTTAATTTTAATAAGCATAGCGTCTGTCTAATGATTTTAAATGAATTAATGCAAGATGAAAAAGAGCATGGCGGGTCCAAAATATTTGTAACGAACGACGGTATGGTTCGCTTTGTAAGTTTCACGGGTTGTTTAATAAGAATAAATGTATATTGGAATAAGTCCCGTTCAGAATCCCACATAACGCATAGTGATTTTGCACATACTATGTCACCTGGATCAAAATAAAAATGCCTAGTTGAATGGTAACCTTTTAACTCTTACAGCAATGATGGTGCATTGAAAACCCATTTATGTAATTGAAAACTTCCTTCCGACAATATTAAACTGAATTGTTTGCAATGATCAGACAGTTCAATCCTGTCATTGGAATCTGTTATGAGGCCGTATGTTACCGTATTCAATTGATAAGAACGCAATGGTTTTCGTGGCTCGAACCGCCAAATAATAGTGTGACCATTTGCTTGAAGAGCGTTTAATGAAACACCGGTAGTAGTATTCATAGAACTATTAAAAACATCTCTTATTTTGCTGTTAGTGCTAATTGGTTTTATCGCACCACTACGTGGTGAGAAATATGAATTTCTTAAATGCCTTGGTTCTGTATTTAGGAAGTTATGATTTAAATAAATGCTGTCCCTTATAAATTTATTGTACATAATCTTTAATACCGGGTTGTCGTTTGGTTTTCTCCCGAATTTAAGAAAAGGTTTTGTGACTATGTTCTTAATACCTTCTAACAACACCGGTGGCTTTTTGATTGCTAATGTAACACCGAATGTACCGTTAACATCAAATTGTGTGCTTTTAATAATTTGTTCCTTACAAACTGTTTGTTTGTCAATTCGCGGAATAGAATCTAAAACGTTAACCAATGTAAGTGAATCTTTGATTTGTGTTAAAGCAACTGATGTGTCGGTAACATCACTTGTTGTAGTGTTATTTATTTGTTTCTCACAAACTACTTCTTCCGTAATCTGAGGAATGAATATTGAATCTCCTATTGTAGGTGATTCTTTTAGTGGAACAGTGACAACTGACGTGTCATGAACATCACGTGTTCTGTTGATTACAAGATGCTCCTCGCAGACTACCTGTTCGGCAGTGTGCGGATTGCAATAGGGCACACTTTTAATTTCCCTGAACTTTGTTAACTGAGTTTGGATTTGCGAATGGTGGCAACGAAACAGTTTTTGTTCACTTTTGTCATTAATGCCAATTACAATCCATCCTAGTACAGTGTTTTGTATTTTAATTTTATTTTGCATTAATTTATTTTTACCTATCATTATCAGGTCCCAGAATACATCTGCTCCGAGTAATATGTCTATCTTACTAGGCTTGTTAAAGTTTGGGTCAGCTAATTTTATATGGCTTGGTACAATTAAGCCCCTAATGTCTAAACTATTATTAGGTACGTTGTCAGTTATCCTTTCGATAACTAAACATTCGATATTTTTTGAATAGTCATTATTCAAAGAATTTATTTGTACACTAACTTTCGAATTTACATTATTTTTGGTTTGACCGATACCTGATATGACAATATTGGTGTTAGTTAAGGGTGATTTTAATTTTCTTGCAAACTGCTTTGTCATAAAGGAAGTTTGGCTGCCATTGTCTAAAAGAGCACGTGCCTTTATGGTTTTTCCATGCTTGTCGACAACCTCCACTACTGCGGTAGCAAGTAGCGTGTAATTTGAATTCAGAGTCTGCGACGTAAGAGTTTGACTTGATACGGCAGGCTCTGATTGAGGTGTAGCCTTCTCTAAATGAAGCAAAGTATTATAAAGTTTTCGACAAATTCTGCATTGATATTTTGACTTACATTTATTTCTAGAATGACCGGCGTAGAGACAATTTAAGCACAAATTACTATTTTGACAGTGTTCTATTCTATCATTTACATTGAGTTTCAGAAAATCTTGACATTTGTACATTAAATGATCTCCTTGGCAGTAATAGCATTTAATTTGTTGAGTCACCAATAATGATTTGTGATGTTTTGGTTTACTACTGGGTTTATAATTAAAACTTTGTTCATCAAGGTCACGAGCACGATCAAGAATAAAAGTTAACATAGAATCCACTGTTTGATATTCTGATTTAGAACTAGGTGACATTTGCCAATGTGCTCTAGTTTCAACGTTCAATTTTTTAAATATTAGTGTGGTAACTAGTTGATCCCATCTGCTATGAGGAGGAATGTGTGTTTCTAGAGCCTTAACATGCTTTCTAATGGAATTCGCGGTAACCCTAAGCTTATCACTGGATTCTACGTTTAAGCTTGGTATATCAAGAAAGGAATTAATATGATGAGAAACTATTGCCTTTTTATTATCATAAGTTTGCAGCATGAGATTCCAACATAGTTCGTAATTTTCTGGTAAAATTTCAATAGAGGATATTGTGTCAAGGGCATCGCCTTTAAGACAATCTCCTAAGTAATGCAATTTTTGATGATTATTATATCCGACATTATGTACTAAGCTGACATAACTGGATTTGAAATTATTCCATGATGTTATGTCGCCGTCAAAACTAGGTACAGAAATTGTCGGTAGTCGTATGCCATTGTTTATATAATGAGGAGTGTTATCAGTTGATCTGGTATCATGACGATCCATAATCGTATCTATAACACACCATATATCACTGAATTTCTTAGACAAATTTGAACGTGTTTCAGAAAGCTTTTGTTTATCTGCATCATCCAAATGTTGACGTAATTCAACACAAACATTTTCAATTTTATCAACCAGTGGCTCACAAATTTTCTTACAATACTTAATCCTGTGAACGTCGTATGTTGATGGGTCATTTAAATCTATGCTATCAATATAGGGGACATGATCATTTAAAGTTTGCTCATAAACCTCTAATTGCGCGTATAACTTCTTGATATTAACCATTTTGAATCTTTGTAATTAGTTTAAATAGAAATTAAAATTATTGTCTGATGCGAGTATCAAATTATTTAAGCAATATGGAATGAATGGATACTCTCTTTTTTAAAATACCAATAAAATATTTTTAAAAATATAATGTAAAAGTGTGAATAAGTAATATAAAATGTGATCTGGTCAATATTGTAGAAAGTACCCAGAACCACATGTAAATATAATGCAGTATAATAAAAATGTTCTGGTCTCAGACTAATAAAACCCTAAGGGTACGTAGATACGGATCAATCAGGTATATGAAACACAACTCAATAGCGCATGGCCATAGGAAAAGGTCTAGACAGGACCGTACTTGTGCTGAAGTTTTAAATGCAATATCGCTTAACAACAAATAGGCAGAACAAATATTACCACGTGTTTAAAAGTTGTCGTAATTTAGAAACAATCCCGGTGGCTTTTAATATGTAATATTTTACCAACTCAAAAGATATATTTTGCTCAATGAAATAATCCCGGTGGCTTTTAATATCGATTATTTACCAACGCATAAGAAATATTTACTAAATATGGACATTAGCTGTGCCCTCCTAAACCAACAATTTGTAAGACTAACAAATCAAACAATATACACAAAATAACAATCTTTGCTACAATTTTATAGTATAAAAAAAATGCACAAAGATATTTTAGAAGTAAAACAAAGCAATATTGATATAGGATATGGAGAATTTTTTAAGGAATAGACACTAACCGTTGTTGCACGTGTTTGCTCAGGGGTGCCTCTTTGACCAATTTTCCAGTGTTTGTATAACTCAAAACTTCAAATTCTTTACTGTAGATAATTGCAGGTATTCCATGCACGATTGTTTCTCGCGACTGTAGGAGATCCGGCTCGAAGGACCAAATGTTTGGGCGATTGTGGTGCCCGGGTATTTCACCAAAAGTAGTCAGGAAGTCTTCGAAATTCGTGAACTCAGTATGAATTTAAAAGTATATTTATTTCATACAAAATTACACATTGGGGTCGTAAATCCCAACAGAATTACACAATTAAACACTTATCCTAATAATTAATAATAATGAATGTATATAAATGTATGTGAATGTCTTAATGTATATATTTTAATATTAAATTGTACTGTTTATTTAATACGTGTTATCTCGTTGAGAGCTGGTTCGAAAAAGGGTGATTTTACTATAATACATTTAACACTTAAAAATAGAAAAGGGTGGGGATGAACCCATAATACAATTTGCGGCCATATTGAACGGAAATAGGTAATAAAATTATTGGTAACTACAAGAAATGTAAGTCTGGATTTACACGTCCCACATCAAAATGTACAGGCGACACTCAATAAAGTTCATTTACACTTTTGCCTTAAAAACATGTAAAATTAGGTTATATTATAATTGTATTTTGATGCATGTTTTTGTCCATACAGAAAACATTTATTATACAAATACACTTGCCGAATTACAATAATTGAAACTTAAATGAATATCTGGATGTATCGATGTTACTGTGATGCAATTCACTATTAAAATATTTATAATATTAATTTTATTATAATTGTTTAGATTATTAGACTGTTAAACGTTAGAGTTGATAATTTAGATGTTTACTGTTCTAGATGCTAGTTAATAATTTAAAGATGTTTACTGTACGAAGTTTGAGTTAATAATCTTTAAGATATTTAGTGATGTTTACTGTATGAAGTTTGTGTTAATAATAAATATTTTAATAATGATTGAACAGCACATTGGTACAAAAGGCATTTGCCAAGCCAAGCTGGTGGCCTTGGAACGGGCTTGTATACTCGAATACAATGCCTGAGCATCAACGACAATGGCTTTGTTAGTTGATTCAATAACAAAGCAACAGATAAAATATTTGATTTAAACAATAAAAATATTACAGAACTTAAAAACTAAATTATACAAAATTAGATTCTAAATGAAATACATTAAAGAATGCGAAATATCTATATAAAAATATAGGTTGTGCATGCGTTCTTTAACAGTCATCTTCTTCACAATTTCTTATTTATTCTATAAATATTTTTAAAAAATGTTGTTGACAATTAAGGTGTTAAAAGCATTTATTTTTATTTTAATTCAATTTGTCGATGGCTGTGGTAAATCTTACTGCATATTGTGTGTTAGTTGTAGTATCAATCAGTGGTTTTAATTTGTGGACTGTAAATATGTTAATAGAAATAAAAAACTATATCTAAATTTGTTTTTTTTACATTTTAATTAAAGTATTTCTTTATTTTAATTCCGTACTACTTCCATTCTTGCTGTATAAAAGCCTAAGCCTATGATATGAGGGCAAAAAAAATTAAATAGGAGTGAGGTACTTAAATTTACAAGTAACGGTGTTATAAGAAAACCCGTTTAGTAGCTATAGACAATACAGGATCATCACCGTAATAAAAATGCATTTAAGCTTATAGGAAGAATACTAAATAATATTTCATACTGCCCACAAAGGCCTGTGACAAATCTTTTAAACTAACAATATTTTAGAGATTTTAGTTTAGGTACCTAATAATTTTACAACATAAAAACCTAAGAAATGTTAACCATAAAAAAACAATTTAAAAAAAAATGTTATATCTTATAACATAAATTAAAATAACCGATTGAATATTTGCATAGCCTAGACATGTCATTAAAGCTTATGTAGGTCGCAACGTATTAATTATTACAATAGAATATTTTAAACGTATTGTTAAGTGCTGTGCACTGCTTGTTGGGTGATAGCTAACTTTTATTTTAAGTTTAAATTTCTTTTTTTAAATAGAAATATTTAACTCGTCCATATTTTGCTTGCGACGGGGGTAAACACTAGTATTCTTACATTATTATTTGTTACTTTAGTATTTTTTTGTTGGTTCTTTAATACTCCAACAGGTAAAAACTTTTGGATACTATAAACCTACAGTCTAGGGGTCTTCGGTAGATAACGAATTCTATATAATTGTTGTTCAATACAAAATACAATCTTATAAATAAAAAAATACAAAATTCTAAAACACAAACATATTTTAATTTCTTGATTGATTTCTTTTATTTTGAGCCTCTATAATATATGGAGAGTCCCTACATTTTTCATTTTTATTTTAGCTTTTCTGTAGAATGATTTCGAGTAACAGGAAATTTTTAAAAAAATTGTCTAATTTTGTTTTAATTATTTCGACAAATAAATCATTACATTCACCTGAGTAAAAAGTAAAATTTCAAAAAACAAATTCTGCATGTACATTATGTTCTTGAATACGAAATACGTTTCGAAATTTATAAATTCAATTTTTTTTAAAACGGTCGCTAATAAAGTCAAGCTCAAATTTTGGATTTTGTAATAACTGAATATAATATTTAAAAAAAATTAAAAATTGTATGTATGGGCACATTCATGGAAACCATGCATCTCTTTGAAAATATATTATTATTTAGTAATATTATTAAATTTATCATTTGCGCTACATAGAACTCGACGCGTTTTTGAAGTACTTGTTTGAACCGCAAATATTTTATTGCGATTATTTTTGCGATGTTGTACCATGAATGTGAATAAAACCACGTGAATGTTTTTTTTGTTTAAAATTAATTTATTCAGAACTACAAGACACTGTACTATTAAGGAATGCCTTTGTTTGTCGAATATAATAGTTAAAGTTAATAGTAAAAAATTAAAATAAACATAAGTACAATGCAATCTAAATTACAATGTTACTAGCGCAAGTCTTAGACTAATAATGAATAAAAATTTATATTCAATTGACATTTATAACAAAAAAAAACTAAAATTACAGTGTCGATGTGGTCCATCAGTTGGTTCTGTCTATTAAGACTTATAGTACGCAACATGCACCACGCCTTGAACTATTGTAGTTCAATGTTTATGAATAGTAGAGTCGTAATCAGCCGGAAGCGGGCATAACCTTTTTTGTGCTGCGATCCAGTTGCCCTAAGGCAGTTTTAATTGTGGCAGCACGCACTATCCCATATTTTCCAGGATGAATTTTGATCACACGGCCTAGGAGCCACTGAAGTGGAGGGAGGCTGTCCTCGGCAATTAGGACAAGTGTGCTGGCTTGTAGATTCGGTGAATTTCCTTGATGAGCTGGCCGCGTGATTAGTTGATGAAGGTATTCCTTATACCACCGCTTCCAGAAGTATTGCTTCATCTGCTGCGCATGTTGGAATGCCGACAGTCGATTGAAGCTAGTGCTAGTCCAGTCCGCTTAAGGAAAGTTTGTCAGTAGACCACCAATAAGAAAATGGTCAGGTGGTAAAGGGAGTAGGTCATTGGGATCAGGAGATAAGAGAGATATGGGACAAGATTTTAGTATGGCTTTGATCTCAACTACATATGTTTTTAATTGCTCGTACGTTCACAGAGTGTTTAACTCAGTGCGCGTTAGGTGATTCTTAAATGATCGTACCGTAGCCTCCCAAAGCCCTTTAAAGTTAGGAGCCCTAAGAAGAATAAAATGCCAAGTTATTTTTTCCTCGTGAAGATATCTCTGTATTAAATACTTGTACTCGGCTGTGTTAATAAGATCATATATTTCATTATATTCGCGATTTGCCCCTACAAAATTGGTAGCGTTGTCGGAGAAAATGTCTGTAGACTGTTCGCGCCTAGAAAAGAAGCGCTTGAGACTAGCAATAAATTCTTCGGTGGGGAGGTCACTTACTAGTTCGAGGTGGACAGCCTTAGTAGACATGCAAACATATAAAGCCACATAAACCTTTACGATATGACGATTACGATGTCGTCTTTTCTTAATGTAAAATGGTCCAAAATAATCGACCCCGACGCAAAGAAACGGACCGGCCTGGGAAACTCGGTAGGGTGGAAGATCGCCCATGAAGTGGTCTGTGACGAGGCTTAGCTCGAAAACAGATCACACATTGATGTATAATTTTTCGCGTAACGTTGCGACTGTCCAGCGGCCAATAGGTTTGCCGCACGGAATATAAGGTGCTTTGAATACCCGCGTGATTGAGCCGAACATGCTTCTGCCGTATAATGGTGCGAGTGATGTGATGATGAGCGGGCAATAATATAGGGTGACGTTGACTGTCGGGAAAGTCTGCGCGTGCAAGTCTACCACCTACACGGAGAATTCCTATGGAGTCGAGAAACGGGCTAAGAGGTATCAATCGACTGTTATCCTGAATAGCTATCCCTTTTTTGTAAAGATTAAATTCTACTGAAAACGAAGATCCTTGAACCTTGAATTTTAATTATCGTTTCGCGGGCTGTGGCCATTTCCCAAAGCGATAAGCAGCTTTAAGTTTGCAGTAAATAATTGCATATTAAATTATGAATGAACCGGAGAATGTATGCAACAATACGGGTCGTTTTGCCCAGCGAGGAGTACCTGTTAATCAACTCAAACCCTCGCAATTGTAATTTCAAGCAGGTGTAATTAGTAAGCGCGTTTGTTTTTACATCAGGAAGCTCAATGCTAGCTAAAATTGTCTTGGGCCATGAGCTCTGAGATTCTTATAGCCATGACGGCCCATGCTGCCACAGTTTTCCTGAAATAAACTCCGACGGAAGCTGACCGCGAGAAACTATATCCGCGGGGTTGTCAAGTGAAGCAATGTGTCGCTAATGACACTTGGCGGTTAATTGTTGTATTTCGGCGACGCGGTTAGAGACAAATGTTTTTAGGCGATGCGGATAAGTGTTGATCCAATGCAATGCTATCGTGGAGTCACACCACAAGAAAAGGTCGTCTATGGTAATTAACAGCGCGGTTTTTACCGTTTCAACTAGCCGAGCAAGTAATAGGGCGCCACAAAGCTCCAAACGAGGTAGTGAAATGGAACTTACTTGAACCACTCGCGACATAGAGCAAATTAGTTAAACGTGGACCCTATCATTTTTATCTATGGATCGTAGGTAAATACAAGCGCCATACGCCTTCTCGCTAGCATCACAAAACCCATGTAATTGAATAGTTTTTGATTCAGCTACAGTGATGCAGCGTTTGAACCGCGGTAATTCGAGTAACGGAAGCTGGTCACAAAAAGTTGACCACAAAGTATGTATATCTACGGGAATAGCTTCATCCCAGGCTACCCCTAATTACCATAACACTAGAATAACTATTTTCGCATACACTATTACCAGACCCAGAAGACCCAGCAGAGCAAATAATTGAGCTATTTGACTTAAGATGAAATGTTTATTTACTGCGGTAATTTTACTGCTATTTACACTGTAGAAAATCTAAATCTCCCTAGCATTCCAGTGAATACCTAGGGCCTTGATTGTCATATCAGGATCCACTGACATGTAAGTAGCATTGTCATTTTCATCGTAGTTGTAAACGAGAGATGGATCGTTTGACACCCATTTTCTCAAGTTAAACCCTCGCCTTTTAGTGATGCAATTTAGTTCAACTCGTAAAGACTCTTCTTCTTGTCGCGTGTTTGCGCCTGCTAGTAAGTCGTTTACATAAAAATCGTGCCTTAAAGCATTAGCAGCGCGAGGATAAGCATGACCCTCGTCCTCCGCGAGCTGGTGCTACGATCGGATTGACAGATAAGAAGCACATGCAGTGCCATAGGTAGCAGTATTTAGCGCGTAAATTTTTATTGGATCTGATGGCTGATAGCTACGAAATAAAATTTTTTGATAACGCGTATCTTCAGGATGCACCTGAATTTGGCGGTACATTTTTTCAATGTCCGCCGTGAGTACAAATGGGTGCGACCGATAGCGAATGAGAATGGTAAATAAGTTATCTTGTAATTTAGGACCGACGAGAAGCGAATCATTTAATGATATACCGGTAGATGTTTTAGCCGAGTTGTCGAAAACTACCCGAGTTTTAGTTGTAATACTGTCATGTTTTATAACTGCGTGGTGAGGGAGATAAAAATCATGAGAATTATCTGACAGGTCGGCATTCGACATATGACCCAGCTCTAAATATTCCTGTAAAAATGAATTCTAATTATTGCGCGTAATAGAATCCTTGAGAAGACGCTTCTTAAGAGAATGAAACTGTCGCAGTGATGAATTATAAGAATTCCCAAGTATTAATTTATTTTCATTAAACGGCAATCTAACTATGTTTTGGCCTGTAGAATCCCTGGTGGTGTGTAACTTGTAGTGCTATTCACACAACCTTTCGTCTGGAGACAAGGCCTTAAGAGGAGGTAACTCATCGATCTTCCAGAATCGCGTAAGGTTATAATCGTTAGGCTGGCTGCTTAATGCAAGATGACAAGACACGGAGGGTCCTTTAACTAAATGATTCACGCTACCTGCGACGACCCATCCAAGCTGTGTCTTTTGGAGTACAGGATCCGGATATTTTTTTAACTGGATTTGGCCTACTCCTAATAGTTTATAAAATAAATTGACACCTATCAAGGCATTTACGCTCGATGGTTTGCAGAATTCCGGATCCGCAAGCGCAATATTTTTTGGAATTTCAAACTACGAGGGATCTATATGCACCGACGGCATTGCCTTAGTGATGTTTGGAACTATAAAAAATTCTATGTTTTTTGAGAATTTATTAAAACGCGATTTAATAGTAGCACGGGTGCTGTATTTAATGTTAGTGCATTTTAATGGGCTAATGGGATATAATGGACTTTTGGACTTTTCTTGAATTACCTAAAAATATAGCTACTTACCCTTTGCTTAGATCGTTTCCTTGCAGCTTCCAAGGTGAATAAACCTGTTACTGAAGTAGTTGGAGTTTTAATTTCTGAACACTGCTACCTTTTTCTTTTTGATTGTTTACAGCGGTTATATATAATCCTAGCATCCCTGTAAGTTCAAAAAGGTAAAGTTTATAATATACTTTAAGAAATATATGAAAACACTCTGAGATGCAAAATAATTAATAAATAAGTACAATACAAAACAAGTAAGGTGTAGAATGTAACAACGGAAAAGATATTAAATGTTTCTTTAATTTTTTTTAAGTTTTGGATAAAATGCGGGTTGCATTCATGTTTTTATTAGATTCATATTTTTAATAGAGTACAAATATTAAAACATATCTTTATATATATTGTTTCTATTTCTATTACACATAATTTAAAATGTCTTAATATTGAATTAAATCAAAATTTTGTTATTATATGTTGCTTGACAATAACGTTGTTCAAAGACTACGCAGGACTAAATCCTCGGACCTAGTAATCAAATTAAAAAGAATTGTTTATTGGAACAATATCAACCACACCGTTTAATTATAGAAATGTAAGCCACTAGATAGGTATTTCTATACTTAGTTGTAGTATTACAGTCAATAAAAATAAAAAAATTAAAAAATCGAAGTTGAATGTTATTTACCAACTCCGCAGCACTGGTTTAAAGCCAAAGGATAAACTACCTCTTTTTAAATGATACAGGAAGCTTTGAAAGTTTTTTTTTGTAGTTTTTGGCGTAAGGGCAACTTCTATTTTGGCTAAATAAGCGGCCCATGTTGTAATGTTGTTAGTTTAAACTTCTCAGGGGCACCTACTCTTTGTAACTACTTTACAAGACCCACCAGGATGTAATTATAACTAATGCCCAAAATGTTAATTTTTCATCTAGAAAGATATTTATTATTGTAGTAAAGCTAAAAGTTTTTTAAAATTGTATTTTATTAAAGCGTACCTTTTTTTTTTTTGGTTTTTGCTTTGGAATGGTTAATTTTTTTAGTCTAATATTTGCATAGCTAACATTTAGATCATAATTTATTTCCACTGCATCAGCAGCTTTTGTATCACACTCTTGACAATAATAAAAACCATCATCATTGGAAAACTCATTTAACCACACGTTACACACTCCGGTATCTGTGAAGTAGTCATTTCCAAACAATCCTACAGAAAAATAATATTAGAATTCTTTGTAATTATTGGATACACCTACATTTTTTGTTTTATAGCACTCATTCTATACTCAAAGCACGTACAACATGTATTAGTTACTACTAGTAATAGTACCTCTTTTAATTAAAAATATACAATATTCATGCTTTAAGTTAAAATTTTAAATCTGAGGTTAAATTATGAATTACAGGTATAAGGGATTACAGGTTTTTGCAAAATACACGCTTATTTAATTCCAAACCACATCACAAAGCTTATTACGTTTCTTACAAAATGGTTGAAAATTGTAATAGTTTTATACTGGATGTGTATTGTTATAATATGAAAATAAACTAAACCTTTAAAAATGTAAGAATTATTGTCATCAAAAGGCAATATCCATTTTCAAATGTCTCATTATTTGCATCATATATTTAAACCATTTTAAATTTGTTTTAGCAAATATTCTAACGTTTTGCATACATTTGATCGTGATGCACTTGTAAACCTATAACTTCAGTTTAATAAAACTGTGCAATCTTCTTACTATAATGATGTTCGTAATTTCTACCGTTTATATAAAAAACCCATAAGAACGCATGTTGGAATAGGTATATTTTTATTTTATTTAGTAATTTTGATGTGTGTGTCGTTAGACTTTACATTCTTTCAATATTAAATCACGTAATAACATCTCATTTGTAACTTAAACTTAAAATTATTCTAACATTTTTAATAATTCCAACTGCAATGTTTAAATTTTGTACTCTTGTTCCTATATTTTCTTGCTCCTTACTCCTCATTGTTTCTCTACCTTTACTATTTTTTCTTGACTCTCTTCCTTTGCTATTTTATTATTGTCTCTATCTCCGTCATCCACCTCTTGTCCTTATCTTTTTTCGCAAATCCTCTATTATATGAACTAAAAATTTAACTGTTTCCTCGCTACTTATCTATTTCTTCTGCTTCCCTTTACTGCCGCTTTTAGTACTTCCTTTTAGCAAACTAGATACGAGATTATTTATTGTCTTGTTTTTCTTTCTTTTCTTCTATTTCCGCCATCCACCTCTTTCCTTCACTGCTTGTTCACTGCATGTTGGAATAGGTATATATATATATATTGTTGTCACAGTTTACATCGAGTCTTCTTGGTGAGCGCACGTATTTACAATAAACAAAACAATAAAATAAATAGTGATCTTTTTTTTTTGCAAATTATAATATTTTTTCTTTTCGTGATTTATTTTTTTTTTAAATTATAATTTATATTATTATTAAGTGTTATTAATAAGAAGTGAAGTAACTTCTATTTAATTATCACTGGTTAATTAACAATATGGATATGGAGGTTGAACCTCCCGATAAAAATCCGATCAATAAAAACAACTCTGTGACTAACAAATCAATTCCTACAGATAAAACATCCAGTGATATAACAGAAAACTTAAATAACAATAGTGACAATGTTAAAAAAATATTTAATAATTTATACAACACAGAAACAAAATTTGACTCGTATAAAGTAATGATAGTTAAAAATAATAGTGATGGAAATACATTTTTTAGTTCTCTTAAATTAGCAGAAATAATATGTAAAATTAGCAATAAATCTAATATAATAGAAATTAAAAAAGTGGGAAGAAATAGAGTAATAGTTCAATGTGCTAATGCAGTACTAGCTAACGAAATTACCAAATCAACATTGCTGAAAAACAATGGGTATGAAGCGTTTATCCCATTTTACTGGTGCACAAAAGTTGCTATTATAAAAGGTGTTGATATTGAATATTCTGAAGATACAATTTTAAATAATATAGAGTGTCCACCTTTTAAAGTAACGAGAGTGCAAAGGTTAAATCGAAAACTAAGAGTTGACGGAGCTATTAAATATGAACCCAGTACAACAGTGAAATTATTCTTTGAAGGACTTGCTATTCCTGCTTATGTTTACATGTGGAGAGTGAGACGAGCATGTGAACCATTTGTACAACAGACGATACAATGTTATAATTGTTTTAAATTTGGACATGCAGCCACAAAATGTAGAGCAAAAGTAGCAAAATGTAAATTCTGCGGAAGTGAAGATCATATACGTACTGCATGCACATCTCCTAATCCGACATGCATAAATTGTAAACTTAACCACGAGGCTACAGACAATGAATGTCCTGAAAAAAAAAGACAAATCAAGATAAAAGATCTCATGGCCCAACACAATCTCAGTTTTTATGAAGCAAAATTAGAATTAACAGAAAAAAATACAGACTATTTATACTCAGTAAGAACTCAAAACTCTTTTGAAGCTCTAAACTACAATGAGACTTTTCCCAATATAACTAATAAATACAATAGTATCAACATAATTCCAACATACAAACCAAACCCTTTAACCAGAAGAACTAATACCAGAGTGAATAAATCAAATACAGGTAACTCGTTACAAAGATCTTACAGTCAACCACAACCTACGACATCCACTAAAGAACCAATTCCAAAAAGAAGAAGAGAAGAAAAGAAACCTAACAATGAAGAAAGCGACACATACCTTAAGATAACTAATCAAGGAAAAAACAGAAAGCAAATCAACCAAGAGACACCTGATATTACAATGGAAAACAATGATAATGATACCTGCTATACATCAATATATAATAAAAATAATGATGACAAAATTAAAAATACAAACAAAGACCCAAATATTACATCCCAATCCCTTAGAAGCTACAAGAAACAAATATCTAGTGTACAATGGCCAAACTCGTAAGAAAACATCGATATATAAATTAAGTTTATTTTTTAAAAATCTATTCACATCACTAAACCTAATCGTTTAATAAATTTACTAAAATATTAAATCAACAATAATTATATAAACGGAGAGAAAAAAAAATAAAATAAAATATATAAATAAATCTAACAACAAGACCAAGGACAGATATAAAAATCAATAATTAATTAAAACAGTTAAAATGATAAATTTTATTCAATGGAATTGCAGAGGAGTCAGATATATTAAAGAGGAACTACAACATATGTTACAGAAGCATAACATACATATATGCATACTATCAGAAACGTTTTTAACAAAAAATATCAATTTCAACATCAAAGGTTATTTTATTGAAAGAGAAGATAGGATACAGAATACAAATTATAATCCCCACGGGGGTGTTGCTATCTTGATCCATAAATCTATAAAATATAAACGAGTAATGCTAAATAACCCATTTAATTCGGTCGAAATAGTTGGAATAATTTTAACACATAACGAAACTGATGTAATATGTATTTTATCAATCTATGCTAAACCGAATCATAAACTATCTAATTCTAATTGGTCACAGATAAAACAACAAATAGATGTTCCTGTTATACTTGCTGGAGATTTTAACGCGACTAATCTTGCTTGGGATATAAATTGTCCAGGTAGTCAGTATGAAGGTAACGAATTGTTAGATTTCATAGAAAACGAAAATCTAAATATTATCAACGATGATAAACCAACTAGAGTAAGCAATCTCAGTACAAGGGACAGTATATTGGATCTCACATTGGTATCAATGACGTTAACACAACAAATTACTTCGTGGCAAGTTCTTGCAGATAGCTTAGGTAGTGATCACTACCCAATTTTTTTCTGTTTGAATAACTATAATAAAGACCGTTACCGTACATCTGAATATTTAACGAGGAGAAATTTCCGAAAAGCAGATTGGGAGAAATATAGCCTTGAAATAGAAAGCAGAATTTCAAACCTTAGCACAAATGGAATCACAAGTAATCCACAAGATGTTGAAAACAAATACAACCAATTTAGAGATGTTATTAATAATTCGGCAGACATACATATCCCATCTACCAGATTGTATAATATAACTCCTAATAAAATAAAACCGTCTTGGTGGGACACTGAGTGCAATAAAATGATAGCTCAAAGAAAATTAGCACTAACTATTTTTAATAAAAACATGACAATGGCGAATTATTTAAAGTATAAAAAACATCAAGCTAAAACCAGACGATATTTTAGAGCCAGGAAAAAAATAGAATGGCAAAATTTCTGCGAGAATTTAAACCCAAACACAACAACCAACATTGTCTGGAATAATATAAGAAAAATTAACAATAAAAGCTATAGTACTAAAAGGATAAGTGATAATGAAAATTTAATAGAAGAATTCATTAAAAAAAAATTTCCACAGAACAACAATTTAAATATTACTAACACCACCATCGTAAAAGATAATTTTCTAGATAATAACATAAATAAAAATGAAGTAAAATTCGCGTTAAATCATAATAAAAACAGTAGCACAGGATTTGATAGAATAAATTACAAAATGATACAAAACTTACCTGACAATGCAATAAATCATCTTACACAAATATACAATCTGTCATTAAACACTGCTGATATACCATTAGACTGGAAAAAACATATCGTTGTTCCTATATTAAAAACAGGAAAAGATCCAAACAAAGAAGAATCATTCAGACCAATTACTTTACTATCATGTATGGGCAAAACTATGGAATCCATCATCAAAAACAGACTGGAGTGGTATCTCGAACATCATAAAAGATTACCTGAGTTACAATTTGCTTTTAGAAAAACAAGAAGTACACAGCATAACTTAAACATATTGAATATCGATATTCAAAGAACATACAGTAAAAATCATTATATGATAGCTGCTTTCATTGACATTGAAGCTGCTTATGACAATGTTAATCTAAAAATATTAAAAGAAAAAGTAGAAAACATAGGTATATCTTCCAAAATATCCAACTGGATTATAAACTACTTCCAAAATAGAGAAATAACAGTTAGATACAATAATAAGTTAACTGGTCCTATACTATGTAATCACGGAATTCCACAAGGCTCAATATTATCTCCCTTATTATTCAACATATACACAGAAAAGTTAACAACATTATCAGATAACAACACAACAGTACTGATGTATGCAGATGACATGGTTATTTATAGTATGGGCCATACACAAGATATAGCTCAAAACAGATTACAATCGAAATTAAGAAAACTAGATATTTTATTAAAGGAAATCAAATTAAATATATCGTCAGAAAAAAGTAAAATAGTTATATTTACAAGGCATAGAATAAACTGCAGTCCAAAAATAACCATCAGAAATAAAAATATAACTGTTAGTTCAAATACCAAATTTCTGGGTATATTCTTTGATACGAAAAGCACTTGGGCGAAAGAAATTGCACATATTATTAACAAATGTCAAAAAGGCTTAAATCTGATGCGATGTATAGCAGGATACAAATGGGGCGCACACCCAACAACCTTAATAAAAATATATAAAGCTATTGTTAGACCGCATATTGACTATTCTAGTACTATGATCTGCACCGCAAATAACTCAAGATTAAAAAAAATTGAAATTATACAAAACAAATGTTTAAGAATAATATTAGGTGCAATGGTTTCAACACCAATCCAAATCCTCAACTATCAAACTAATATTCCTCCGGTAAATATCAGAATACAACAAATATCAGACAGTTTCTTTTGTAAAAACAGACATAACTCATGTGGCCCCTTAAATACAAGATTATCTAAACTATATGTTCTTTATAATAAACCATATTGGACAACTCATAAAAAACCGGCACTTTTAACTAGTTTTGATAGATATAATAACTTGAACTTAGAGGTACACAACATTATACCTTTTTTCAAATTTCCATTAGAAATAAGCATGACAATAATACATACAGAAATAAATTTGTTCAAGAAGAATGACAGTAAGGAAATAACTTATCAAAAATATATGGAATATATAACAAAAGATGATATAAACTGGAGTATATGGTTTACCGATGGTTCATTCGAAAAAAACTCTAAAACTGGAGGAATTGGCATTTTCAATTATAATACAGATCAACAGTACAAATACAAACTTAACAACATCACAAATTCTTATAATACAGAAATAACAGCAATTATGAAATTACTAGAAATAATACAAAAAACTGACAATAAAAATATATTAATCTTCACAGATTCTCGTAGTGTTTGTGTATCTTTAAATAACAATAAATTCAAAAACAATAATAATAACAAAATATGTTCAATTAAAGAATATCTTTTAAAAATGGAAAAAAATGATATCAATGTTAAACTTATTTGGATTCCTGGACATGTAGGCATAAAAGGAAACGAAATGGCTGACAAACTGGCCAAAGAAGCTTGTGTAGATGGGGAAATAATCGAAATAAATTGGTCAATAAATGATTCCAAAAAAATAATTAAAGAAAATTGTATGGCAGAATGGCAGAATATATATAATGAGAAAAGTCAAAGTACTGGAAAATTTTTTTTTGCAGCGAATCAAAAAATTCCAACAACCACATGGTTTAATAAAAATCATTCACGGAGATATATTTCAACAAATTGTCGAATGAAATCTGGGCATTCTAGATGTCCAGCTCATCTATACAAAATAAATATAAAAGACACACCAAATTGTAGATGTGGAGAAGAAGGGTCTTTGGACCATATAATTCTAGGGTGTCATCTTTTAACATCAAAAATTGATAGACTTTTAAATGATTTATGTAATGTAACACAGTTCCCAGTCAATATGTCCTGTTTAATGACAAGTGAAGCAACGGCGGAAATATTAACAAACTTTGTGATAGAAAATAATATAGAAGTGTAATTTAAGTTAAAATATTTTATTTAGTATGTATTTAATTTTAAGTTAAATTTTTTAAAAGAATCAATTTGTTTTGTATTTATTAGAACAATTATAATTTATATGTAAATTTTTATATAATTTTACAAATAAAAGCAATGGCAAGAAGGCTGAATAAGCCAAAGCCTAAATTAAATAAAAAAAAAAAAAAATATATATTGTTGTTGTTTGTAAAGGTTCTAAATGGTCTATATGCCTTGTGTCTAAAGGTAAACCTACCTTAGGTATAAAGTTTAAGTATCCTTCTACTTAACCTACTTTTCTGGTTGCTATACATTCTATGCAATTATCTATACAGTTTTTAATCATTTCAGCTAAATCATTGATCCAAAATTCTCTGTTAATTATTTCTTGACATTTATTCAAGCCACAATGTCCCATGTCGTGTGCTTTACGTATTATTTCTGATTGCATGTTACTTGGTACTACTAACAGCTTTTGATCGTCTTTTAACCTGTATAATAACTCATTTTCTATTATATACTTTCCTGCATAGTTCTTTGCTTGTATCGTCTTCTTCGGTGTCGGAAAATGCTTGACTGCGTTGACCTTATTCTTAGAGTGACGAACAGTGCCTTGTTTAATTACATAACCTAGGTCGTTCATTTCCTGGGCTGCCTGTATGATATCCTTGTCTAACCGTTCATCTAGCTGCTCTTGAACATCTAGTCGATCTGCAGGTGGTAGTTTAAGTGGCCTAGAAAATATGGGAGTACCATCTTTCAATGTAATTATCATTTCACTTTTAGAGTTAAAAAACTCTTTTGGTTTGTAATTGTCTACTAACTCGTGTATTTTATTAACAACATTTATATTGTTTATATGAGATAAGTCTAGTCTTTCTCATCACTATTGTCTATTTTTAATGTCATTAATTGTTTAACTTCACTTTTATTTTCATCTTTATCGTTATAAAGTTTATGGAATTTAACAATCTTGTTATCAATAATTACTCTAGCTTTAGCTTTATTGTCCAAACCTATCAAGATGTTTTTAAGCATAGCCTGTGATGGTAACACTTTAAAATAACTAGAGAAATGCTCTTAATCAATTTGAATGTCCAATTTTATACTACCTAAATAATTTACTCTAGAGTGTGACAAACTGCGTATTGTTATAACAGAGTCATATAATTTAACATTCATTAATGTTTAAAAATAGTCTTCGCGCACTGCTAATAAATCACTTCCAGTATCTATTAAAGCGTTTACATTACTGCTTTTATTAACACAAATTGATTTTATCATTTCCACTTTCATAATATTATGCTCTATTTTTTTTTTTTTTTAATTAGGCTTTGGCTTATTCAACCTTCTTGCCGATCATATTTTAAATTTGTCTTTTTTAATTTTTAATCAGTCTTTCTAATTTGTTTCACATGTAACGTGTATTTTTAACACCATATCTACAGAGTGTTTATACGGTTCAAATTCTTATCTTATTTGTTTTAATACTATCAGTCTCAGTTCATTTGTTTTAATACTATCAAATTAATTTCATAATAACCAAACCCAGAAAATATCTATCTGGTCCGGGGATCGAACCCGAAGACACAGCAGTCGGCGTCAAGCATCACAGTTTCAACTAACATGACCATAATTACCACAAGTAAAACATTTATAACCCTTGTCTTTATCTGGACACAATTTAGATGAGTGTGATAACGAACCACAATTAAAACATTTAATCTTCTCACCTGTTGTCTCAGTTTTTGTTTTGGTACCTGACCTTGATCTCCTATCATAGGATATAAAATTTAAAGTATAACAAATGAATTTTTAATTATTTGAAATGCAAGAAACTCATATGTTAAGTGCTGCAATAGTGATGTTATATAATGTACAAAAATTAATAATAAAATACATTTTTTACAACATTCATTTTAACTTATATTAAGTAAATTAAATAAATTTATAAATAAAAAATTATAGATAAAATAAAAAATAAGATAATGCACTAGAAGTAGAACAATAATTAAATATATAATTTTTTATTAGAATATTGCTTTTACTACTAACTACTTTCTAGAATTACTAATGCTTTTCACATAATATTACCTCAATACCAGTACCTCAAAAACGCGTCGAGTTCTATGTAGCGCAAATGATAAATTAAATAAATTTACATTTTTAAAGAGATGCATGGTTTTTATGAATGTGCCTATACATACAATTTTTTATTTTTTTTTAATATAATATTCAGTTATTACAAAATTTAAAATTTTAATTTTATTTTATAAGCTACCGTTTTATAAGAATCTGAATTTATATATTTTAAAATTTATTTCGTATTTAAGAACATAAGGTACATGCAGAATTTGTTTTTGAAAATTTTATTTTTTACTCAGGTGAATGTAATGATTTTTTTGTCGAAATAATGAAAACAAAATAAGACAAATTTTTTTAAAATTGCCTTTTACTCGAAATCATTCTACAGAGAGGCTAAAATAAAATTGACAGATGTAGGGACTCTCCATATATTATAGAAGTTCAAAATAAAAGAAATAAATCAAGAAATTAAAGTTTGTTTGTGTTTTAGAATTTTGTATATATAAGATTGTATTTTGTATTAAAAAACAATTATGTAGGATTCGTTATTTACCGAAGACCCCTAGACTGTAGGTTGATAGTATCCAAAAAGTTTAACCTGTTGGAATATTAAAGAACCTACAAAAGGCTATTAAAGCCTACATAATACTTAACATATAAACAAATAAAAAATGTAAGAATACTAGTGTTTACCCCCGTCGCAAGCAAAATATGGACGAGTTAAATATTTCAATTTAAAAAAAGGAATTAAAATTTGAAATAAAAGTAGCTATCACCCAACAAGTAATGCACAACACTTAGCAATAAGTTTTAAATATTCTTTTGTAATAATTGTTTTGTTGCGTCCTACATAAGCTTTAATGTCATGTCTAGACTATGCAAATGTTCAACCGGTTAATTTTAATTTTTAATTTATGTTATAAGATATATCATATTTATTTCAATTGTTTTTTTAAGGTTTACTTTTCTCAGGTTATTATGTTGTAAAATAGATAAGGTACCTAAACTAAAATCTCTAAAATATTGTTAGTTTAAAAGATTTGTCACAGGCCTTTATCGGCAGTATGAAATATTATTTATTATTCTTCCTATAAGCGTAAATGCATTTTTATTTCGGTAATGATCCTGTATTGTCTGTAGCTACTTAACGGGTTTTTTATTACACAGTTACTCTTAATTTTAAGTACCTTACTCCGATTAAATTTTTTACGCCCTCATATTTTACGCTTAGGCTTCTATAATACGAGGATGGAAGTAGTACGGAATTAAAATAGAGAAATACTTTATTTAATTAAAATGTAAAAAAACGAAGTTAAATAAAGTTTTTATTTCTGTTAAAATATTTTCAGTCTACAAAATAAAACCACTGATTAATACTACATCTTACACACGCAATATGGAGTAAAATTTATCACAGCCATCGACAAATTGAATTAAAATGAAAGTTAATGCTTTAAACACCTTAATTGTCAACAACATTTCTTCAAAGTATATATAAGATAAATACAAATTGTAAAGAAGATGACTTTGTAGGTTTTGTTAGCAGTATGAAAAACCTAATCAAGTAGTGCGAATAATATTGTACTGCAGAAATAGGTCAATGCCATATAGAAAAGGATTAAGTTTATTCTGCCCTAAATAATAATGCTACTGCCAATGAATTTCATCAAGTATGCCTATATCAAATAGCATATTTTGCGGACGAAAATGATTTTGTTTTGTTAGGATTTGATGCCAATACCTAAGCATTCTTACAGTAGGTCTAAATATGTAGGTCTAAATGTCACCTTTAATTATATCGTGGAACACAATGCGCCTGCTGATGACATAGCGTCTGAAAGCATGGAACAGGAGACATCACGTTATGAGAATCGAAACTATAGTGGTCATGATAATGAAAGTAAATTTACCGTTGAAAAAGTTGAAGAGACGATTTTAAACATCAAGCCAGGCAAAGCGCAAGGTCATGTAGATCATGACGATCATTGATCGTAGAATGGATGTATAATACTTATGTTAAGGAAATGTGTTTTCTGACGGAATGGAAAAAAGCTTTGTTCAGGCTGTTCCTTAAAAGTGAAGATAAACAAAAACATCTCATTTCTTCTTATAGACCTATTTCCTTACTTACAAGTATGGTAAGTGAGTAGGCTAAAGTACAAATATGTACTTAAGATTTTTATAGACATTCAGCGTGCCTTTGACAATATCTTGTAGCCAAGTGCTATTCGAAGAATTAGGCCGGTAAAAACCTCTAGGAACATCTACTGCGCTATAGAAAACTATTTTCATTGTTGAACATTAATTTTACAAACCGATAACCGTTCCATTAAAAAGCAGCAAACTAAAGTTGTGCTCAGCGATCCGTAATGGGCCCTGAGCTTTGTAACATGGTATTTGACGAGGACTGTGTTTCTCACTGGAAAGGTTGTGTAAACGTATGGTTTGCCGATGATAAATTGATTCCTGTCGGTGAAAATAGTAGAGAACAACTAGAAAGCCGTTGTCGAGCTGCTACAGATAAAATGTGTAGTTTCTTGAAGCTTTACAAAATGGCTATATCTTTATGTAAAACAAAGATCATTATCTTTCATCAGCTCAGGGGTCAACTTAGTATGAATCGTAATCCAACAGTTAAAATCAATGGCATTAATTTAGAATGGTAACAAGTATTTAATACTTAGGAATAATAATGGACAGCTAATTACCCTTTCTGCCACATATTCTTTTCTTAAAGGAACGAATAACCAAACTTGTAGCACACCTTGCGCGTGTTACAAGGACGGAATATGGCTTAAACTCGGCAACTATGGCGACACTATACGAGGCGGCATTTATGCCTTAGGTTGTGTATTGTGCTTCGGAACAGTACCACAGTACCACCTTTTCGGTGCCCAGTAGAATGCTTAACTCCATGCAAGAAACTATGTTATCGACGATTACGCGTTGTTGCAGAACTGTATCTACAGAAGCGCTGCAGGTGATATCGGGAAGAATTCCTTTAGATTTAAAAATCACTCATGCGGCGCTCAAGTACAAGTTACGCAAGAAATGCAAAACCAAATTTCGAGGATTTAAAGTTAATGCAGCAGTCGAATATAGGTTGAAGACGATACCAAATGTATTGCCAAAGAGACGAATGCATACATGCACAAGCTCTGGCAAGACAGATGGGACTTAGCAGAAAAAGGCAGAACTACTTATTGGTTTATAAAGACGTTAATTTTGCTTTGCAACACAAGTGGTTTAGGCCGGGTCTCTATGTCTCCTTTATGTTGACAGGTCACGGGTCAATAAACGCGAAGCTTAGTGACTTGTTTTTTTATGGTTTACATTTCTTAGGTTTTTATGTTGTAAAATAAATTAGGTACCTAAACTAAAATCTCTAAAATATTGTTAGTTTAACAGATTTGTCACAGGCCTTTGTCGGCAGTATGAAATATTATTTACAATTCTTCCTATAAGCTTAAATGCATTTTTATTACGGTAATGATCCTGTTTTGTCTGTAGCTACTTAACGGGTTTTTCATAACACCTTAACTTGTTATCTTAAGTACCTCACTTCCATTAAATTTTTTTACGCCCTCATATCTTACGCTTAGGCTTCTATAATGCGAGGATGAAAGTAGTACGGAATTAAAATAGAAAATTACTTTATTTAATTAAAATGTAAAAAAAACAGAGTTAAATAACGTATTTAATTTTATTAACATATTTCCAGTCCACAAATTAAAACCACTGATTGATTCTACATCTATCAAACGCAATATGGAGTAAGATTTATCACAGCCATTGACAAATTAAATTAAAATGAAAATTAATGCTATTAACACCTTAATTGTCAACAACAGTTCTTCAAATTATTTATAGAATAAATACAAATTGTGAAGAAGATGACTTTGTAGGTTTTGTTAGCAGTATGAAAAACATTATCAAGTAGTGCGAATGATATTGTACTGTAGAAATAGGTCAATGCCATTTTAAAAGGATTCAGTTTATTCTGCCTTGAATATTAAAGATTCTGCCAATGAATTATTTCAAGTATGCCTATATCAAATGGCATATTTTGTGGACGAAAATGACTTTGTTTTGTTGGGATTTGTTGCCAATACATAAACACACTTACAGTAGAATGTCCAGTTGAAATACACAAACTTATTGTAGAAAGATAATTAAATGGACAACAAAACTTGCAATATCCCAATAATACAAAATATTGCAATTGAAATGCTACCAAAAGCATAACCAGATTGTAGATATTTTTGATGCAGTCATACAATATGTTGATTTTTCAATTTGTGTATGTAAAGTACATAGCGGTGATTTAAAGGAAAAGTTAATAAACGTTGCTTTAGAAAAACTACCACTATCAGTGCAGGATTTCGTAAAACTTGCTGCTATATGAAAACCAAAAAAATATGCAGACATTTAAAAGTCGTCGATAGACTCTCAAATCAAATAAGTTGAGTAACCCACGATTACCGTTTATATATGCTATATATTGCTATAGTCAAATTTACGATAGTTCAGCGATGCATTTTTAAAGTTATAAGTAATAACGGGTTCATGATTAGAAGAATACATAATTACTTAATATCTTAAAACTCAAATTTCGGACATGACCCTGTATTGAACTGACCGATCGATATATACATTTTTAAAAATAGTTTATAATATTACTTAATTATAATTACTAATATGAAAATCTAAAAGGCATATTCTTGGAACGAGGTATAACAATATTACAAGAAAATAGAATTTAGATATTTGATATAGGTATTTGTTTTTAAATAATTGATATACTAATTAATGATCTGTTTATATACAAAACCTAAACATTTATCTGACTCCTAAAGTTCATATGGTTTAAATAGCTCAATCGTGTGCAAAGTTATAACCGTTTTTGTATTTGAAAAACATGGAGTATTAATACAAATTTGTTAGTCGATTGTCATTTTAATACACTATTACAATCTATATCTAACCATATAACCATGAAGTAATGTTTACTCATGTACATACTTACTTAAGTAATTAATCTACTTGGTGATACATTTTTAACAAATAACTGTAAATTTTACATGGAAGGATATTTTATTAAAACTAAAATCACATTACATAAATCAATCAAATATAGACCTATTCTAATTAATAAACTTTTTGACATTATTGAATAGATAGCTATAATGACAAAACATATTAGTTCTAAAAAAGTTTGTAAAATTGCATTCATAAAAGAGGTAATTAATTAAAAATATTTTCTTATTGGAAATAAACACTAAACAAGTTAAACTGACCACAAAACGCAATATGTTTTTGAAGCACATTTGATTATTAATTAATTGTATTATAATTTTAATAATGAGATAAAATACCCTTTTCTATTAAAGTACTATTACCGTACAACGTCTATATTGTTCTCATTTAATCTTAATTGTTTTCAATTGTTTTTATAAATTTTTTTATATATTTTTTTTTTTTTTAAATACAATTTTCGTGATACAAAATTTCTTATAAAATATAACTTTAATTTCAAACTTAGATTAATATAATGAGCATATTCTCTATTTTCTTTTATACATTAATATCTTATGAAATCTTAAAACTTGGCTGGTATTTTTTTCTCTAGTTTTGACTTCCTATGTATAGTAAAAGAGCTAAGGGGCAACCTTTCCAATTGCCTCTGCTCTCCTTGCTCAATGTCACATTCTTTTTTTATAGCAGCTGTTGACAGTGTAACCAGACCACTTGATTGAGAGACCTGGTCGGTATTTTTCTATGGCTCCATATATGCTTTGAAATATAAATCATTTGTTGATTTTATGACACCTTCATGATTTTTTGTTGTAATTTGGCTTCCTTTTCTATCTATTACTTTTTCTGGCTTTGTGTAGTAGCCTCTTCTTTTCTCTTTCTTTCTCCATACCCAGTCGTCTTTCTGTATGTCAGAATACTTTGCTCTTCTTCTTTTATCTTGATATTCTTTTCCTTGCTGTTTTATTTTACTTTCTCGTTTCGCTAATTCTTCTTTTGTCCAACATTTGGATTTTTTTTTATTTCCCGCATTTTTGTTCTTATTTTCCCTAAAACAAAAATGCAGCGGGTGGAACTCCGGCTATAAATTAAGGTGTGTTTTTATAATATAATAGATATTTTTCCAATTCTTTACTCTAGTTTAAACGTTGTGTGAAAGAAATGTCAAGAATTTTCTGGATGCTTATATTTTGACGCTCTACACCACCATTTACTCTAGGCTAATAGGGAGTGGTGAATTTCATATCAACATCATTTAAATTACTAAATTGTTTAAATTCTATACATTGAAACTGTCTTCCGTGATTCAACGTTACTGATATTGGTAGTCCATACCTACAATTGTGTTTTCTGCTATAATTCTTTTCATAACTGCTACTTTAATGAATCTTCTGTAGTAATCATATATGATCATTAGATGTTCTCCTGTTTTGACTGGTCCGTTAAAATCTACAGAAATTTCTTCCCAAGGTCCTACAGGTAGATTTTTTCGTATCGTTGGTTCTGGTATTGATGAGTCTTAAAAAATTTGACAACTTGCACATCGTCTTACCCTCACTTCTACCACTTGATCCATCTTTGGTCAATAAACTTTTCCTCTAAGTTTCATTTTCATTTGTACGACGCCTGGATGCCCTTTATGAGCCAGTTCAAGTGTTCTCATTCTCAATTGATTTGGTAGTAATATTTTGTCATTTCGTAAAATAATTCCATTGCTCTCACTTAATTCATTTTGTAATTTCTAAAATGTCTCTAGACAATTTTGCATGCTTTCTTTTGTGAGGCATTGTCTGACTTTTATTAGTTCTTCATCTGTTTCAATAGATTGCAAAATTTCTTTAATT
Organism: Panorpa germanica; assembly: GCA_963678705.1. Classification (NCBI taxonomy): domain Eukaryota; kingdom Metazoa; phylum Arthropoda; class Insecta; order Mecoptera; family Panorpidae; genus Panorpa; species Panorpa germanica. Next base: position 299,701 of record CAVMBN010000126.1, read on the forward strand.
ACCGATGCTTTTGGTATATTATGGTCCATAATCATTCAAATGTATTCATCACTTCCTTTAAAAACTTCAGTTACATTTTTCTGAATCTTAAAAGTCTTAATAGTGGATGTGCAATATTTTCTTTTCCTGGAATATGTTTTGCTTCATAAGCATAAAAGTGTAATCTTAATAACCATCTTTGTAGTCTTGGAATTAGTTTATCTTGTTTTAATATAAATTCTAGTGGTTTATTATCCGTTAAAAGCTTAAAGGTTCTTCCACAAATGTATGTGTGGAACCTCTCTACAGCCCATGCCAATCCTAAAGCTTCTTTTTCTAACTGTTAATATCGCTTTTCTCTTTTCGAGATACTCTTACTGGAAAAACATATTACTTTACCTATTTGAATTAAGGCAGCTCCTAAACCCACTGATCTCGCAGCTGAGATAATTTGTGTTAAAACATCTGACTTGTAATACCCGAGTATTTTCTCATCACTTATTATTTTTTTTATTTTCTCTAAACTTTCTTGTTCTTGTGTTCCAAAACAAACTTTGAATTATTTAAAGTCAATTTTCTTAAAGGTTCTGAAATTGTAGACAAATGCGGTTTGTATCTTCCCACAAAATTAACAAGACCTAAAAAACTATTTACTTCATTTTTGTTTGTTGGCTTTCTTAATTCTTGTACTGCAATTACCTTAATTTCTAAAGGTTTAACTCCATTCATTGTTATTAAATGTCCCAAGAACATAACTTGTTGTTTATTAAATTGGCATTACTTTGTATTTAATTCTAAACCTGCTTCTAACAAGACTTTATTTATTTACCTTTCATGCTTCATCAGCTCTTTTTTTGTTGACGCATGTATCAGACAATCATCTATATAGCAACAATATTTTTCACATTTTCCATCACCTAATATTTTTTCTATTGTTTTCTGAAATATTTTCTGTGAACAATTCATTCCCATTACTAATCTTTTAAAAACATGTTGCTATGCATACAATTTTTTATTTTTTTTAAATATCATATTCAGTTATAACAACATCCAAAATTTGAGCTTTATTTTATTAGCTATCGTTTTTAAAGAATTTGAATTTATAAATTTTGAAATGTATTTCGTATTCAAGAATATAATGTACATGCAGAAATTGTTTTTTTAAAATTTATTTTTTACTTAGGTGCATGTAATGATTTATTTGTCAAAATAATTAAAACAAAATAAGACAAATTTTTTAAAAGTTGCCTGTTACTCGAAATCAATTTACAGAGAAGCTCAAATAAAAATTACAAATGTAGGGACTCTCCATATTTTATAAAGGTTTAAAATAAAACAAATAAATCAATAAATTAAAGTTTGTTTGTGTTTTAGAATTTTGTATTTTTGTATTCATAAGATTGAATTTTGTATTAAAAAATTATTATATAGAATTCGTTATCTACCGAAGACCCATAGACCCTGTTGGAGTATTAAAGAACCTACAAAAGACTACTTAAAGTAAAGACTTTTACATTAACGTATTCATTATTAAATTTTTTTTTATTAGTTCCAACGTTTCGATTATTTAGTGAATACATATCGTCATCTTGTTTATACTAATACCTGTAAAACTAATTTCTTTGACGGTTGCAGTTATTATTTACTTTGATATTTACTCTACCAATTTAATTCAGCCTTCTAACAATGTTGTAGTTATCTGAATTCTTTTTAAAATTAGATTCCTTTTTTTATAATTCCACATGTTTAAATATTCTTTGTTAAAATAAATGTTATTTATTTTATTTATCGTTTACTCTTTGCTTCCAAATGTTACTCTGAGAAATGAACGATGCAAACTAAACAACCTTGCTCTTTTCTTTTAAACGAAGTAATTTTACTTTATACTCTTTAAAATAGCAATGAATAATAATAACGCAGAGACATGCATTATGTAGAGATTATTCTAACCAAGTTTTTAAAATATATTGCGTTAAGTGTCAGTACAACTAGTTTAGTGTTTACTTCCAATTAGAAAATATTTTTAATTAATTACCTCTTTTATAAATGAGTGTAAGCCGAAGCTCATTTAATTTTACAAACTTTTTTTGAACTATTATGTTTTGTCGTTATAGCTATCCATTCTATAATTTTAAAAAGGTTAATGATTAGCATAGGTATATATTTGATAGATTTATGTAATGTGATATTTGTTTTAATAAAATATCCTCTCATGTTAAATTTACAGTTATTTTTTTTAATTATAAAGTAGATTAATGTGTATATTATTTTATGGTTAAGCTAAAACATTACTTCATGGTTAGATATAGATAGTGACAGTGTATTAAAATGACAATCGAATAACAAATTTGTATTACTACTCCATGTTTTTTAAATATAAAAACGTTAATAACTTTGCACACGATTAAACTATTTAAACCATATAAACTTCAGGAGTCAGAAAAATGTTTAGGTTTTGTATAAAAACAGATCATTAATTAGTATATCAATTATTTAAAAACAAATAGCTTTATCAAATATCCAATTTCTATTTTTTTGTAATATTTTTATACTTTGTTCCAAGGACATGCATTTAATATTTTCATATTCGTATTTATATTAAGTTAATATTATAATCTATTTTGAAAAATGTATATATCGATCGGTAAGTTCAATACGGGGTCAAGTCCGAAATTTGAGTTTCGAGATATTCAGTAATCATGTATTTTTTTAAACATAAACTAGTTAATATAACTTTAAATATGCATCGCTAAACTTTTGAAACTTTGACTATAGCAATATATAGTATATATAAACAATAATCGTGGGTTACTTAACTTATTTGACTTAATAGTCTATCGACGACTCTTGGACTGCATAATATTTTGAATTTCATTTAGCAGCAAGAGTCACGAAATCCTGCACTGATAGTGGTAGTTTTCTTATAGCAACGTTTATTAACTTTGCCTTTAAATCACCGCCATGTACTTTACATACACAAATTGAAAAATCAACATATTGTTTGAGTGCATCAAAAATATCTGCAATCTGGTGATGCTTTTGGTAGCATTTTTATAACAATATTTTGTATTATTAATATATTGCAAGTTTTGTTGTCCATTTAATTATCTTTCTAAAATAGGTTTGTGTATTTTAAATAGACATTTTGCACTTGATTAAATTTATTGGCAGAAACCTTATTATTTGTGTTCAGTATTGCATTGGTAGAAGCAAACCTTTGTTACGCCTTTTATATAGATTCAATTAAACATGGAATATTTAATTTAACTGTGTTTACATAACATTCAATTATTTAAATATTTCATTGTTATATAGAACCTTTTTCGCCTAAGAGAAAGGAATTTTTGTTATATTGTTGTCCTCTTTCATTGTACATTGTACGTTGGCTTAAATTTAGGATTTTTGTTAGTTTTAGTGTTAAGATATAGTTCTAAGATAATAGTTCTAATTATAAGTTCGTTCTTTAAAGTTTAAATATATGGTAAACAGCTTACATCCGTTATTTTATTCACTTATAAATCACTACAACCCGATAGCGATTTATAGAATAAAATATTAAGAATAAAAATACAGAATAAATTTCGCGCTCGATTAATTTCTTACGCGAACGTCCCTTATAGAAAACTAAAGGGTTTTTTATAAAACTTAACATGGTCCTTTGAGCCGGATGTGAGTAAGAGAACTATTTGCAACTAAAAAAAAAACGTTTGATTGTGCCAACTTGTGTAGTTTATAAATGCCATTAGTGACATAGTGCATCCAGACCACAAGCCATCGTACTCTAATCGATCGTATTATTGTGAAACAGATTGTGCAGTGCGTAAATGCCATTCGTTCATGGTGCATAAAGAACACAAATCTTCGAATTTAACATTTAAGAAAGCTTGGAGTGTGAAGCCGTGTGGCTCACAGTAATAGTCCAAGAGAGCCTAGTAGCATATAAAAGCTACAATTAGCTCAATCCAGTAGCCATTTATCATGGCTGAAAGAAAAGTTTGATTGTGCCAGTGTGTGCATCCAGAACACAAGCCATCGTACTCTAATCGAACGTATTATTGTGAAACAGATTGTGCAGTGCGTAAATGCCATTCGTTCATTGTGCATGAAGAACACAAATCTTCGAATTTAACATTCAAGAAAGATTGGAGTGTGAAGCCGTGTGGCTTACAGTAACAGTCCAAGAGAGCCTAGTAGCATATAAAAGCTACAATTAGCTCAATCCATTAGCCATCCATCATGCCTGAAGAAATTAAGAATCGTGTAAAAGTACTTGTCGCTCAACGCGATCAAATACAATTGAAAATCACACAATTTTCAAAGTTACTAGACGATGGTGGCGAGTACGTAGATGCAGATTTTGCGAAAGTGTGCGCAGAAAAGGTTGAAGCAGCTATAGCCGGACTCAAACCTATTCAGGATGAATTGCGGAATATCGATGCAGCCGTGGAGCATGACGACGCCGGTGAAGAAATTATTTATAAATTTCAGCAAGCAAACGCTATTTACAAGCGGTTATTTTTGCGAATTAATAATGTAAATCAACAAAACACATTATTAGGTCGGAATATTGAAGGAAACGTTATACTCAAAGAAAATACTCAATAAAATTCCACACTGTCGTCTAGGGCTACAAACGTTAGAGTTGAACCAAAAGCAATCTCAGAAATAGAGGAGGTATCTTCAAGCGTACCGACATCTGCTGAAGATATTGCATGTGAGGAACACTTTTCCCGCACCTTTCCTCGAGACAAAGATGGTCGCTCAGTATTACCGTTACCTTTCAAAGAAATTGCTCTCTCACCAGGCGACGCACGAGTGATGGCCGAGAAGCGACATCGAGGTATTCTCCGCAAAATGCAACGAGATCCTGAGTTGAAGAAACAGTATGCAGCCTCTATTCAAGAATATATCGATCGTGGATATATGAACGAAGTTAAGGAGCCAGTTAACTTCAATGACGGTTTTCTTTTACGCCATCATGTAGTAATTAAAGAAACCAGCATCACTACTAAAACACGAATTGTATTTGACGGCTCGGCCGAGAGTAACTCTGGCAGATCTATGAACAAGCAGTTAATGACCGGTCCCATGTTCCGCACACATAAATATGTCCTCACTGGCGATATTGAAAAAATGTATCTGCAATTTGTTATTCGTCCACTCCAGCCGCCTTCCTGAACATACGAGGCCTCCATCAACTAGCCCGAGACAAAGGTCATAAATTTCCATTAGCCGAAGCCAAACTCATCATGCAGCAATTATGTGACGATAAGATTCGTGGGACGAATCAGTTCATCGGTGGCAAACGTATTGTAAAGAACTACATTTGCTGAATACAGTGCAATTCAAAATATTAAGTGTGGTGAGAGACGTTGAGATGAAATACATGGATTCTGTGATGCCAGTACTAAGGCTTACGAATTATGCCGAGCGCTTTTGCTGACAGAATTATATGATACTGGTCAAAGGGCCCTAGATATAAAAATCATCGTACCATCTTTTGGTCTGGTTTTACGAGAGTATTTCACTGGATTAACGCTCCACCCCACCTACTTCAAATATTCGTTGGAAACAGGATCGCAAAAATTCAATCCAAAACAAATGCGCGAGATTGGCGGCATGTCTGGTTCAAAGATAATCCTGCGGATGTTAGTTAAAGAGGACAATTACCTTCAGAATTTAAAAAAGTCGACAAATGGAAATACGAACCGTGCTGGCTTAGTCTTTATGAAGAATCCTGGCCAATCTTAGAGATAATAGCAGTCAAGGAGATTTCGGAAATGCGCAAACCGTCTTGTTTAGTGACTCCAAGCCCTATTGAATTTATGACCCGATTTTCAATTATGGCTAGACCGAGAAAAATATTTGCTTACGTGATAATCGTCATAAAAGACATCTAAATGTCATTTAATTGGCTGGCGCTACTTTGCGTAGCATAAAACTGGTCCAAATGTTTTCCTTTTTTGAAAAACTTCATGGACTTAAAAGTAATAAAGAAATTCACCAAAACAGTCCGATTAAATCCTTATCTCATATCGTTGACGGGGATAGATTACTGCGCGTTGGCGGTCGCTTACGGTAGGCGAATATCCCGGCATCTCAAAGACACTTCATCCTATTGCCAAAAAATCATAACGTGACTAACTCAATAATTCAAGAAAAGCATGCACGTAATTATCACTCTGGCCCACAATTTGGAGGATTATGGGAGGCGGGCGTAAAATCCGTGAAACATCATATGCGACGCGGTGTAGGTAAAAAACTGTGGAAATATATAGAATTTCCGACATTCCTTACAAGAATCGAAAGAATTTTAAATTCTAGACCTATCTCCTACTTATCTTGTGATCCTAATGATCATCTTCCTATTACTCCTTGTCATTTCCTGATTGGCAAAACAATTATATACTCATAATTGTTCGTGATCAACAGGCTTTCTAATTGGGAACATGTCACTTAGATAAAACGTAACTTTTGGGATCGATGGCATAAAGAATTTATAAATGGTTTTAATGTATGTCATAAATGGAAAACTGGACAACGTTATATAGGTATTGGGAGTGTTGTGCTACCACCGTTACTATGGTCGTTAGAAAAGATAGTCAAGATCTACCCAGGACAAGACGAAGTGACCCGACTCGTTAATGTTCGTATACACCTAATAGCGCAGTGTTATCTACGGTTTCAATACAAGACTCATTATTTTAATTTATTTGTGTATACTGTCAATGAGACAGTAATTTGGACAATAATTAATAGACTTTAAAACAAATGTATTTATTGAATTAAATTATATATCATGCGTACCTATTTAGTTGATCGTTTAACTCTCAACGGGGGGAGTGTGTTCAGTATTACATTGGTGGAAGCAAACCTTTGTTACGCCTTTTATATAGATTCAATTAAACATGGAATATTTAATTTAACTGTGTTTACATCACATTCAATTATTTAAATATTTCATTGTTATATAGAACCTTCTCCGCCTAAGAGAAAGGAATATTTGTCCTCTTCCATTGTACTTTGTACGTTGGTTTAAATTTAGATTTTTTGTTAGTTTAAGTGTAAAGATATAGTTGGTTAACAGCTTACATCCGTTATTTTATTCACTTATAAATCCCTACACCCCGATAGCGATTTATAGAATAAAATATAAAAAATTAAAATATATAATAAATTTTGCGCTCGATTAATTTTTTACGCGAACGTCCCTTATAGAAATCTAAAGGGTTTTTTATAAAACTAAACAATTTGACATTAGATTTGAGTCGCCTAAATCCAAATGTAAGAACTTATCGGACCTATCATTTTTCATATTTAAAAGTACAGTAGGTGAATTAGCTATCCACTTTCTAAGTTTAAAACCTGCACTGGATAAAATAGTATTAATTTCAACACAGAGGGTCAAAAGTTCTGCTAAATCGTCAGAACGGGTAATAAAATCGTCAACGTAAAAGTCGTTTAATATTGAATCCGCTGTTTTAGGATTTATGACTTGTGATTCACAACCTAGCTGAGTGAGGCTCCTAATAGGTAAAAATAATGCGGCTGCCGTGCCGTAAGTAACAGTAATTACCCGATACGCTAATAATGGTTCGTCGGGCTTAAAACGCCAAAGGATTTGCTGCAAATCTCTTTGCGACGAATCTACCAACACATGACGACACAACATAGCTACAGCTGCTATTACGACGTAAGTATATAAACAAAATTCAGTTAGTAATGTGAAGAGATTACCTTGAATAGTAGGGTTATTAGCCTGTAGCTCGTTCAGTGAGATGCCTGTAGTAATAGGCATAGAGCCGTTGAATTTTTGAAAAAGATAGTAACAACAAACCGACCAGTGGGGTCACGAATTGTGGTTCGTTTAAAATAGTCTTCGCATGCTTATTCTTTCGCAGTATGTGGATTACAGCTTTTTTCAGATTCAATTGTCCAGAACTTGGAAAGTTGATTCTGTATTTGTGAATAATAACAATGTGATCGTACGTTAATATTAGCTGCTTTAGTTCCTATTACAATCCAACCAAGTGTGGTTTTTTGAACGCTTATAGGATTACTAATTAAACGTGTCTTTTCTACCCGTAGAAGGTTTCAAAAAATGTCAGTAGGGTAAGAAAGCGGGTTCTAGGACAGTTTTGAAGTTGAGTTGGAAATTATTGGGGTGGGGAATGCATTTAGGTCACGATATGCAGAGGGGGCGTGACTATACTTGAAAGAATGTAAAAGGGGGTAAGGGTGGGGGGCATATAGGTCATATGATCTAATGCCATGTGTAGGATGTATTGCTATTGGTTTAGAAGATGATGACGTCAGTACAGACTTTATCTCTAGGTACAGTGTCTACAATACCCAAGGTTATGAGTGAGAAAGCAATAGTGGTAAAGAGTGAGATACCGATATTAATTCTTATGTTTGATTTGTTATTGGTTATAGGATTATGACGTTGTAGGTGCAAAAGTGTTAGTTATATGTTATAATGACGTTATATTACACATGGTGGGGTATAATATGAAAGGTTATAGTATAATTTGTGATATATATTCTTAAGGATTGTTAAACATAGATTATAACAATAACTATTACAATAACAGTGTTAAATTATTTATAACAGTGTATTTATAGCGCATTCCTTCGAATTCACCAGAAATTTGCAAACAGCACATGTGTGAGAACGTGTTGAATACAAGCGACGAATTCACCAGAAAAAAAAAACCGAACGTAACTTGAACGTAATGGGAACGTAACTTAAAGCACATGTGTTAAACTGTGTGAGAACGTGTTGAATACAAGCGACGAATTCACCAGAAAAAAAAACCAAACGTAACTTGAACGTAATGGGAATGTAACTTGAAGCACATGTGTTAAACTGTGAGATACAAGCGACGAATTCACCAGAAAAAAAAAACAATATTTTCCAAACGTCGACAAATTTTTTTGTTATACATTTCATGTTTTAGTTAAATGTAGAGAGCCGGATTGGGTATTGTTGTATTAGATTATTTATTTAAGTACACTAAAAGTTATAATATACGTACATTATATCATTGATGATTCTCAAAGCATACAGTTATTTTTTTATGTGTTGTAATAATCATAAAGTCTTATAAGTCAGACAATGGTGTTGTTTTACATATATGAGGTTATAACACCACAGTAACTGTTAAAATAGTAGGAGGATATTTTATTATACAAATTTATTAGGTAGCGGTTTGATCCATATGTATGAGGCTATATAGGTTGTGGATAATAGTAGAATCACAATTAGCTAAACCAAAAGCTCTAACTTAAGTTGAAACAAACTTTTTAAAATAAAACTGCTCGAAGGGCCGGGGCCCCCGAGAATTTTATTTATTTTGAATGCGCGGGGATGATAGAATTAAGACTTGATAGTCTGATGGTAAATATATTATAGTATTAAATAAGTAAAGTGCTACCTTGTTAAATTTTTATATTATAATTTATATATAAGTCTAAGAATATGATTGTGTCACATTAAGTATTATGCAGTTTGTGTATTAAAGTGTCTTGCAAAGTCTTGTTCTTTTTAAATAACTTGTGTTTTTAAATAATTTAGTGGCTATTTAGTGCTATTTAAAAAAAAAAAAAAATTATCAATAATTTCAGTTTGGAAGTGGATAATTATGTGGTAAGTAAATTTTGTATAAGATTTTGTATGTTTACAATAAATTTAATAGTAGTTTTCAAATATTTACAGGTGTCTATAGCAGTTTCAACCTAATCTTGAGTTTTTACCGTTTGAACCCTTTTAGACTTTCATACTTATGAGTAAACAGTTAGGTAAGTTAATTTTTAATACTTTTTAGATAAATTTAATTTAGTTATAATAATAATAACAGTTTTAAATGCCAACAGAATATTGCTGTGCATATCTGTATTCCGATGATACATTGGATTATACGTGTCCAAGCATAGTTCATCCTGGATTACAAGTAAGTTCTACTTCTTTTGCTTTAGTATTTCAAATCCTTATTTATTTACATAATATTTATTTATAGTTATGCAATCTTCATATGAAAGAGCGTGCGATTGATTGTAAGAACTACCACCTTATAAGGAAATTTTATTAATTTGAAAAATTAGGTTATAAAATAAGTGAGGTAGCAAAATTAGAATTAATATTAAGGAAAGAATTTGAATTTAAATATAATATAAAATCAGATTGGAAACATGACAATTTTAAAAATATTCTAAGAGCATTAAGAACGGGCTATTTTGATGATTTTTATAACGCATATATATATCAAACAATACGTTTATTTGATTTTGGTAATAAAGTTATAAATTTTAATTTAGTTAAATATTTATATATGCTACATCAGTTTAATGAAATTTCTTATTCCAAATTAGAGAAATTAAATGCAATTGAAAAGTATCAGTTACATATAGAACTGGAACCTGATAAATTTGAAAGTGAAAAAAAACAAAATTATTCTAAATCATTATCTTCATTAGAAGAAGAAGAAGAAGAAATTTTATATTTGGATACCTTTAGGTTTGATGTCTAAGCCAGTTATATATGTTACTTTCATTTTATATATATATTTAAATTTCTATCTCTGGTATAATGTATATTAGAAGTTATAGTCCCCGCTTATTATTTAAATTGAATGAAGGAGATAATATTATTATTTTACCCAAGTTAATAAATATTAATATAAATTTTCAGTCATTTATAGGGTGTTCTGAATTAGTACTAACTGTATTAATTGATAATGTTGATGTAATTTATTTACATGTACTATATATTGCAAATGAGTTTAGTCTATGTATAGATTTGAAATTAAATTGTGGATTAGAGTCTCATTTAATGTTGGATTTTAATAGGTTTGATGAGTTTCAATTTTATGACCGATACGTTACACACAAAAGTACTTTTTATAGAGATTTTAGGAACGGTCTATTTTTTAAGCTTGGAGTATCAGATTCCGGCTACGGAAGTATGGATTCCTTAGAATGGATAATGGTAGACGAAGAATTAGAAGTTAGTGATAATGAGTAAGGTTGATAGCGCAGAGTAAAAATCGTTGATACTTGATGCTAGACAACTGTGTTTTCGGGTTCGATTCCTGAACCAGAGCAATACCATAAAAAGTGATAATAACTTTGAAAAGTAATGCATTTAAGGTTGGGTTTTGAAATAAGTTTTAATTTTAATAAATATAGTATAGGGAGGGGATTATAGTATATAAGCTGTAGATATTTTATATTTTCTTCAGTTACAAATAAACATTTTAACAAGTTTAACTAAACATTTTATAATAATGGCTTATCGTTACAAACCATATCCAATGTTTAATAAAAATAAAAAGTTAAGTTTTGATAGTGATGAATCCGATTCTAAAATAATATATGATGATTCTATATATTTATTAAAATCATTATATTATTTAAATAACAGTAAATCAAAACAAGCATTAGTTGGAATTAAAGTAAATAATTTATGTGAAGCCATTTTGAAAATAGAAAAGGTTAATGGAAATGGCGTTATTATATCAGAGCAGGATTGGAATACCCTGTTAAATAATAAAAACAACATTTCCAATTATTTTGAAGGAAGTGAATATTTAGATCAGCCTCACATAACCTTATCAAATTACACAATACATTTTCAAACTTTCTATGAAAAGCCAACTATGGTTCTTGAAGAAAATATACAATGTCAACAGCAAGATTTGAATGAACAAAAACTTAAATCATCTTCTGTTTATTTACAGAAAGAATCTTGGGACAACTTGCTTAATATATCTCATTGTATAACAGTGACATTAAAAAATTATAATTTGTGTTCTAAATTAGTGGATAAATCTTTATATCAAGTTCAAAATAATTTGTTTAATGTGTTAAAGGATACTCAAAGTATAAATTATAAAAATCACAATATTAATTTTTATGAGTGTTTTATTAAAAATAATATAAATAACCATATTGATTTAAATAATAATTTTAGCCATATATCATCAAAAATAAACTTGGAACTGTTGGAACAAGAAATAAAAATTTTGTGCATAGACTTTTTTAAAATTAAATTATACAATAACGCTCAAGAATATATATATAACTTATCAAAAAATGGAATCGATTTTTGATTTGGAAGATTTATTATTTGTAGAAGATATTCATATCGATAATAGCGAGCTATTAAATTTAGATATTAACCCTTCGCTTTTTGATGAAGATTTTTCATTACCTTAATTATTAAATTCAGATATTGAGATACAGAATATGTCTGAAATTACAACTTCTTTAAACAATGAGGAGGATTTTGAACCTATTAACACAAATTTGACTTCTACTAAATTAACAGCAGTTCCATTTTTATTTAATGAAGTACCTATATTATTAAAGGAAGATATGTATTCAATCAAAATAGGATTAAATTGTACTAATCAGTTTGAACCAGAAATTTATATTTACAATAAATACAATTTTGGGCTAAAACTCAGTTTAGGTGATTATTTTGAACTTATAGAGCACATACAGCAATTGATTAATATGTTTAATGGACAATTGTTTATATCATCCAATGTTCTAATAAGATCAAATTATAAAATAAATATATTTAATCCAAATAGTATTTCAATTACATCAAATTGTAAAACTTATATATCCGTGTTTTTAAATATTTATGATTTAATACATATCATGTCTTTAAATTATTATATTTACTTTAGTATTACTCATTTTTCTTGCATGCAGATTAACTTTTTAAATACATATAATCTATTTTTAAATAATATCGTAATATATTTAAGAAATAAAAATATTGGTGTTTCCAAAGAGGTTTTAACTGAATTTTTATTTCATAAATGTCAAGAAATAAATTATGATGATATATTATTAAGAATGATAATATTATCAAATATGTCTTATATATTGGATGAAATATTAAAAATATTGTAATTCTATCATTTATAATATATAAAAATTTAAAATGTATATTTTTTTTTTTTTATTTATTTATTAAGGTATAACTATTTCCATTAGAATCATAATATAAATAAAAATTACAATCACAACAGTTTCTTATTTGACATGGAGGTCCATCTCTTTGTATGTTTCCTTTGTTATAATGTTTGTAGCATAATCGACGCCCCTGCATATAGTGATCTTCTTTTAAATGTATTGGAAGCCGGTTCCAGTTTTGTTCAATATCGGTGGAAAACATTATATAATGCAAAAAGAACTCTGTCGGTAAATAATGTAATTCTTCATCAGTAAGATTTTCTAGTAAAGACTCATTTTCTTTATATTTTTTTAAAATAGCTCCAACTTTTGAAATCGTTTTCGAAACTTGTTCATGATTATTTAAAAATTTATAATCCATTATTTGGTTATGAGATGGTTACTCTTTAATGACTTTAAAGATAATAATCATTATTTATAATGGTTATGTAATTTTATTAACAATTCCAGATAATGGTTTATACTCAACAATCCGGTCATGTAATATTAAACAATAAGCATGAACGTAGTCTACAATATTTTCAGATGTTTCTAATTCAAGCCTTATATCAACTGAAGCAGGTTTTAGAAATTCTTTCTGTTTTGAACAATCTATTACTATTAAAGGTGCATTTTCTTTAAAATTCTTTAAATTTAAAATGGGATTCGGCTCTTTATCATAGTATGATTTTTGGAAATTAGCATACATTTCATATGCTATTGCATACTTATTATTGTCATAATCAAGATTAAGATTATCATAGGGGTACACATCAGAATTTAAGTATTGTTTTACGTTTCTTAAGGTACAAGTGTGAAATTTACTCATATCCTTTGTAATATCGTCTTTACCTTCTCTTTGTAACCCTAATATAACATAACGTGGCTTTTTAAGTGCTGTAGATGTTTTAATAGACCAAGATTGATTTGTCGTGCGCGGCAACGCTGGATATTCGTAAAAAGCCAATATTATGATATCGAGTTCTATTGTTTGTAATAATTCTAATTTCTTTTTGTCTGATACATTTATATGAGGCATACGCCATTGAATCTTTTCAATTGTTATTGATGGTGTTATTTCGTCCTTGTTACTTATCCAAAGTGCGTTATTATCGTTTTTTGATCGAATTAATATTAATTCAAGCTTTACTGGTAATATAATTTTTTTAAAGTCTTCACAGAACCCAAATATTGTTTTAAGAGGAATACAAACACTAAAATTTCCCTTATTATCTAATAAATTGTTATTTGTATCACGCCACCCCAAATTCTCAAGTTGCAACTCATTGTTATTATATGAAACATATCCTTTCATAGTAGTGGTTATACCAGGATTTTTATTTGAATCAATTTCAACCGAATTTATTTCATATTTTATACTTTCAAATAGGTATAAAATACCATTTAATATAAAAACAGGTGTAGATTTTGAAGTGTCTTTTGTTTTACCTTCAATGTATAAGTAAGATTCCGAGGGTAATGTATATACATTATGTTGATTTATTGGTATACGAATTTCGTCATTATATTCATAGCTGGTTGTGTTATATGGACTGTATGAATGTATTTCATATTGGCTTAATGATTCGTCAAAGAGAATTTTATCTTCAATATTAAGCATATGAGCGGTCATTGTAGAGTATTTATTTTAAATCCTAACGACTTAAGAAACTGTTTATTTTTTAATGTTATCCTCTTAAACGGCTTGGTTGGACTACGCTGAGTTTGATTAAACAACGAATTATATATTGTTTTTAAATTATGACATATACCCATTATTGAATCTTTCGTATGTGCAATCTGCAGGAAATTTTTTCTTTTCTAAAATTGATAAGTTCACCTTCTTTATTAACAATTTTTATAGAAATATTATCTATTTTCTGTACAACGATTGGAAGATAAATGATTTGCTTTGGAATTTCTATTATCTTATATCCTGGTGGAACAGCAGGTGAAAACTCATGAATTGTGTGTACTAAACGTCCGTTTAGATAGGAACCGGATGTAATATTACATTCAATACGTATGTTATTTACTTTAATAATGTTTACCGGTAAGTTAGATACATGTAATTTATTAGGTTCTAATACTTGCTTATTAAATCCTAGTAATGAACCAATACAATTTTCTTTCGAAAAATCTATTTTTTCAGTACATATTATCTCACTTTGAAGGGTATTTGTATTTGCAGTTAAATTTAAAAATACTTCTTTTATTTGCTTATCAGCTTTGTCCTTAAATTCGCTGTTGTGTTTTATTACTCTAGAATCACCAATGCCTAACCTTAAATATTCCTGAATATCTTCCAATTCATATGAACCCACTGGTATTGAAATAACTTTACCATCTCCATAATAAAATTTATTGTTAGTGTCGTCAATGTTTGGTATTGAATTAAATGTCTGAAAGTCGACTATTCCCAATTCAAACTGTTCATCGTACAAATCTATAGGAGGGAAAATATCGGCGCTTAATACGGATTTATTTCCAATAATTGTAAATGTCATAGACATTATTTTTTATTTAAAAATCCTTTCACGATAAGCTTAGTTAAAGTAATAACAAATTAAAAATAAAACTCAGGTATTTATAGCAATATATTATTTATTATAAATATAAGAATTTGAATACAAAAAGTGTAAGCATAAATGTCCACAATTTACAGTATTAAATTTTTGAAATCTATCATAGTTATATTGAATAGTATTATTTTTAAAGTATTCAATTGCTTCTATTGGAGGTTGAAGGTTACCAAAACTATCAAAATATAAAATATTTTTATTTCTTTTTATGTAAGCTACCCAATGTGTTCCTACTGATGTTTTATCATCTAAATTTATTATACCACTTTCATTTATATACATTTTTTTAGGCAAATCATTTCTCATGAATACCCCTCTAAAGTGAGGGATATTAAATTTCTTGGCATATTTTCTTAAATCAACATCAGTAAGGGCTCGTTTAGGTAGCTTCAACGAAAGTTTTTTGGATACGGATTATTATATAATCCTAACCCTTTTTTATAAGGTTTTAAATAAATTCTTTTGCCAGATTTTACAATAGCAATTTCCTCCATAGTTTGGTTATGTTTTTGAGTTTCTGCTAACATTATTTTTGCATCCTTTGCCTCATTTATTGCTTTTGCAACACCTGCAACACCACCTGCCAATCCACCTAGTGCTGATAATCCCGCAAATAATGGAATTAGAAATGGTAGAAAACCACCTACTTTTGGTATAGGAATTATTCTTAGTTTATTAACTTTAAATTTTGACTTTTTATTAATTGATTGTTTTGCGGCTTGTGATGCAATTTTAATAGCTTTTGACACACTCTTAGGATTATCAGGGTTAATTAAAGTATTTTTTAGCGCACCACGAGCATTAAGAATAGCTTTCTTTAATGCTGCCATACTATGCTTGACCTTTCCGCTACCCTTTATTTTCTTCTTTTTAATTTTTTTATTTCGTTTCAACCCCATTCCAAGTTTGGTTTTTATATTCATGATATTAGCAACAAGTAATGATGCTAAACGTTCACTTAACTTTGAATCTTTAGAAAAATATTGCTTCCAAGCTTTCTCAATCAGTATTTTATCAGCTACGTGTCTTTTACTTAAATCTTTATAGCGGTGATATGCAATGTCATGTTCTTTGCAAGCTGAGTCCAATGCATTAACTCCTTGATCTCCTCGGTTTAAACGTTCTATTAAACGTGTTCCAGGACCGCAATAGTTGTATCCAGGCAAGTGCAACTCAAAAGGTAATTTATTGATTAGTTTATCAATAAGACCATCACCTTTCTTTACTTTTATCATACTGACCAAAGTATGTGCTATCATCCAATTTTATACTTTATAATATTTTCATATATAAAGATTAAACATTTAAAATGTATTCTTTTAGTTTATTACTTTTATCATACTGACCAAAGTATGTGCTATCATCCAATTTTATACTTTATAATATTTTCATATATAAAGATTAAACATTTAAAATGTATTCCACTAGTTTATAACACATGCCTGGTTAAACAATGAAGTTTGTAAAGCAAAAACAAACTCTTTCTGTAAAGAATGTAGATAATCAAAGTAATAATTACACTAATAATTCAAAACATGGATCACTTTTACCAAACGACATTAGATGCATTATTTGTGGACCTTCAAACTGTGGAAAAACTAATGTTATGTTTAATCTAATTGAACATCCAAATGGGTTGCGATTTAAAAATATATACATTTATTCAAAATCTTTATATCAACCAAAATATAAAATATTACAACAAATTATGAAGAATATTAATGGTATGGGATACTATACATACACTGACAATGAAGAGATTATTAGACCTGAAGATGCTAGCCCAAATTCTATATTCATATTTGATGATGTTGCTTGCGATAAACAAAATAATATTCGAAATTTTTTTAGCATGGGCCGTCATAATTTGATAGACTCTTTCTATTTATGTCAGACTTACAGCAAAATTCCAAAGCAATTAATACGGGATAATACTAATTTTATTATATTATTCAAGCAAGATGACTTAAATTTAAAGCATATATATGATGATCATGTTAACTTTGACTTTCCAAGTTTTCTAGAGTTCAAACAAGTTTGTAATTTATGTTGGGATTCAAATAAATATTCCTTTATGGTAATAGATAAAAATAGTGACTTAAATAAAGGGCGATACAGAAAAGGATTTGATATGTTTTTAGATATAACCAAGTAACCTTTACATCAGTGTTGAGGTAACCATCTTCATAATAACATGCATTTATTATCTTAATAAACATTGATTACGTTCAAATTACATTAATTACGTTCCCATTACGTTGAATTTACGTTCAAATTACATTGATTACGTTACCATTACGTTTAATTTACGTTCAAATTACGTTCCCATTACGTTTAATTTACGTTCAAATTACGTTCCCATTACGTTTAATTTACGTTCAAATTACGTTCCCATTACGTTCAAGTTGCATAAAGTTTACATGTAACCATGTTTAAATCAAAGAAGCGTGCAAAAAATACTGTGGTTAAAATAAAGACTCCTCCTACCAGATTTAAAAAAAGGAATAGTAAACGTAAAATAATAAGCAATACTACTAATGATGAAGATAAAAAAGTAACATGCGATATTATTAAATCAAGCAATTCTATAAGACAAAAGTATCTCGCATTAAAACTAGGAGAATCTGAGGCACAAAGGTACTTTGACAAACAGCTTGAACCAGTAACTACACCACTAAATATACTAGCTAATAAAAGTACTTCCAATATTAAATTAGCGCAACCAATCAAACAAGATATTGATACAAAACCGTATGATTTCAAGGTTAAAACAATTAAATCTAAGTTAAATAACATGTTAAAAGAACCCCTAGACACTACATTTATACCAGAACAGCAAAATGATTTAACATTAGGTAAAGAACCAACAATGGAACTTAGTCAGTTAGATGATGAAGTTTTTGAATCAAATGAACCCTTAGAATATAGTAGAGTACATGATCCAAACTTATTTAAGACATCTATAAAACTGTCTGAAGTTGAAGAAAATCTTAAAAAACAAGTTGATAAATACGCCTTTCAATATTTAATTGATTTTAATAGGCGTGAAGGTGATCCTAGTATATTTGATCACATATTTGGTATAAATTTAGAAGACGGTAATTTAATATTAGGAAAAACACTGGTTACGTTTGATAAAGAGGGTATAATAATAGGAAATAAAAAATATAAATCATCCCCCGGATTATTTGAATTGCTTTTTAAAATAGATCCAAGCGCAAATATTTATAGTGAGGAAGATTTAGAGGACTACAAAACAATTTTAAATGATACTAATGCACATAGAACATTATATTTACCTAATGGTAAAATTAAATCTAGCAAAGGTATAAAATACAAAAAAATTATATCATTATTATTTCCTCCTCAAACAAAATTAAGTGCCCCAGCGTCTTCAACACCATATTCTTCAGAAAGATTACAAAACGTTCGATCAAGACTTTTGCAGCGTACGTCATCAGTTGGTTTACAAAATAATAAACGTTTAGGAGGTGGCTTAAGTAATTTAATACCAAACTTTATGACTTTAAACAATAATCAAAAGGATTTCATTTACTGGGATGACCCAAATGAATTAGTTGAAAGATTACGACTACTTATTAGTTCAAAAATGGCGGGCAATACATCACATGACAATGAAATTATTTCAATAGTTGAAGAATTAAAAGAAGCTAATATTATTATATAAATACTTAAACACATTCCCTTCTTTTTCATTAATTTATAACTACTCATGTAAGTAACATGACTATTAACAAATTTGGAGTATATATACATAAGAAAAAAATTACTCGGCACGAAACAGTATCAAAAAATGATTTAATTATTATAGATAGACGTTTAAAAGCTGTAGAGAAAGATATTCATGATGCTTATATTAATAACTTTATTGAAGTAAATAAAAAAATTGCAACATTAATTACAGAATTAAAAACAAAACATAGTTTAGATATTAGTTCTTGATAAATTTTGTGTAATAATAAGTATGAGCAAAACAAAAATAGGTATAATTAATGAGTTACATAAACCTGCACTTAAAAACTATAAGCGTAGACATGTAATCATAAAAGGTCTAAATGATTCTTGGCAAGCTGATTTAGTAGAAATGATTCCGTATGCAAAAGAAAACAAAAGTTACAAGTATTTACTCACAGTAATTGATATATTTTCTAAATATGCATGGGCAGTTCCAGTAAAATCAAAATCTGCAAAAGACGTTACTGTTGCATTTGAAAATATTTTATTAAAAAATAAGAATAAGGTTCCGAAAAACTTACAAACAGATAACGGAAAGGAATTATATAACACTGAATTTAAAAAAGTTATAGATTCGTATGATATAAACCATTATAGTACATTTAGTAATATAAAAGCATCGATTGTTAAAAGATTTAATAGAACTCTAAAAAATGCCATGTGGAAAGATTTTAGTATAAAAGGCAACTATAATTGGATTAATAACATTGATGCACTTGTTAAGAAATAAAATAATTCTCATCATTCAACAATTAATATGAAGCCATCTCAAGTATCAATAAAAAATGAAAAAAAAATATTATTAGGAAATGTATACAATAGAATAAAAAGGGTCGGTTTAAGTCGATATAAAGTTGAAGATTATGTTCGTTTAAGCAAAACCAAATCATTATTTGCAAAAGGGTATACTCCTAACTGGGGTACCGAAATATTTACTATATCAAAAGTACAACTAACTAATCCAGTCACATATTTACTTAATGATTCTCTTGGCCAATCAATTGCAGGCGCGTTTTACGAACAAGAACTACAAAAAACAAAATATCCAGATATATATCTAGTTGAGAAAGTTTTACAGAAAAAAGGAAAAAGAGTTTTTGTAAAGTGGTTAGGTTTAGATAAATCTCATAACAGTTGGATAGATGCTAAAAATATTGAATAACATTTTAAATAAATAAAACTATTGGGTATTATAAATATGTATTTATTTTTACATTAAAAATATACTTATAACAATAAATCGCTCTCACTAAAACTATCAAAACCCCAAGGCAAAGTATCGGTACTATTTTTTATAATACACCGTTTATCATCAAAAGGACTTAAAGCAATTTTTGTTTGCTTAATAGAGTACACATTATGCAATTTTGAAACTATTTCTCTTTGAGTACATTTTTTTTCATTTAAAGTTCTTAAACAATTTTCATAATCTTCAAAAGAAATATGGTTTTTTACTACACTTGTCTTTACTCCTTTTATTTTTTTTATAATATCATTATTATTAACTTTTATTGTATACATTTTCGATCTTAGTCCTATAAAGTGAGTCATAATTTTACCGTTATTTTCATCCTTTATTAAACCTAATACCTTTTTATTTACACGGGGAATATTATATTGATTGTTTTCTTTATAATCACTTGTATCAAACTTACTTATATCGCGTTTTATAGTTTCACAAATATCTGATGTGATAATTTCATATATTAACAAGTCAGTATCAATATATAATAACTTTAAATTATTATTAAAAAATTCTTTTTGCATATAATTATAATGAAAATCATACATTACTGTTTTAGATAAATCTAATATTGAAAAGCCAACATATATAGGTTTATTAAATGTAATATTAGGTTTTAAAAGTTCAATAGCCACAACATTTTTATTAAAAATTGTTCGGCTATAAAAATTAGGTCGTGCTATTAAACTTTTTACTCCATAACGACCACCCCATTTTGTTTTTAATTTTATATCACGATGTTTTCTAACATTTTTCATTGTCTTACCAAATACACTATCATTCATTAATTTATACAAGTTTTTTTCAAAATCATTGGTAGCCATTTTTCTTTTTTCTGTATTTAAATCGATATAGTTTTTTAGCCACGGTGATTGACTAAATTTTAAAACTCGATGTATTTTTGATACTTGCATTTCTAAATGTATACATTGCTTTAAATTACTATAATGAATTATATATTTCTCCTTATCATATAAAGTAGTTAAAAGTTTTTTATGTTTACTTCCCGGTGGAATACAATGCTCAGGACAAAGCGGTAAATCTTTATGGAGATTATGTAAACTTTGAGGATAAGTTAAATCTACTTCTAAAATGTAACCAGTATTGCTAGTTTCTAACAAATTGCATATAGTATTACTTATTTCCAATATTTCTTGGTTGTTTAACCATTTAAAATTTCCATATGGTAGGAATTGAGACATTGCATGACCGTATAAGTTATTAACATCCAAATACATTAGATATTTAAAAGGTAATTCAGGTTTATACTTTTCATTCATGTATTTGTTATTGGCCTCTGCATATCTGTTTGAACATTGACTTATACCACCTCTGATACCCTTCTCTATAAATAGCCACATATTTATATCAGTAAACAATTCAAGTTTAATTTTTGTTATTTTTAACATAGAATCCCAAGATAACCCTGGGGCAGAAACATAATGCACTGGATCTAATTTATACGTGTCTAAACAATTATCTCGAAAATTTTCAAATATGTCACAAAGTAATAACACATCGGTTTTTAAGTACAAATCTGAATATTCACCAAGTGTTTTGATATGAAATGTATTCCATATGTCTTGTGCATGTTTGTAATCTGTATCTGATAAGTAACTCTCATTCAATAAATTAAAAAAAATATTCTGAGGTGGTAAAACTGTCTCATTTAACTTTTCCCAGGAATTTATATAATCATAAGGAAATACACCTTTTTTACTTAACAAAGTAAATTCTTCATTGCTTAAATTGTTAAATTCTGATTTTAAATTCTTTACTTTATTATTTGGTAAATAAGATGCTAAATTACTTAAAGAACTAGCCATAAATCGATATGAATCAATAAATCTTAATGAAATATTAGTTCCATACACATATTTTGTAAATGAAATATATTTTTCTATATTAATTGGTAGCACAGAGGTTCTTCCACTTATTCCGGTAGCTAAATCAATTATTATAAAATGTGAATCATAAGATGATAAATTGTGAAAAATTATTGGAATCACATAACTTTCATTATAATTTAAATTACATTCATTATGAGCTGGTTCTCTATAATTTCCTGTTAAATGACAATGATCTTGAACACGGTCTTGTTGCAACGGTTTTTCACATAAATGACAATTTATTGCATTTAAATATTCCATCTTTTGTTGAGCCGTCAATGTTTTCATTGGTAATATATTTTTTATTATATCCTCAACATTATAAGCAATCTCTTTTAATTCATTTACAAACCACTGAACGCAATCTTCACCACGATAACTATTATAATAAGATTTAGAGTCATCATATGAATATTTTACATAATATCCAACGCTATGTGCAATATGTGTTTGATATACCCCCTTGGTTTCAATATTTGTCACATTACTATCCAATATACTTTCAAAGTCTGCATAAATAACACATGCATTTCTAATTTTTCTCTTAAAGTTTTTAAACTCAAGTATATTAGAATTTTCAACTGGCTATATCGGTTTAACTGGTCTCAGTCCTAATCCAACACAGTCTTGTAAATGTTCCTTAAACTTGCACTCATATCTAAGGAAATGTAAACATCGATCACATATAAATTTCTTACAATTTGTTTTTGAAAGTTGATTACTAACAAGTCTTGATAAATTCTTTATCCAACAAAAATGAAATTTTATTTTATTGTCACATTCCTCATTATTACTTTCAACAACATCTTCTTCATCCTCTTCTTCTTCTTCTTCATCTTCTACTTCATAATCACTTTGAATCATTAATAAATGTATATGTTTACTTTCATATATTTTACTTACATATACAGGAATAGTTTCAAATGTTTTCTTGCCCTTTTTTAAAATATACACATTTATTGTTATATTATTTAGTTTTTCAAATTTTGAAACTTGTGATAACGTCATTGGAAATTTAATACCATTTAAATTAAGACAATTTATATATTTCTTATAAGATGATTCTCTCTCGCCATGAATTTTTGATGGATAAAGTGCTGATAATACTGCCCATACAAAACATTTGTCATCTTCATTCTGAACATTTATTACAGCCTTTTTTCGTTTTATTTCAACTGGTAAGTCAATAAATGATGAACAATAAAATGGAACAAATTGATTTATATTTACTATCATATTCACTATTTTATATAGAGCCCATCCACTTTGATTTTCTTGAGAAGTTTCTAAATCTTTTAATACAACATCAATAACATTTTCCTTATACCAATGTTTTAAATCTGTTGATACAAAAATTTCATTATTTTTAGTATTAAAATATTTGTATTCAAATATATGTTCTTCTTCTTTTTTAGCTGATGGTAAAACAAATTCACCACAAAATATTACGTTAACTTTTAAAGCACTATATTTTTTTAAAGCATTTTTAATTCTAGATGCAAACATATAAAATGCATCGTTTAAAAATTGTAATGGATCAATATGACTTAAATTATTTACCACTCCTGTTCTAACACGTCCTTTAAATGATGAATTTATTTCCTGCCATTTAATCCGATCACTACGTTTTATACTATTTATAGTTCCTCCTCCAACTTTTTGTTTATTTTCTAACAATGTTTGAAAATATTTTAAGACACTTATATTGCTTTCAATGCTTCGCTTATATCCAATTGAATAGGTATTTTTATTATTTTTTAATAACTTATTTAACAACTTTATATTTATTTTATTATAATCAGACCACTTTTTCCACTGAATACTTAAATAATTTGAACTATTTAAATGTTCAATAATTGTTCTCATATGCTTAATAATCTTACAACCGTTATCCATTTTAAATTATATATTTCAGTTTGAAAATCAAAATATAAATCACAATTGTTTTTAAAAGTTCATTTATTTATACAATTTTACATAAAAAATATACATTAATCACTATGTTATACTTTTACAATTTCGTCATCAGAGTCTAACACCTCTACAATTTCGTCATCAGAGTCTAACACCTCTACTATTTCATCGTCAGAGTCTAATATTTCAATAACTTCACTATCACTCTCTAATAATTCTATGATTTCCACATCAGAATCTTCTTCCTGTATTTCAATTTCTTCGTGACCTATTATTACTTCATCAGCATAACTCTCTATAATTTTCTCATATGTCTTCTTTTCTTCATCCGTCATATCCTCTGAATTACAGTCATCTATATCAAAATCGTCAGTTATATCTTGCACATAATATCTATCTTCACTGTCAATGCCGACGCGTATATGCCCCGAATCCAATAACCATGTTACGCCTGGAATATTCTTAAATCCGTTCATACTATTAAACTTTAGCTTGAACTAAGAAAATATTACTCTGTAATTACAGCTCAACATCATCTCTATTTAAATGACATTTATGCATAAATTTACCCT
Organism: Panorpa germanica; assembly: GCA_963678705.1. Classification (NCBI taxonomy): domain Eukaryota; kingdom Metazoa; phylum Arthropoda; class Insecta; order Mecoptera; family Panorpidae; genus Panorpa; species Panorpa germanica. The sequence goes on from CAVMBN010000126.1 coordinate 324,602, forward strand.
CTCTACCACTCCATATTAAATACCACCTCCAACAACAGAATCTCCTTACATATGCATACATACATAAAAATACATAAGTGGGAATATACCGACTGCATCCACAGCTACATCGAGGATACGAACATAAACGATTGGCTTCCGGAAATTGACGAAGAATGCAATAATTACGGCGTATCTTCTACACCAATACCAACACACACGTAATACTTATTATCGCTATCTCACTCTTTCATATTACCCCACTATTACCCCCAACATTGTCTAGTCACGCCCCCTTCTTCATACCGTGACCTATATTATCGCTATCTCACTCTTTCATATTACCCCACTATTACCCCCAACATTGTCTAGCCACGCCCCCTTCTTCATACCGTGACCTAAATGCATCCCCACCTCAATAATTTCCAACTCAACTTCTAAACTGTCCTAGAACCCGCTTTCTTACCCTACTACTAGATGATGACGTCAGTACAGACTTTATCTCTAGGTACAGTCTCTACAATACCCAAGGTTATGAGTGAGAAAGCAATAGTGGTAAAGAGTGAGATACCGATATTAATTCTTATGTTTGATTTGTTATTGGTTATAAGATTATGACGTTGTAGGTGCAAAAGTGTTAGTTATATGTTATAATGACGTTATATTACACATGGTGGGGTATAATATGAAAGGTTATAGTATAATTTGTGATATATATTCTTAAGGATTGTTAAACATAGATTATAACAATAACTATTACAATAACAGTGTTAAATTATTTATAACAGTGTATTTATAGCGCATTCCTTTATATATAAGTCTAAGAATATGATTGTGTCACATTAAGTATTATGCAGTTTGTGTATTAAAGTGTCTTGCAAAGTCTTGTTCTTTTTAAATAACTTGTGTTTTTAAATAATTTAGTGGCTATTTAGTGCTATTTTAAAAAAAAAAAAATTTATCAATAATTTCAGTTTGGAAGTGGATAATTATGTGGTAAGTAAATTTTGTATAAGATTTTGTATGTTTACAATAAATTTAATAGTAGTTTTCAAATATTTACAGGTGTCTATAGCAGTTTCAACCTAATCTTGAGTTTTTACCGTTTGAACCCTTTTAGACTTTCATACTTATGAGTAAACAGTTAGGTAAGTTAATTTTTAATACTTTTTAGATAATTTTAATTTAGTTATAATAATAATAACAGTTTTAAATGTCAACAGAATATTGCTGTGCATATCTGTATTCCGATGATACATTGGATTATACGTGTCCAAGCATAGTTCATCCTGGATTACAAGTAAGTTCTACTTCTTTTGCTTTAGTATTTCAAATCCTTATTTATTTACATAATATTTATTTATAGTTATGCAATCTTCATATGAAAGAGCGTGCGATTGATTGTAAGAACTACCACCTTATAAGGAAATTTTATGAATTTGAAAAATTAGGTTATAAAATAAGTGAGGTAGCAAAATTAGAAATAAAATTAAGGAAAGAATTTGAATTTAAATATAATATAAAATCAGATTGGAAACATGACAATTTTAAAAATATTCTAAGAGCATTAAGAACGGGCTATTTTGATGATTTTTATAACGCATATATATATCAAACAATACGTTTATTTGATTTTGGTAATAAAGTTATAAATTTTAATTTAGTTAAATATTTATATATGCTACATCAGTTTAATGAAATTTCTTATTCCAAATTAGAGAAATTAAATGCAATTGAAAAGTATCAGTTACATATAGAACTGGAACCTGATAAATTTGAAAGTGAAAAAAAACAAAATTATTCTAAATCATTATCTTCATTAGAAGAAGAAGAAGAAGAAATTTCATATTTGGATACCTTTAGGTTTGATTTCTAAGCCAGTTATATATGTTACTTTCATTTTATATATATATATTTAAATTTCTATCTCTGGTATAATGTATATTAGAAGTTATAGTCCCCGCTTATTATTTGAATTGAATGAAGGAGATAATATTTTTATTTTACCCAAGTTAATAAATATTAATATAAATTTTCAGTCATTTATAGGGTGTTCTGAATTAGTACTAACTGTATTAATTGATAATGTTGATGTAATTTATTTACATGTACTATATATTGCAAATGAGTTTAGTCTATGTATAGATTTGAAATTAAATTGTGGATTAGAGTCTCATTTAATGTTGGATTTTAATAGGTTTGATGAGTTTCAATTTTATGACCGATACGTTACACACAAAAGTACTTTTTATAGAGATTTTAGGAACGGTCTATTTTTTAAGCTTGGAGTATCAGATTCCGGCTACGGAAGTATGGATTCCTTAGAATGGATAATGGTAGACGAAGAATTAGAAGTTAGTGATAATGAGTAAGGTTGATAGCGCAGAGTAAAAATCGTTGATACTTGATGCTAGACAACTGTGTTTTCGGGTTCGATTCCTGAACCAGAGCAATACCATAAAAAGTGATAATAACTTTGAAAAGTAATGCATTTAAGGTTGGGTTTTGAAATAAGTTTTAATTTTAATAAATATAGTATAGGGAGGGGATTATAGTATATAAGCTGTAGATATTTTATATTTTCTTCAGTTACAAATAAACATTTTAACAAGTTTAACTAAACATTTTATAATAATGGCTTATCGTTACAAACCATATCCAATGTTTAATAAAAATAAAAAGTTAAGTTTTGATAGTGATGAATCCGATTCTAAAATAATATATGATGATTCTATATATTTATTAAAATCTTTATATTATTTAAATAACAGTAAATCAAAACAAGCATTAGTTGGAATTAAAGTAAATAATTTATGTGAAGCCATTTTGAAAATAGAAAAGGTTAATGGTAATAGCTTTATTATATCAGAGCAGGATTGGAATACCCTGTTAAATAATAAAAACAACATTTCCAATTATTTTGAAGGAAGTGAATATTTAGATCAGCCTCACATAACCTTATCAAATTACACAATACATTTTCAAACTTTCTATGAAAAGCCAACTATGGTTCTTGAAGAAAATATACAATGTCAACAGCAAGATTTGAATGAACAAAAACTTAAATCATCTTCTGTTTATTTACAGAAAGAATCTTGGGACAACTTGCTTAATATATCTCATTGTATAACAGTGACATTAAAAAATTATAATTTGTGTTCTAAATTAGTGGATAAATCTTTATATCAAGTTCAAAATAATTTGTTTAATGTGTTAAAGGATACTCAAAGTATAAATTATAAAAATCACAATATTAATTTTTATGAGTGTTTTATTAAAAATAATATAAATAACCATATTGATTTAAATAATAATTTTAGCCATATATCATCAAAAATAAACTTGGAACTGTTGGAACAAGAAATAAAAATTTTGTGCATAGACTTTTTTAAAATTAAATTATACAATAACGCTCAAGAATATATATATAACTTATCAAAAAATGGAATCGATTTTTGATTTGGAAGATTTATTATTTGTAGAAGATATTCATATTGATAATAGCGAGCTATTAAATTTAGATATTAACCCTTCGCTTTTTGATGAAGATTTTTTATTACCTGAATTATTAAATTCAGATATTGAGATACAGAATATGTCTGAAATTACAACTTCTTTAAACAATGAGGAGGATTTTGAACCTATTAACACAAATTTGACTTCTACTAAATTAACAGCAGTTCCATTTTTATTTAATGAAGTACCTATATTATTAAAGGAAGATATGTATTCAATCAAAATAGGATTAAATTGTACTAATCAGTTTGAACCAGAAATTTATATTTACAATAAATACAATTTTGGGCTAAAATTCAGTTTAGGTGATTATTTTGAACTTATAGAGCACATACAGCAATTGATTAATATGTTTAATGGACAATTGTTTATATCATCCAATGTTCTAATAAGATCAAATTATAAAATAAATATATTTAATCCAAATAGTATTTCAATTACATCAAATTGTAAAACTTATATATCCGTGTTTTTAAATATTTATGATTTAATACATATCATGTCTTTAAATTATTATATTAACTTTAGTATTACTCATTTTTCTTGCATGCAGATTAACTTTTTAAATACATATAATCTATTTTTAAATAATATCGTAATATATTTAAGAAATAAAAATATTGGTGTTTCCAAAGAGGTTTTAACTGAATTTTTATTTCATGAATGTCAAGAAATAAATTATGATGATATATTATTAAGAATGATAATATTATCAAATATGTCTTATATATTGGATGAAATATTAAAAATATTGTAATTCTATCATTTATAATATATAAAAATTTAAAATGTATATTTTTTTTTTTTTATTTATTTATTAAGGTATAACTATTTCCATTAGAATCATAATATAAATAAAAATTACAATCACAACAGTTTCTTATTTGACATGGAGGTCCATCTCTTTGTATGTTTTCTTTGTTATAATGTTTATAGCATAATCGACGCCCCTGCATATAGTGATCTTCTTTTAAATGTATTGGAAGCCGGTTCCAGTTTTGTTCAATATCGGTGGAAAACATTATATAATGCAAAAAGAACTCTGTCGGTAAATAATGTAATTCTTCATCAGTAAGATTTTCTAGTAAACACTCATTTTCTTTATATTTTTTTAAAATAGCTCCAACTTTTGAAATCGTTTTCGAAACTTGTTCATGATTATTTAAAAATTTATAATCCATTATTTGGTTATGAGATGGTTACTCTTTAATGACTTTAAAGATATAAATCATTATTTATAATGGTTATGTAATTTTATTAACAATTCCAGATATTGGTTTATACTCAACAATCCGGTCATGTAATATTAAACAATAAGCATGAACGTAGTCTGCAATATTTTCAGATGTTTCTAATTCAAGCCTTATATCAACTGAAGCAGGTTTTAGAAATTCTTTCTGTTTTGAACAATCTATTACTATTAAAGGTGCATTTTCTTTAAAATTCTTTAAATTTAAAATGGGATTCAACTCTTTATCATAGTATGATTTTTGGAAATTAGCATACATTTCATATGCTATTGCATACTTATTATTGTCATAATCAAGATTAAGATTATCATAGGGGTACACATCAGAATTTAAGTATAGTTTTACGTTTCTTAAGGTACAAGTGTGAAATTTACTCATATCCTTTGTAATATCGTCTTTACCTTCTCTTTGTAACCCTAATATAACATAACGTGGCTTTTCAAGTGCTGTAGATGTTTTAATAGACCAAGATTGATTTGTCGTGCGCGGCAACGCTGGATATTCGTACAAGTCCCAACTTCGAAAGCCAATATACAATGATTTATCGAGTTCTATTGTTTGTAATAATTCTAATTTCTTTTTGTCTGATACATTTATATGAGGCATACGCCATTGAATCTTTTCAATTGTTATTGATGGTGTTATTTCGTCCTTGTTACTTATCCAAAGTGCGTTATTATCGTTTTTTGATCGAATTAATATTAATTCAAGCTTTACTGGTAATATAATTTTTTTAAAGTCTTCACAGAACCCAAATATTGTTTTAAGAGGAATACAAACACTAAAATTTCCCTTATTATCTAATAAATTGTTATTTGTATCACGCCACCCCAAATTTTCAAGTTGCAACTCATTGTTATTATATGAAACATATCCTTTCATAGTAGTGGTTATACCAGGATTTTTATTTGAATCAATTTCAACCGAATTTATTTCATATTTTATACTTTCAAATAGGTATAAAATATCATTTAATATGAAAACAGGTGTAGATTTTGAAGTGTCTTTTGTTTTACCTTCAATGTATAAGTAAGATTCCGAGGGTAATGTATATACATTATGTTGATTTATTGGTATACGAATTTCGTCATTATATTCATAGCTGGTTGTGTTATATGGACTGTATAAATGTATTTCATATTGGCTTAATGATTCGTCAAAGAGAATTTTATCTTCAATATTAAGCATGTGAGCGGTCATTGTAGAGTATTTATTTTAAATCCTAACGACTTAAGAAACTGTTTATTTTTTAATGTTATCCTCTTAAAAGGCTTGGTTGGACTACGCTGAGTTTGATTAAACGACGAATTATATATTGTTTTTAAATTATGACATATACCCATTATTGAATCTTTCGTATGTGCAATCTGCAGGAAATTTTTTCTTTTCTAAAATTGATAAGTTCACCTTCTTCATTAACAATTTTTATAGAAATATTATCTATTTTCTGTACAACGATTGGAAGATAAATGATTTGCTTTGGAATTTCTATTATCTTATATCCTGGTGGAACAGCAGGTGAAAACTCATGAATTGTGTGTACTAAACGTCCGTTTAGATAGGAACCGGATGTAATATTACATTCAATACGTATGTTATTTACTTTAATAATGTTTACCGGTAAGTTAGATACATGTAATTTATTAGGTTCTAATACTTGCTTATTAAATCCTAGTAATGAACCAATACAATTTTCTTTCGAAAAATCTATTTTTTCAGTACATATTATCTCACTTTGAAGGGTATTTGTATTTGCAGTTAAATTTAAAAATACTTCTTTTATTTGCTTATCAGCTTTGTCCTTAAATTCGCTGTTGTGTTTTATTACTCTAGAATCACCAATGCCTAACCTTAAATATTCCTGAATATCTTCCAATTCATATGAACCCACTGGTATTGAAATAACTTTACCATCTCCATAATAAAATTTATTGTTAGTGTCGTCAATGTTTGGTATTGAATTAAATGTCTGAAAGTCGACTATTCCCAATTCAAACTGTTCATCGTACAAATCTATAGGAGGGAAAATATCGGCGCTTAATACGGATTTATTTCCAATAATTGTAAATGTCATAGACATTATTTTTTATTTAAAAATCCTTTCACGATAAGCTTAGTTATAGTAATAACAAATTAAAAATATAACTCAGGTATTTATAGCAATATATTATTTATTATAAATATAAGAATTTGAATACAAAAAGTGTAAGCATAAATGTCCACAATTTACAGTATTAAATTTTTGAAATCTATCAAAGTTATATTGAATAGTATTATTTTTAAAGTATTCAATTGCTTCTTTTGGAGGTTGAAGGTTACCAAAACTATCAAAATATAAAATATTTTTATTTCTTTTTATGTAAGCTACCTAATGTGTTCCTACTGATGTTTTATCATCTAAATTTATTATACCACTTTCATTTATATACATTTTTTTAGGCAAATCATTTCTCATGAATACCCCTCTAAAGTGAGGGATATTAAATTTCTTGGCATATTTTCTTAAATCAACATCAGTAAGGGCTCGTTTAGGTAGCTTCAACGAAAGTTTTTTGGATACGGAATAATATATAATCCTAACCCTTTTTTATAAGGTTTTAAATAAATTCCTTTGCCAGATTTTACAATAGCAATTTCCTCCATAGTTTGGTTATGTTTTTGAGTTTCTGCTAACATTTTTTTTGCATCCTTTGCCTCATTTATTGCTTTTGCAACACCTGCAACACCACCTGCCAATCCACCTAGTGCTGATAATCCCGCAAATAATGGAATTAGAAATGGTAGAAAACCACCTACTTTTGGTATAGGAATTATTCTTAGTTTATTAACTTTAAATTTTGACTTTTTATTAATTGATTGTTTTGCGGCTTGTGATGCAATTTTAATAGCTTTTGACACACTCTTAGGATTATCAGGGTTAATTAAAGTATTTTTTAGCGCACCACGAGCATTAAGAATAGCTTTCTTTAATGCTGCCATACTATGCTTGACCTTTCCGCTACCCTTTATTTTCTTCTTTTTAATTTTTTTATTTCGTTTCAACCCCATTCCAAGTTTGGTTTTTATATTCATGATATTAGCAACAAGTAATGATGCTAAACGTTCACTTAACTTTGAATCTTTAGAAAAATATTGCTTCCAAGCTTTCTCAATCAGTATTTTATCAGCTACGTGTCTTTTACTTAAATCTTTATAGCGGTGATATGCAATGTCATGTTCTTTGCAAGCTGAGTCCAATGCATTAACTCCTTGATCTCCTCGGTTTAAACGTTCTATTAAACGTGTTCCAGGACCGCAATAGTTGTATCCAGGCAAGTGCAACTCAAAAGGTAATTTATTGATTATATTATCAATAAGACCATCACCTTTCTTTACTTTTATCATACTGACCAAAGTATGTGCTATCATCCAATTTTATACTTTATAATATTTTCATATATAAAGATTAAACATTTAAAATGTATTCTTTTAGTTTATTACTTTTATCATACTGACCAAAGTATGTGCTATCATCCAATTTTATACTTTATAATATTTTCATATATAAAGATTAAACATTTAAAATGTATTCCACTAGTTTATAACACATGCCTGGTTAAACAATGAAGTTTGTAAAGCAAAAACAAACTCTTTCTGTAAAGAATGTAGATAATCAAAGTAATAATTACACTAATAATTCAAAACATGGATCACTTTTACCAAACGACATTAGATGCATTATTTGTGGACCTTCAAACTGTGGAAAAACTAATGTTATGTTTAATCTAATTGAACATCCAAATGGGTTGCGATTTAAAAATATATACATTTATTCAAAATCTTTATATCAACCAAAATATAAAATATTACAACAAATTATGAAGAATATTAATGGTATGGGATACTATACATACACTGACAATGAAGAGATTATTAGACCTGAAGATGCTAGCCCAAATTCTATATTCATATTTGATGATGTTGCTTGCGATAAACAAAATAATATTCGAAATTTTTTTAGCATGGGCCGTCATAATTTGATAGACTCTTTCTATTTATGTCAGACTTACAGCAAAATTCCAAAGCAATTAATACGGGATAATACTAATTTTATTATATTATTCAAGCAAGATGACTTAAATTTAAAGCATATATATGATGATCATGTTAACTTTGACTTTCCAAGTTTTCTAGAGTTCAAACAAGTTTGTAATTTATGTTGGGATTCAAATAAATATTCCTTTATGGTAATAGATAAAAATAGTGACTTAAATAAAGGGCGATACAGAAAAGGATTTGATATGTTTTTAGATATAACCAAGTAACCTTTACAATAATAATAATCAGTGTTGAGGTAACCATCTTCATAATAACATGCATTTATTATCTTAATAAACATTGATTACGTTCAAATTACATTACTTACGTTCCCATTACGTTGAATTTACGTTCAAATTACATTGATTACGTTACCATTACGTTTAATTTACGTTCAAATTACGTTCCCATTACGTTTAATTTACGTTCAAATTACGTTCCCATTACGTTTAATTTACGTTCAAATTACGTTCCCATTACGTTCAAGTTGCATAAAGTTTACATGTAACCATGTTTAAATCAAAGAAGCGTGCAAAAAATACTGTGGTTAAAATAAAGACTCCTCCTACCAGATTTAAAAAAAGGAATAGTAAACGTAAAATAATAAGCAATACTACTAATGATGAAGATAAAAAATTAACATGCGATATTATTAAATCAAGCGATTCTATAAGACAAAAGTATCTCGCATTAAAACTAGGAGAATCTGAGGCACAAAGGTACTTTGACAAACAGCTTGAACCAATAACTACACCACTAAATATACTAGCTAATAAAAGTACTTCCAATATTAAATTAGCGCAACCAATCAAACAAGATATTGATACAAAACCGTATGATTTCAAGGTTAAAACAATTAAATCTAAGTTAAATAACATGTTAAAAGAACCCCTAGACACTACATTTATTCCAGAACAGCAAAATGATTTAACATTAGGTAAAGAACCAACAATGGAACTTAGTCAGTTAGATGATGAAGTTTTTGAATCAAATGAACCCTTAGAATATAGTAGAGTACATGATCCAAACTTATTTAAGACATCTATAAAACTGTCTGAAGTTGAAGAAAATCTTAAAAAACAAGTTGATAAATACGCCTTTCAATATTTAATTGATTTTAATAGGCGTGAAGGTGATCCTAGTATATTTGATCACATATTTGGTATAAATTTAGAAGACGGTAATTTAATATTAGGAAAAACACTGGTTACGTTTGATAAAGAGGGTATAATAATAGGAAATAAAAAATATAAATCATCCCCCGGATTATTTGAATTGCTTTTTAAAATAGATCCAAGCGCAAATATTTATAGTGAGGAAGATTTAGAGGACTACAAAACAATTTTAAATGATACTAATGCACATAGAACATTATATTTACCTAATGGTAAAATTAAATCTAGCAAAGGTATAAAATACAAAAAAATTATATCATTATTATTTCCTCCTCAAACAAAATTAAGTGCCTCAGCGTCTTCAACACCATATTCTTCAGAAAGATTACAAAACGTTCGATCAAGACTTTTGCAGCGTACGTCATCAGTTGGTTTACAAAATAATAAACGTTTAGGAGGTGGCTTAAGTAATTTAATACCAAACTTTATGACTTTAAACAATAATCAAAAGGATTTCATTTACTGGGATGACCCAAATGAATTAGTTGAAAGATTACGACTACTTATTAGTTCAAAAATGGCGGGCAATACATCACATGACAATGAAATTATTTCAATAGTTGAAGAATTAAAAGAAGCTAATATTATTATATAAATACTTAAACACATTCCCTTCTTTTTCATTAATTTATAACTACTCATGTAAGTAACATGACTATTAACAAATTTGGAGTACATATACATAAGAAAAAAATTACTCGGCACGAAACAGTATCAAAAAATGATTTAATTATTATAGATAGACGTTTAAAAGCTGTAGAGAAAGATATTCATGATGCTTATATTAATAACTTTATTGAAGTAAATAAAAAAATTGCAACATTAATTACAGAATTAAAAACAAAACATAGTTTAGATATTAGTTCTTGATAAATTTTGTGTAATAATAAGTATGAGCAAAACAAAAATAGGTATAATTAATGAGTTACATAAACCTGCACTTAAAAACTATAAGCGTAGACATGTAATCATAAAAGGTCTAAATGATTCTTGGCAAGCTGATTTAGTAGAAATGATTCCGTATGCAAAAGAAAACAAAAGTTACAAGTATTTACTCACAGTAATTGATATATTTTCTAAATATGCATGGGCAGTTCCAGTAAAATCAAAATCTGCAAAAGACGTTACTGTTGCATTTGAAAATATTTTATTAAAAAATAAGAATAAGGTTCCGAAAAACTTACAAACAGATAACGGAAAGGAATTATATAACACTGAATTTAAAAAAGTTATAGATTCGTATGATATAAACCATTATAGTACATTTAGTAATATAAAAGCATCGATTGTTAAAAGATTTAATAGAACTCTAAAAAATGCCATGTGGAAAGATTTTAGTATAAAAGGCAACTATAATTGGATTAATAACATTGATGCACTTGTTAAGAAATAAAATAATTCTCATCATTCAACAATTAATATGAAGCCATCTCAAGTATCAATAAAAAATGAAAAAAAAATATTATTAGGAAATGTATACAATAGAATAAAAAGGGTCGGTTTAAGTCGATATAAAGTTGAAGATTATGTTCGTTTAAGCAAAACCAAATCATTATTTGCAAAAGGGTATACTCCTAACTGGGGTACCGAAATATTTACTATATCAAAAGTACAACTAACTAATCCAGTCACATATTTACTTAATGATTCTCTTGGCCAATCAATTGCAGGCGCGTTTTACGAACAAGAACTACAAAAAACAAAATATCCAGATATATATCTAGTTGAGAAAGTTTTACAGAAAAAAGGAAAAAGAGTTTTTGTAAAGTGGTTAGGTTTAGATAAATCTCATAACAGTTGGATAGATGCTAAAAATATTGAATAACATTTTAAATAAATAAAACTATTGGGTATTATAAATATGTATTTATTTTTACATTAAAAATATACTTATAACAATAAATCGCTCTCACTAAAACTATCAAAACCCCAAGGCAAAGTATCGGTACTATTTTTTATAATACACCGTTTATCATCAAAAGGACTTAAAGCAATTTTTGTTTGCTTAATAGAGTACACATTATGCAATTTTGAAACTATTTCTCTTTGAGTACATTTTTTTTCATTTAAAGTTCTTAAACAATTTTCATAATCTTCAAAAGAAATATGGTTTTTTACTACACTTGTCTTTACTCCTTTTATTTTTTTTATAATATCATTATTATTAACTTTTATTGTATACATTTTCGATCTTAGTCCTATAAAGTGAGTCATAATTTTACCGTTATTTTCATCCTTTATTAAACCTAATACCTTTTTATTTACACGGGGAATATTATATTGATTGTTTTCTTTATAATCACTTGTATCAAACTTACTTATATCGCGTTTTATAGTTTCACAAATATCTGATGTGATAATTTCATATATTAACAAGTCAGTATCAATATATAATAACTTTAAATTATTATTAAAAAATTCTTTTTGCATATAATTATAATGAAAATCATACATTACTGTTTTAGATAAATCTAATATTGAAAAGCCAACATATATAGGTTTATTAAATGTAATATTAGGTTTTAAAAGTTCAATAGCCACAACATTTTTATTAAAAATTGTTCGGCTATAAAAATTAGGTCGTGCTATTAAACTTTTTACTCCATAACGACCACCCCATTTTGTTTTTAATTTTATATCACGATGTTTTCTAACATTTTTCATTGTCTTACCAAATACACTATCATTCATTAATTTATACAAGTTTTTTTCAAAATCATTGGTAGCCATTTTTCTTTTTTCTGTATTTAAATCGATATAGTTTTTTAGCCACGGTGATTGACTAAATTTTAAAACTCGATGTATTTTTGATACTTGCATTTCTAAATGTATACATTGCTTTAAATTACTATAATGAATTATATATTTCTCCTTATCATATAAAGTAGTTAAAAGTTTTTTATGTTTACTTCCCGGTGGAATACAATGCTCAGGACAAAGCGGTAAATCTTTATGGAGATTATGTAAACTTTGAGGATAAGTTAAATCTACTTCTAAAATGTAACCAGTATTGCTAGTTTCTAACAAATTGCATATAGTATTACTTATTTCCAATATTTCTTGGTTGTTTAACCATTTAAAATTTCCATATGGTAGGAATTGAGACATTGCATGACCGTATAAGTTATTAACATCCAAATACATTAGATATTTAAAAGGTAATTCAGGTTTATACTTTTCATTCATGTATTTGTTATTGGCCTCTGCATATCTGTTTGAACATTGACTTATACCACCTCTGATACCCTTCTCTATAAATAGCCACATATTTATATCAGTAAACAATTCAAGTTTAATTTTTGTTATTTTTAACATAGAATCCCAAGATAACCCTGGGGCAGAAACATAATGCACTGGATCTAATTTATACGTGTCTAAACAATTATCTCGAAAATTTTCAAATATGTCACAAAGTAATAACACATCGGTTTTTAAGTACAAATCTGAATATTCACCAAGTGTTTTGATATGAAATGTATTCCATATGTCTTGTGCATGTTTGTAATCTGTATCTGATAAGTAACTCTCATTCAATAAATTAAAAAAAATATTCTGAGGTGGTAAAACTGTCTCATTTAACTTTTCCCAGGAATTTATATAATCATAAGGAAATACACCTTTTTTACTTAACAAAGTAAATTCTTCATTGCTTAAATTGTTAAATTCTGATTTTAAATTCTTTACTTTATTATTTGGTAAATAAGATGCTAAATTACTTAAAGAACTAGCCATAAATCGATATGAATCAATAAATCTTAATGAAATATTAGTTCCATACACATATTTTGTAAATGAAATATATTTTTCTATATTAATTGGTAGCACAGAGGTTCTTCCACTTATTCCGGTAGCTAAATCAATTATTATAAAATGTGAATCATAAGATGATAAATTGTGAAAAATTATTGGAATCACATAACTTTCATTATAATTTAAATTACATTCATTATGAGCTGGTTCTCTATAATTTCCTGTTAAATGACAATGATCTTGAACACGGTCTTGTTGCAACGGTTTTTCACATAAATGACAATTTATTGCATTTAAATATTCCATCTTTTGTTGAGCCGTCAATGTTTTCATTGGTAATATATTTTTTATTATATCCTCAACATTATAAGCAATCTCTTTTAATTCATTTACAAACCACTGAACGCAATCTTCACCACGATAACTATTATAATAAGATTTAGAGTCATCATCATATGAATATTTTACATAATATCCAACGCTATGTGCAATATGTGTTTGATATACCCCCTTGGTTTCAATATTTGTCACATTACTATCCAATATACTTTCAAAGTCTGCATAAATAACACATGCATTTCTAATTTTTCTCTTAAAGTTTTTAAACTCAAGTATATTAGAATTTTCAACTGGCTATATCGGTTTAACTGGTCTCAGTCCTAATCCAACACAGTCTTGTAAATGTTCCTTAAACTTGCACTCATATCTAAGGAAATGTAAACATCGATCACATATAAATTTCTTACAATTTGTTTTTGAAAGTTGATTACTAACAAGTCTTGATAAATTCTTTATCCAACAAAAATGAAATTTTATTTTATTGTCACATTCCTCATTATTACTTTCAACAACATCTTCTTCATCCTCTTCTTCTTCTTCTTCATCTTCTACTTCATAATCACTTTGAATCATTAATAAATGTATATGTTTACTTTCATATATTTTACTTACATATACAGGAATAGTTTCAAATGTTTTCTTGCCCTTTTTTAAAATATACACATTTATTGTTATATTATTTAGTTTTTCAAATTTTGAAACTTGTGATAACGTCATTGGAAATTTAATACCATTTAAATTAAGACAATTTATATATTTCTTATAAGATGATTCTCTCTCGCCATGAATTTTTGATGGATAAAGTGCTGATAATACTGCCCATACAAAACATTTGTCATCTTCATTCTGAACATTTATTACAGCCTTTTTTCGTTTTATTTCAACTGGTAAGTCAATAAATGATGAACAATAAAATGGAACAAATTGATTTATATTTACTATCATATTCACTATTTTATATAGAGCCCATCCACTTTGATTTTCTTGAGAAGTTTCTAAATCTTTTAATACAACATCAATAACATTTTCCTTATACCAATGTTTTAAATCTGTTGATACAAAAATTTCATTATTTTTAGTATTAAAATATTTGTATTCAAATATATGTTCTTCTTCTTTTTTAGCTGATGGTAAAACAAATTCACCACAAAATATTACGTTAACTTTTAAAGCACTATATTTTTTTAAAGCATTTTTAATTCTAGATGCAAACATATAAAATGCATCGTTTAAAAATTGTAATGGATCAATATGACTTAAATTATTTACCACTCCTGTTCTAACACGTCCTTTAAATGATGAATTTATTTCCTGCCATTTAATCCGATCACTACGTTTTATACTATTTATAGTTCCTCCTCCAACTTTTTGTTTATTTTCTAACAATGTTTGAAAATATTTTAAGACACTTATATTGCTTTCAATGCTTCGCTTATATCCAATTGAATAGGTATTTTTATTATTTTTTAATAACTTATTTAACAACTTTATATTTATTTTATTATAATCAGACCACTTTTTCCACTGAATACTTAAATAATTTGAACTATTTAAATGTTCAATAATTGTTCTCATATGCTTAATAATCTTACAACCGTTATCCATTTTAAATTATATATTTCAGTTTGAAAATCAAAATATAAATCACAATTGTTTTTAAAAGTTCATTTATTTATACAATTTTACATAAAAAATATACATTAATCACTATGTTATACTTTTACAATTTCGTCATCAGAGTCTAACACCTCTACAATTTCGTCATCAGAGTCTAACACCTCTACTATTTCATCGTCAGAGTCTAATATTTCAATAACTTCACTATCACTCTCTAATAATTCTATGATTTCCACATCAGAATCTTCTTCCTGTATTTCAATTTCTTCGTGACCTATTATTACTTCATCAGCATAACTCTCTATAATTTTCTCATATGTCTTCTTTTCTTCATCCGTCATATCCTCTGAATTACAGTCATCTATATCAAAATCGTCAGTTATATCTTGCACATAATATCTATCTTCACTGTCAATGCCGACGCGTATATGCCCCGAATCCAATAACCATGTTACGCCTGGAATATTCTTAAATCCGTTCATACTATTAAACTTTAGCTTGAACTAAGAAAATATTACTCTGTAATTACAGCTCAACATCATCTCTATTTAAATGACATTTATGCATAAATTTACCCTCTCTACCACTCCATATTAAATACCACCTCCAACAACAGAATCTCCTTACATATGCATACATACATAAAAATACATAAGTGGGAATATACCGACTGCATCCACAGCTACATCGAGGATACGAACATAAACGATTGGCTTCCGGAAATTGACGAAGAATGCAATAATTACGGCGTATCTTCTACACCAATACCAACACACACGTAATACTTATTATCGCTATCTCACTCTTTCATATTACCCCACTATTACCCCCAACATTGTCTAGTCACGCCCCCTTCTTCATACCGTGACCTATATTATCGCTATCTCACTCTTTCATATTACCCCACTATTACCCCCAACATTGTCTAGCCACGCCCCCTTCTTCATACCGTGACCTAAATGCATCCCCACCTCAATAATTTCCAACTCAACTTCTAAACTGTCCTAGAACCCGCTTTCTTACCCTACTACTAGATGATGACGTCAGTACAGACTTTATCTCTAGGTACAGTCTCTACAATACCCAAGGTTATGAGTGAGAAAGCAATAGTGGTAAAGAGTGAGATACCGATATTAATTCTTATGTTTGATTTGTTATTGGTTATAAGATTATGACGTTGTAGGTGCAAAAGTGTTAGTTATATGTTATAATGACGTTATATTACACATGGTGGGGTATAATATGAAAGGTTATAGTATAATTTGTGATATATATTCTTAAGGATTGTTAAACATAGATTATAACAATAACTATTACAATAACAGTGTTAAATTATTTATAACAGTGTATTTATAGCGCATTCCTTTATATATAAGTCTAAGAATATGATTGTGTCACATTAAGTATTATGCAGTTTGTGTATTAAAGTGTCTTGCAAAGTCTTGTTCTTTTTAAATAACTTGTGTTTTTAAATAATTTAGTGGCTATTTAGTGCTATTTAAAAAAAAAAAAAATTTATCAATAATTTCAGTTTGGAAGTGGATAATTATGTGGTAAGTAAATTTTGTATAAGATTTTGTATGTTTACAATAAATTTAATAGTAGTTTTCAAATATTTACAGGTGTCTATAGCAGTTTCAACCTAATCTTGAGTTTTTACCGTTTGAACCCTTTTAGACTTTCATACTTATGAGTAAACAGTTAGGTAAGTTAATTTTTAATACTTTTTAGATAATTTTAATTTAGTTATAATAATAATAACAGTTTTAAATGTCAACAGAATATTGCTGTGCATATCTGTATTACGATGATACATTGGATTATACGTGTCCAAGCATAGTTCATCCTGGATTACAAGTAAGTTCTACTTCTTTTGCTTTAGTATTTCAAATCCTTATTTATTTACATAATATTTATTTATAGTTATGCAATCTTCATATGAAAGAGCGTGCGATTGATTGTAAGAACTACCACCTTATAAGGAAATTTTATGAATTTGAAAAATTAGGTTATAAAATAAGTGAGGTAGCAAAATTAGAATTAAAATTAAGGAAAGAATTTGAATTTAAATATAATATAAAATCAGATTGGAAACATGACAATTTTAAAAATATTCTAAGAGCATTAAGAACGGGCTATTTTGATGATTTTTATAACGCATATATATATCAAACAATACGTTTATTTGATTTTGGTAATAAAGTTATAAATTTTAATTTAGTTAAATATTTATATATGCTACATCAGTTTAATGAAATTTCTTATTCCAAATTAGAGAAATTAAATGCAATTGAAAAGTATCAGTTACATATAGAACTGGAACCTGATAAATTTGAAAGTGAAAAAAAACAAAATTATTCTAAATCATTATCTTCATTAGAAGAAGAAGAAGAAGAAATTTCATATTTGGATACCTTTAGGTTTGATTTCTAAGCCAGTTATATATGTTACTTTCATTTTATATATATATTTAAATTTCTATCTCTGGTATAATGTATATTAGAAGTTATAGTCCCCGCTTATTATTTGAATTGAATGAAGGAGATAATATTTTTATTTTACCCAAGTTAATAAATATTAATATAAATTTTCAGTCATTTATAGGGTGTTCTGAATTAGTACTAACTGTATTAATTAATAATGTTGATGTAATTTATTTACATGTACTATATATTGCAAATGAGTTTAGTCTATGTATAGATTTGAAATTAAATTGTGGATTAGAGTCTCATTTAATGTTGGATTTTAATAGGTTTGATGAGTTTCAATTTTATGACCGATACGTTACACACAAAAATACTTTTTATAGAGATTTTAGGAACGGTCTATTTTTTAAGCTTGGAGTATCAGATTCCGGCTACGGAAGTATGGATTCCTTAGAATGGATAATGGTAGACGAAGAATTAGAAGTTAGTGATAATGAGTAAGGTTGATAGCGCAGAGTAAAAATCGTTGATACTTGATGCTAGACAACTGTGTTTTCGGGTTCGATTCCTGAACCAGATCAATACCATAAAAAGTGATAATAACTTTGAAAAGTAATGCATTTAAGGTTGGGTTTTGAAATAAGTTTTAATTTTAATAAATATAGTATAGGGAGGGGATTATAGTATATAAGCTGTAGATATTTTATATTTTCTTCAGTTACAAATAAACATTTTAACAAGTTTAACTAAACATTTTATAATAATGGCTTATCGTTACAAACCATATCCAATGTTTAATAAAAATAAAAAGTTAAGTTTTGATAGTGATGAATCCGATTCTAAAATAATATATGATGATTCTATATATTTATTAAAATCTTTATATTATTTAAATAACAGTAAATCAAAACAAGCATTAGTTGGAATTAAAGTAAATAATTTATGTGAAGCCATTTTGAAAATAGAAAAGGTTAATGGTAATAGCTTTATTATATCAGAGCAGGATTGGAATACCCTGTTAAATAATAAAAACAACATTTCCAATTATTTTGAAGGAAGTGAATATTTAGATCAGCCTCACATAACCTTATCAAATTACACAATACATTTTCAAACTTTCTATGAAAAGCCAACTATGGTTCTTGAAGAAAATATACAATGTCAACAGCAAGATTTGAATGAACAAAAACTTAAATCATCTTCTGTTTATTTACAGAAAGAATCTTGGGACAACTTGCTTAATATATCTCATTGTATAACAGTGACATTAAAAAATTATAATTTGTGTTCTAAATTAGTGGATAAATCTTTATATCAAGTTCAAAATAATTTGTTTAATGTGTTAAAGGATACTCAAAGTATAAATTATAAAAATCACAATATTAATTTTTATGAGTGTTTTATTAAAAATAATATAAATAACCATATTGATTTAAATAATAATTTTAGCCATATATCATCAAAAATAAACTTGGAACTGTTGGAACAAGAAATAAAAATTTTGTGCATAGACTTTTTTAAAATTAAATTATACAATAACGCTCAAGAATATATATATAACTTATCAAAAAATGGAATCGATTTTTGATTTGGAAGATTTATTATTTGTAGAAGATATTCATATTGATAATAGCGAGCTATTAAATTTAGATATTAACCCTTCGCTTTTTGATGAAGATTTTTTATTACCTGAATTATTAAATTCAGATATTGAGATACAGAATATGTCTGAAATTACAACTTCTTTAAACAATGAGGAGGATTTTGAACCTATTAACACAAATTTGACTTCTACTAAATTAACAGCAGTTCCATTTTTATTTAATGAAGTACCTATATTATTAAAGGAAGATATGTATTCAATCAAAATAGGATTAAATTGTACTAATCAGTTTGAACCAGAAATTTATATTTACAATAAATACAATTTTGGGCTAAAATTCAGTTTAGGTGATTATTTTGAACTTATAGAGCACATACAGCAATTGATTAATATGTTTAATGGACAATTGTTTATATCATCCAATGTTCTAATAAGATCAAATTATAAAATAAATATATTTAATCCTAATAGTATTTCAATTACATCAAATTGTAAAACTTATATATCCGTGTTTTTAAATATTTATGATTTAATACATATCATGTCTTTAAATTATTATATTTACTTTAGTATTACTCATTTTTCTTGCATGCAGATTAACTTTTTAAATACATATAATCTATTTTTAAATAATATCGTAATATATTTAAGAAATAAAAATATTGGTGTTTCCAAAGAGGTTTTAACTGAATTTTTATTTCATAAATGTCAAGAAATAAATTATGATGATATATTATTAAGAATGATAATATTATCAAATATGTCTTATATATTGGATGAAATATTAAAAATATTGTAATTCTATCATTTATAATATATAAAAATTTAAAATGTATATTTTTTTTTTTTTATTTATTTATTAAGGTATAACTATTTCCATTAGAATCATAATATAAATAAAAATTACAATCACAACAGTTTCTTATTTGACATGGAGGTCCATCTCTTTGTATGTTTCCTTTGTTATAATGTTTGTAGCATAATCGACGCCCCTGCATATAGTGATCTTCTTTTAAATGTATTGGAAGCCGGTTCCAGTTTTGTTCAATATCGGTGGAAAACATTATATAATGCAAAAAGAACTCTGTCGGTAAATAATGTAATTCTTCATCAGTAAGATTTTCTAGTAAAGACTCATTTTCTTTATATTTTTTTAAAATAGCTCCAACTTTTGAAATCGTTTTCGAAACTTGTTCATGATTATTTAAAAATTTATAATCCATTATTTGGTTATGAGATGGTTACTCTTTAATGACTTTAAAGATAATAATCATTATTTATAATGGTTATGTAATTTTATTAACAATTCCAGATAATGGTTTATACTCAACAATCCGGTCATGTAATATTAAACAATAAGCATGAACGTAGTCTACAATATTTTCAGATGTTTCTAATTCAAGCCTTATATCAACTGAAGCAGGTTTTAGAAATTCTTTCTGTTTTGAACAATCTATTACTATTAAAGGTGCATTTTCTTTAAAATTCTTTAAATTTAAAATGGGATTCAACTCTTTATCATAGTATGATTTTTGGAAATTAGCATACATTTCATATGCTATTGCATACTTATTATTGTCATAATCAAGATTAAGATTATCATAGGGGTACACATCAGAATTTAAGTATAGTTTTACGTTTCTTAAGGTACAAGTGTGAAATTTACTCATATCCTTTGTAATATCGTCTTTACCTTCTCTTTGTAACCCTAATATAACATAACGTGGCTTTTTAAGTGCTGTAGATGTTTTAATAGACCAAGATTGATTTGTCGTGCGCGGCAACGCTGGATATTCGTAAAAAGCCAATATTATGATATCGAGTTCTATTGTTTGTAATAATTCTAATTTCTTTTTGTCTGATACATTTATATGAGGCATACGCCATTGAATCTTTTCAATTGTTATTGATGGTGTTATTTCGTCCTTGTTACTTATCCAAAGTGCGTTATTATCGTTTTTTGATCGAATTAATATTAATTCAAGCTTTACTGGTAATATAATTTTTTTAAAGTCTTCACAGAACCCAAATATTGTTTTAAGAGGAATACAAACACTAAAATTTCCCTTATTATCTAATAAATTGTTATTTGTATCACGCCACCCCAAATTTTCAAGTTGCAACTCATTGTTATTATATGAAACATATCCTTTCATAGTAGTGGTTATACCAGGATTTTTATTTGAATCAATTTCAACCGAATTTATTTCATATTTTATACTTTCAAATAGGTATAAAATATCATTTAATATGAAAACAGGTGTAGATTTTGAAGTGTCTTTTGTTTTACCTTCAATGTATAAGTAAGATTCCGAGGGTAATGTATATACATTATGTTGATTTATTGGTATACGAATTTCGTCATTATATTCATAGCTGGTTGTGTTATATGGACTGTATAAATGTATTTCATATTGGCTTAATGATTCGTCAAAGAGAATTTTATCTTCAATATTAAGCATGTGAGCGGTCATTGTAGAGTATTTATTTTAAATCCTAACGACTTAAGAAACTGTTTATTTTTTAATGTTATCCTCTTAAAAGGCTTGGTTGGACTACGCTGAGTTTGATTAAACGACGAATTATATATTGTTTTTAAATTATGACATATACCCATTATTGAATCTTTCGTATGTGCAATCTGCAGGAAATTTTTTCTTTTCTAAAATTGATAAGTTCACCTTCTTCATTAACAATTTTTATAGAAATATTATCTATTTTCTGTACAACGATTGGAAGATAAATGATTTGCTTTGGAATTTCTATTATCTTATATCCTGGTGGAACAGCAGGTGAAAACTCATGAATTGTGTGTACTAAACGTCCGTTTAGATAGGAACCGGATGTAATATTACATTCAATACGTATGTTATTTACTTTAATAATGTTTACCGGTAAGTTAGATACATGTAATTTATTAGGTTCTAATACTTGCTTATTAAATCCTAGTAATGAACCAATACAATTTTCTTTCGAAAAATCTATTTTTTCAGTACATATTATCTCACTTTGAAGGGTATTTGTATTTGCAGTTAAATTTAAAAATACTTCTTTTATTTGCTTATCAGCTTTGTCCTTAAATTCGCTGTTGTGTTTTATTACTCTAGAATCACCAATGCCTAACCTTAAATATTCCTGAATATCTTCCAATTCATATGAACCCACTGGTATTGAAATAACTTTACCATCTCCATAATAAAATTTATTGTTAGTGTCGTCAATGTTTGGTATTGAATTAAATGTCTGAAAGTCGACTATTCCCAATTCAAACTGTTCATCGTACAAATCTATAGGAGGGAAAATATCGGCGCTTAATACGGATTTATTTCCAATAATTGTAAATGTCATAGACATTATTTTTTATTTAAAAATCCTTTCACGATAAGCTTAGTTATAGTAATAACAAATTAAAAATAAAACTCAGGTATTTATAGCAATATATTATTTATTATAAATATAAGAATTTGAATACAAAAAGTGTAAGCATAAATGTCCACAATTTACAGTATTAAATTTTTGAAATCTATCAAAGTTATATTGAATAGTATTATTTTTAAAGTATTCAATTGCTTCTTTTGGAGGTTGAAGGTTACCAAAACTATCAAAATATAAAATATTTTTATTTCTTTTTATGTAAGCTACCTAATGTGTTCCTACTGATGTTTTATCATCTAAATTTATTATACCACTTTCATTTATATACATTTTTTTAGGCAAATCATTTCTCATGAATACCCCTCTAAAGTGAGGGATATTAAATTTCTTGGCATATTTTCTTAAATCAACATCAGTAAGGGCTCGTTTAGGTAGCTTCAACGAAAGTTTTTTGGATACGGAATCATATATAATCCTAACCCTTTTTTATAAGGTTTTAAATAAATTCCTTTGCCAGATTTTACAATAGCAATTTCCTCCATAGTTTGGTTATGTTTTTGAGTTTCTGCTAACATTTTTTTTGCATCCTTTGCCTCATTTATTGCTTTTGCAACACCTGCAACACCACCTGCCAATCCACCTAGTGCTAATAATCCCGCAAATAATGGAATTAGAAATGGTAGAAAACCACCTACTTTTGGTATAGGAATTATTCTTAGTTTATTAACTTTAAATTTTGACTTTTTATTAATTGATTGTTTTGCGGCTTGTGATGCAATTTTAATAGCTTTTGACACACTCTTAGGATTATCAGGGTTAATTAAAGTATTTTTTAGCGCACCACGAGCATTAAGAATAGCTTTCTTTAATGCTGCCATACTATGCTTGACCTTTCCGCTACCCTTTATTTTCTTCTTTTTAATTTTTTTATTTCGTTTCAACCCCATTCCAAGTTTGGTTTTTATATTCATGATATTAGCAACAAGTAATGATGCTAAACGTTCACTTAACTTTGAATCTTTAGAAAAATATTGCTTCCAAGCTTTCTCAATCAGTATTTTATCAGCTACGTGTCTTTTACTTAAATCTTTATAGCGGTGATATGCAATGTCATGTTCTTTGCAAGCTGAGTCCAATGCATTAACTCCTTGATCTCCTCGGTTTAAACGTTCTATTAAACGTGTTCCAGGACCGCAATAGTTGTATCCAGGCAAGTGCAACTCAAAAGGTAATTTATTGATTAGTTTATCAATAAGACCATCACCTTTCTTTACTTTTATCATACTGACCAAAGTATGTGCTATCATCCAATTTTATACTTTATAATATTTTCATATATAAAGATTAAACATTTAAAATGTATTCTTTTAGTTTATTACTTTTATCATACTGACCAAAGTATGTGCTATCATCCAATTTTATACTTTATAATATTTTCATATATAAAGATTAAACATTTAAAATGTATTCCACTAGTTTATAACACATGCCTGGTTAAACAATGAAGTTTGTAAAGCAAAAACAAACTCTTTCTGTAAAGAATGTAGATAATCAAAGTAATAATTACACTAATAATTCAAAACATGGATCACTTTTACCAAACGACATTAGATGCATTATTTGTGGACCTTCAAACTGTGGAAAAACTAATGTTATGTTTAATCTAATTGAACATCCAAATGGGTTGCGATTTAAAAATATATACATTTATTCAAAATCTTTATATCAACCAAAATATAAAATATTACAACAAATTATGAAGAATATTAATGGTATGGGATACTATACATACACTGACAATGAAGAGATTATTAGACCTGAAGATGCTAGCCCAAATTCTATATTCATATTTGATGATGTTGCTTGCGATAAACAAAATAATATTCGAAATTTTTTTAGCATGGGCCGTCATAATTTGATAGACTCTTTCTATTTATGTCAGACTTACAGCAAAATTCCAAAGCAATTAATACGGGATAATACTAATTTTATTATATTATTCAAGCAAGATGACTTAAATTTAAAGCATATATATGATGATCATGTTAACTTTGACTTTCCAAGTTTTCTAGAGTTCAAACAAGTTTGTAATTTATGTTGGGATTCAAATAAATATTCCTTTATGGTAATAGATAAAAATAGTGACTTAAATAAAGGGCGATACAGAAAAGGATTTGATATGTTTTTAGATATAACCAAGTAACCTTTACATCAGTGTTGAGGTAACCATCTTCATAATAACATGCATTTATTATCTTAATAAACATTGATTACGTTCAAATTACATTAATTACGTTCCCATTACGTTGAATTTACGTTCAAATTACATTGATTACGTTACCATTACGTTTAATTTACGTTCAAATTACGTTCCCATTACGTTTAATTTACGTTCAAATTACGTTCCCATTACGTTTAATTTACGTTCAAATTACGTTCCCATTACGTTCAAGTTGCATAAAGTTTACATGTAACCATGTTTAAATCAAAGAAGCGTGCAAAAAATACTGTGGTTAAAATAAAGACTCCTCCTACCAGATTTAAAAAAAGGAATAGTAAACGTAAAATAATAAGCAATACTACTAATGATGAAGATAAAAAAGTAACATGCGATATTATTAAATCAAGCAATTCTATAAGACAAAAGTATCTCGCATTAAAACTAGGAGAATCTGAGGCACAAAGGTACTTTGACAAACAGCTTGAACCAGTAACTACACCACTAAATATACTAGCTAATAAAAGTACTTCCAATATTAAATTAGCGCAACCAATCAAACAAGATATTGATACAAAACCGTATGATTTCAAGGTTAAAACAATTAAATCTAAGTTAAATAACATGTTAAAAGAACCCCTAGACACTACATTTATACCAGAACAGCAAAATGATTTAACATTAGGTAAAGAACCAACAATGGAACTTAGTCAGTTAGATGATGAAGTTTTTGAATCAAATGAACCCTTAGAATATAGTAGAGTACATGATCCAAACTTATTTAAGACATCTATAAAACTGTCTGAAGTTGAAGAAAATCTTAAAAAACAAGTTGATAAATACGCCTTTCAATATTTAATTGATTTTAATAGGCGTGAAGGTGATCCTAGTATATTTGATCACATATTTGGTATAAATTTAGAAGACGGTAATTTAATATTAGGAAAAACACTGGTTACGTTTGATAAAGAGGGTATAATAATAGGAAATAAAAAATATAAATCATCCCCCGGATTATTTGAATTGCTTTTTAAAATAGATCCAAGCGCAAATATTTATAGTGAGGAAGATTTAGAGGACTACAAAACAATTTTAAATGATACTAATGCACATAGAACATTATATTTACCTAATGGTAAAATTAAATCTAGCAAAGGTATAAAATACAAAAAAATTATATCATTATTATTTCCTCCTCAAACAAAATTAAGTGCCCCAGCGTCTTCAACACCATATTCTTCAGAAAGATTACAAAACGTTCGATCAAGACTTTTGCAGCGTACGTCATCAGTTGGTTTACAAAATAATAAACGTTTAGGAGGTGGCTTAAGTAATTTAATACCAAACTTTATGACTTTAAACAATAATCAAAAGGATTTCATTTACTGGGATGACCCAAATGAATTAGTTGAAAGATTACGACTACTTATTAGTTCAAAAATGGCGGGCAATACATCACATGACAATGAAATTATTTCAATAGTTGAAGAATTAAAAGAAGCTAATATTATTATATAAATACTTAAACACATTCCCTTCTTTTTCATTAATTTATAACTACTCATGTAAGTAACATGACTATTAACAAATTTGGAGTATATATACATAAGAAAAAAATTACTCGGCACGAAACAGTATCAAAAAATGATTTAATTATTATAGATAGACGTTTAAAAGCTGTAGAGAAAGATATTCATGATGCTTATATTAATAACTTTATTGAAGTAAATAAAAAAATTGCAACATTAATTACAGAATTAAAAACAAAACATAGTTTAGATATTAGTTCTTGATAAATTTTGTGTAATAATAAGTATGAGCAAAACAAAAATAGGTATAATTAATGAGTTACATAAACCTGCACTTAAAAACTATAAGCGTAGACATGTAATCATAAAAGGTCTAAATGATTCTTGGCAAGCTGATTTAGTAGAAATGATTCCGTATGCAAAAGAAAACAAAAGTTACAAGTATTTACTCACAGTAATTGATATATTTTCTAAATATGCATGGGCAGTTCCAGTAAAATCAAAATCTGCAAAAGACGTTACTGTTGCATTTGAAAATATTTTATTAAAAAATAAGAATAAGGTTCCGAAAAACTTACAAACAGATAACGGAAAGGAATTATATAACACTGAATTTAAAAAAGTTATAGATTCGTATGATATAAACCATTATAGTACATTTAGTAATATAAAAGCATCGATTGTTAAAAGATTTAATAGAACTCTAAAAAATGCCATGTGGAAAGATTTTAGTATAAAAGGCAACTATAATTGGATTAATAACATTGATGCACTTGTTAAGAAATAAAATAATTCTCATCATTCAACAATTAATATGAAGCCATCTCAAGTATCAATAAAAAATGAAAAAAAAATATTATTAGGAAATGTATACAATAGAATAAAAAGGGTCGGTTTAAGTCGATATAAAGTTGAAGATTATGTTCGTTTAAGCAAAACCAAATCATTATTTGCAAAAGGGTATACTCCTAACTGGGGTACCGAAATATTTACTATATCAAAAGTACAACTAACTAATCCAGTCACATATTTACTTAATGATTCTCTTGGCCAATCAATTGCAGGCGCGTTTTACGAACAAGAACTACAAAAAACAAAATATCCAGATATATATCTAGTTGAGAAAGTTTTACAGAAAAAAGGAAAAAGAGTTTTTGTAAAGTGGTTAGGTTTAGATAAATCTCATAACAGTTGGATAGATGCTAAAAATATTGAATAACATTTTAAATAAATAAAACTATTGGGTATTATAAATATGTATTTATTTTTACATTAAAAATATACTTATAACAATAAATCGCTCTCACTAAAACTATCAAAACCCCAAGGCAAAGTATCGGTACTATTTTTTATAATACACCGTTTATCATCAAAAGGACTTAAAGCAATTTTTGTTTGCTTAATAGAGTACACATTATGCAATTTTGAAACTATTTCTCTTTGAGTACATTTTTTTTCATTTAAAGTTCTTAAACAATTTTCATAATCTTCAAAAGAAATATGGTTTTTTACTACACTTGTCTTTACTCCTTTTATTTTTTTTATAATATCATTATTATTAACTTTTATTGTATACATTTTCGATCTTAGTCCTATAAAGTGAGTCATAATTTTACCGTTATTTTCATCCTTTATTAAACCTAATACCTTTTTATTTACACGGGGAATATTATATTGATTGTTTTCTTTATAATCACTTGTATCAAACTTACTTATATCGCGTTTTATAGTTTCATAAATATCTGATGTGATAATTTCATATATTAACGAGTCAGTATCAATATATAACTTTAAATTATTATTAAAAAATTCTTTTTGCATATAATTATAATGAAAATCATACATTACTGTTTTAGATAAATCTAATATTGAAAAGCCAACATATATAGGTTTATTAAATGTAATATTAGGTTTTAAAAGTTCAATAGCCACAACATTTTTATTAAAAATTGTTCGGCTATAAAAATTAGGTCGTGCTATTAAACTTTTTACTCCATAACGACCACCCCATTTTGTTTTTAATTTTATATCACGATGTTTTCTAACATTTTCCATTGTCTTACCAAATACACTTTTATTCATTAATTTATACAAGTTTTTTTCAAAATCATTGGTAGCCATTTTTCTTTTTTCTGTATTTAAATCGATATAGTTTTTTAGCCACGGTGATTGACTAAATTTTAAAACTCGATGTATTTTTGATACTTGCATTCCTAAATGTATACATTGCTTTAAATTACTATAATGAATTATATATTTCTCCTTATCATATAATGTAGTTAAAAGTTTTTTATGTTTACTTCCCGGTGGAATACAATGCTCAGGACAAAGCGGTAAATCTTTATGGAGATTATGTAAACTTTGAGGATAAGTTAAATCTACTTCTAAAATGTAACCAGTATTGCTAGTTTCTGACAAATTGCATATAGTATTACTTATTTCCAATATTTCTTGGTTGTTTAACCATTTAAAATTTCCATATGGTAGGAATTGAGACATTGCATGACCGTATAAGTTATTAACATCCAAATACATTAGATATTTAGAAGGTAATTCAGGTTTATACTTTTCATTCATGTATTTGTTATTGGCCTCTGCATATCTGTTTAAACATTGACTTATACCACCTCTGATACCCTTCTCTATAAATAGCCACATATTTATATCAGTAAACAATTCAAGTTTAATTTTTGTTATTTTTAACATAGAATCCCAAGATAACCCTGGGGCAAAAACATAATGCACTGGATCTAATTTATACGTGTCTAAACAATTATCTCGAAAATTTTCAAATATGTCACAAAGTAATAACACATCGGTTTTTAAGTACAAATCTGAATATTCACCAAGTGTTTTGATATGAAATGTATTCCATATGTCTTGTGCATGTTTGTAATCTGTATCTGATAAGTTACTCTCATTTAATAAATTAAAAAAAATATTCTGAGCTGGTAAAGCTGTCTCATTTAACTTTTCCCAGGAATTTATATAATCATAAGGAAATACACCTTTTTTAATTAACAAAGTAAATTCTTCATTGCTTAAATTGTTAAATTCTGATTTTAAATTTTTTAGTTTTTTATTTGGTAAATAAGATGGTAAATTACTTAAAGAACTAGCCATAAATCGATATGAATCAATAAATTTTAATGAAATATTAGTTGCATACACATATTTCGTAAATGAAATATATTTTTCTATATTAATTGGTAGCACAGAGGTTCTTCCACTTATTCCGGTAGCTAAATCAATTATTATAAAATGTGAATTATAAGATGATAAATTGTGAAAAATTATTGGAATCACATAACTTTCATTATAATTTAAATTACATTCATTATGAGCTGGTCCTCTATAATTTTCTGTTAAATGACAATGATCTCGAACACGGTCTTGTTGCAACGGTTTTTCACATAAATGACAATTTATTGCATTTAAATATTCCATCTTTTGTTGAGCCGTCAATGTTTTCATTGGTAATATATTTTTTATTATATCCTCAACATTATAAGCAATCTCTTTTAATTCATTTACAAACCACTGAACGCAATCTTCACCACGATAACTATTATAATAAGATTTAGAGTCATCATATGAATATTTTACATAATATCCAACGCTATGTGCAATATGTGTTTGATATACCCCCTTGGTTTCAATATTTGTCACATTACTATCCAATATACTTTCAAAGTCTGCATAAATAACACATGCATTTCTAATTTTTCTCTTAAAGTTTTTAAACTCAAGTATATTAGAATTTTCAACTGGCATTATCGGTTTAACTGGTCTCAGTCCTAATCCAACACAGTCTTGTAAATGTTCCTTAAACTTGCACTCATATCTAAGGAAATGTAAACATCGATCACATATAAATTTCTTACAATTTGTTTTTGAAAGTTGATTACTAACAAGTCTTGATAAATTCTTTATCCAACAAAAATGAAATTTTATTTTATTGTCACATTCCTCATTATTACTTTCAACAACATCTTCTTCATCCTCTTCTTCTTCTTCTTCATCTTCTACTTCATAATCACTTTGAATCATTAATAAATGTATATGTTTACTTTCATATATTTTACTTACATATACAGGAATAGTTTCAAATGTTTTCTTGCCCTTTTTTAAAATATACACATTTATTGTTATATTATTTAGTTTTTCAAATTTTGAAACTTGTGATAACGTCATTGGAAATTTAATACCATTTAAATTAAGACAATTTATATATTTCTTATAAGATGATTCTCTCTCGCCATGAATTTTTGATGGATAAAGTGCTGATAATACTGCCCATACAAAACATTTGTCATCTTCATTCTGAACATTTATTACAGCCTTTTTTCGTTTTATTTCAACTGGTAAGTCAATAAATGATGAACAATAAAATGGAACAAATTGATTTATATTTACTATCATATTCACTATTTTATATAGAGCCCATCCACTTTGATTTTCTTGAGAAGTTTCTAAATCTTTTAATACAACATCAATAACATTTTCCTTATACCAATGTTTTAAATCTGTTGATACAAAAATTTCATTATTTTTAGTATTAAAATATTTGTATTCAAATATATGTTCTTCTTCTTTTTTAGCTGATGGTAAAACAAATTCACCACAAAATATTACGTTAACTTTTAAAGCACTATATTTTTTTAAAGCATTTTTAATTCTAGATGCAAACATATAAAATGCATCGTTTAAAAATTGTAATGGATCAATATGACTTAAATTATTTACCACTCCTGTTCTAACACGTCCTTTAAATGATGAATTTATATCCTGCCATTTAATCCGATCACTACGTTTTATACTATTTATAGTTCCTCCTCCAACTTTTTGTTTATTTTCTAACAATGTTTGAAAATATTTTAAGACACTTATATTGCTTTCAATGCTTCGCTTATATCCAATTGAATAGGTATTTTTATTATTTTTTAATAACTTATTTAACAACTTTATATTTATTTTATTATAATCAGACCACTTTTTCCACTGAATACTTAAATAATTTGAACTATTTAAATGTTCAATAATTGTTCTCATATGCTTAATAATCTTACAACCGTTATCCATTTTAAATTATATATTTCAGTTTGAAAATCAAAATATAAATCACAATTGTTTTTAAAAGTTTATTTATTTATATAATTTTACATAAAAAATATACATTAATCACTATGTTATACTTTTACAATTTCGTCATCAGAGTCTAACACCTCTACAATTTCGTCATCAGAGTCTAACACCTCTACAATTTCATCGTCAGAGTCTAATATTTCAATAACTTCACTATCACTCTCTAATAATTCTATGATTTCCACATCAGAATCTTCTTCCTGTATTTCAATTTCTTCGTGACCTATTATTATTTCATCAGCATAACTCTCTATAATTTTCTCATATGTCTTCTTTTCTTCATCCGTCATATCCTCTGAATTACAGTCATCTATATCAAAATCGTCAGTTATATCCTGCACATAATATCTATCTTCACTGTCAATGCCGACGCGTATATGCCCCGAATCCAATAACCATGTTACGCCTGGAATATTCTTAAATCCGTTCATACTATTAAACTTTAGCTTGAACTAAGAAAATATTACTCTGTAATTACAGCTCAACATCATCTCTATTTAAATGACATTTATGCATTAATTTACCCTCTCTACCACTCCATATTAAATACCACCTCCAACAACAGAATCTCCTTACATATGCATACATACATAAAAATACATAAGTGGGAATATACCGACTGCATCCACAGCTACATCGAGGATACGAACATAAACGATTGGCTTCCGGAAATTGACGAAGAATGCAATAATTACGGCGTATCTTCTACACCAATACCAACACACACGTAATACTTATTATCGCTATCTCACTCTTTCATATTACCCCACTATTACCCCCAACATTGTCTAGCCACGCCCCCTTCTTCATACCGTGACCTAAATGCATCCCCACCTCAATAATTTCCAACTCAACTTCTAAACTGTCCTAGAACCCGCTTTCTTACCCTACTAATGTCTGCTCCTAGCAGCAAGTCTACGCGATCAGACTTGTTAAATTGTGGGTCTGCTAATTAAATGTGTGAGGAAATTTTCAGACTAGTTACGTCTAAATTCGTATGTGGTATGTTGTCTCTTATTTTGTGAATAACTAAACAGTCAACAGATGTCTTATAAGTAGTAGCTAGTGATTTAAGTTCAACGCTCATCTTAGACGTTACATTCGTCTCAGTTTTGAATATACCAGATATAGCTGCATTCGTGGGTGTAGAAGTTGCCTTTAACCTGTTCGGTAATCGTTTGGTTACAAAACTAATTTGGCTTCCATTGTCCAATAAAGCTCGTGCGAAAATTGATTTACCATTACTATCGGTTACTTTAACTACAGCAGTAGAAATTAACACCTGCCCTGAGTTTACTACTTGACTAGTGAATGTGTCACTGGAAGTACTTAACTGTGGTGAATCAGATTGAGAAGCAGCTAAATGTAAAAGCGTGTGGTGTTGTTTGTTAAATATATTGCAGAGGAAACTAAAAGTGCACTTTTTAGTGTTGTGTCCTTTTCTCAAACAATTTAAACATAACGTGCGATTTTGACATACTTTAATGCGTGCGGATATGGACAATTTTAGGAAAGCTCGGTAAACACGATAAGTATCACTACAAAAATGGCATTTGTTGTGCTGTGCTACAACTAATGAACGTTGAGATTTAGATTTCGTACCAATTTTAAAGTTATCGCTTTATTCGTCTAATTCGTGGGCTCTTTCTAACATAAAGAATAAGAAGAAATCCACTGTTTGATTATCTGTTTTAGATTGCAAACTAGACTGCCAGTGAGCCTTTGTCGTAGCGTCTAACTTTTGTGATGCCAATATGGTGACGAGTTGGTTCCGTCTGTGTTCTAACGGAAAGCTATTTTCAAGGACGTTAGTTATCTGACGAAACAGTTCTCTTTATCTCTTTTACAAATAAATATATTATTATCTAAGTAACCAGATAATTTATAAAATCACATTGACTAAAATCAATTTTGTTTCACAAATTGATTAATTAATTTGTTTAAGTACTTTAGTTATACTCCATCGAGGAGATAATCTTTGTAATATAAAGTATATAATTATAGAGAAACTTTATTTATCAATATAAATAAAGTATATAATATTTTAAATATTGTTATTTACTTAGCAATAACATAACTGGCGCAGTCGTCGTCTAGCGGCGGAGATAAAGATAAAGCATCGTGATTGAAAAGAACAAATCTACTCACCCCAGGGAAGAAGATTCGAAAATTAAATAAAATTAAAAATTAACTGTGTAAAATATAGTGAAGTGAACTGATAACTAAGGACCAAGGACAAAGGACTGCAAGAAGATTAAAGGTTCATCTATTAATATATGGTAGATCAATTGAATTACCTTTTTACACAATTGAATATAAATAAAAAAGAAAAAATGACAACTTAAACTAATAATAATTTCCAACAATATTTAGGAATGATAAAAAAATATGATGGTAGATCCGAAGGCTTACCGGACTACATCAGAACAAGCGAATTGTTACTAGGACAATTTTTCAATGAAAATAAAGTAGATTGCTTCGACAACGTCGCTTTAATAAAAGCGATTCATGCAAAATTAACTGGAAAAGCTGCCTCACTAATAGAAGGAAGGGACATACACAGCTGGGCAGAAATTAAAATGACATTGGCACAAGCATTTTGCGACCCTAGAGATGAGATGTCATTACTGCGAGAACTCATGGAAATAAGGCAGAGGAATGAAACATTCCTTGAATTCTACGAAAAATATAGAAAATTGAGAGCATTATTATATGCTAATTAAAAATGCAATGGAGCAATAGAAGAAAGAAATATGAAGACAAAAATGTACGACGCAGTGGCTCTAAAATCTTTTAAAGCAGGCTTATGGGAACCTTTTGGATCATTCTTAAGAACCAGAGCACCCACTACACTAGAACAAGCAATCTCTATTGTAACAGAAGAATAGAACGACAGGAATTGGCAAAGACAAGAAAATACGAATAATAATCTGGTACAACAACCAGTCAGAACGACACAAAGAACATTCAACAACCCTAAACAATCGGAAAACTTTAACAATTCCCACACATCCGATTTTAATGATAATCAATCACGGAGACAGATTAATTTTCAACAACCCTATCAACAAAATTGGCGAGCACCAAATACAAAGGTCTCCAAAGAAAGCAACTTATGGAACCGATACCCTAATGAACCTATTAAGAAGCAGTGGACACCTATGGATACTACATCAGTAATTAATTCACAGATTGGAAGCAGAGAAAATATAACAATTAATAATATAAGATCAAGTAATTTCCTACCCTATTTAATTGATAACAAACTCAACATAAAATTACTTATAGACACCGGATCATCCAAAACCATAATTAACCCCAGTTTGATATACAGAAATTTACCTCAATGTATTTCTAAAGAAGCTTTTTGTATTCAGACGGCCCATGGTACCACATACCATAATAAAGTGGCTCACATCCCCATATTTCCAATATTTAAGAGTCAAGACATTTGTAAAGTCTTTTTGTTTAAATATAGTGATAAATTTGATGGATTACTAAAAATGGATTTGTTGACAAAACTTGGAGCTAATAATAACTTCAATAAAAAGATGTTAACCATTAATGATACCGTGATACCGATATACTTTCAGAATTCAAATAAATTGGAACTGTATAATACTGAAATCAAAGTACAGAGTGAAAACACTACAGATGAAGTTAAATACAGAAGTAAACGAAAAAGATATTAAAACATTTATTAAAATAAAAACAGATGAAACTTCAATTGTTGAAGGTAACGTCAAACAAGACACAGAAGATGAGAACATGCAAGATTTCAAAGTAGAAAATCTGCAAAATGTCAAACAAGAAACAAAGAATCAAGAAATACAACATTTTGAAATACCAAATAAACAAAAAGTTAATCAACAAACAAAAAATCAAAACTTTTAAGATTTAAAAGTCAAAAATCAACAAAAAATCAAGCAAGTAGCAGAAAAGCAAACTATACAAGATATTGAAATAAAGAAACAACAAAACATGAAACAAGAAGAACCAGGAAAACAAAATATGCAATATTCCGAGGTAGAAAAGTCATACAGTATAAAGCAAGAAAAAGCAGAAAATAAAAAAATTAAAAAATTTAAAATAGAACGAAAAATTGAAAAGGAAAACAAAGCTAAGTGCTTACCGGAAAAGCTAGAAGATTCAGAAAAAAAGCACACACTATGTGGATAAATGTTCACAGAAAAGAAAAATATTATGATAAGCTAACATATGAACAAAATGATATAAGTATAACAATTACTATTAAGACTATATAAACAAACACATTCAAGGAGTATACTTTAGAAGAAATGATAGAAGAGGGAAGATAACGAATCCACAAATAGGACCACATAAAAGAAAAGCCAATACAAATACTATTGCTGCAGGACCCTTATCAGGAAACAGAAGTGACGACTACATCTAGAAAAATCGAGACACCTTCACAAGATTTCTCTATTTTTCTCTCTAAGGATGGAGGAGTTATCTGACGACACAATTCTCTCTCTCTCTCTTCAACAAATAAATATATTATTATCTAAGTAACCAGATAATTTGTAAAATCACATTGACTAAAATCAATTTTGTTTCAATTTTGTTTCACAAATTGATAATTCATTTGTTCAAGTACTTTAGTTATACTCCATCGAGGAGATAATCTGTGTAATATAAAATATATAATTATAGAGAAACTTTATTTATCAATATAAATAAAGTATATAATATTTTAAATATTGTTATTTACTTAGCAATAACATAACTCGTTAACATGTATTCTGATAGCGGCGGCTGTGGTTCTTAAACTATCACTCGACTCAGTAATCAGATTCGGGATGTTCAAAAACGATTTTATATAATGGAAAATTATCTTTCTCTTATTGTCATATGCTTCGAGAATAAGATTTCAACACAACTCATAATTTTAAGCCTCGATTTTTATAGAAGTAATTATGTCAAGAGCTGCACCTTTTAGACAGCTTCGCAAAAGATGGTTTTTTGTAATTGTTAAACCTGCTCTGACTACGTATTAAGCTTACGTAGCTTCACTTAAATGAATGCCATTTAAATATGTCACCATTAAAGTCTGGTACGCCTATACGGGGTAGCTCAATGTCATTGTCGGTACTGTGATTTAAACGCAAATCAAAAGAAACGGGTGGTGGATTAGAATTGATCAATATTTCATTGAATATTCGTCACGGATTTTGTCAATGCGTGCCATTTCCTTATTATCATCAGCTACCATTACTTGTATATCTATACAGATGTTGCTAAAATCGCATAATAATGGGAAACAAATTCTCTTATACGTTTTAATGTTTTGGATATTATACGTAGATGGATCGTTTACGTTATCTTTCTATATTAATATAGTATATATTTTGAAATTAGCTTGACAAGAATGCAACAAGGCATTTAGCTTCTTTAGGATAACCATAATTGCAAATGATTGATTTTCAAAACAAAAGATGGCAAAATACTAAAATAATTATTTCGGTTAAATTATATTATCAAATAATAAATATATTTTAAAACTTAATTAAAATGCAAAGGTATTGAAAATAAAGTAAATTGAAAATTTCAATAATTAAAACATAAATAATAATTGACAAAGGGTAGATTGAAGTAATTTAAAATGATTAAACGTTTAACGTTTAACCAGTAAGTATTCTAAAAAAAATATATTACAATGCAGTAAGGAACATTAATGTTTAACTCAAGGTTATTATACAATACTTTAAAGAAAAAATTGTATACGCGTGCCAGGTGTGATCTGGAATGTTTAACAATTTTCAAAGAATTAAAGATAATAATATAATAAGGCTTTTGTTTAAATGGTTTTATATAGATAACGATTATAACTATATAAATAAATTTTGACTATATAAAATAACACGGGGTGCACGTGACAAGTACAAATTTTTATCATATGTTCTAAAGCAATACCGGTAAGATTGAGATGGGAACTATCGAATCAATGCTTAATAAGCCATATATGATTGCAAAAAATAGAAAACGCTACTCGAATCTACAAGGTAATTGCTAAAAATTATCGTTGATGTGGTTATTTGCTAAAATAACCTAAGTCTTGCTTAATAAATTAACAATCTCTTATGCTGATCCAAAAAATCTATAAATGAATATATAAAAAGGTACATGGATCAAAGAAAGAAGCAATATTAAACGATACAAGGTATAAATGAAAGAATACTTTAGGATTATTTTACTATTGGTCGCCACTCTGTGCTTGATGTGTGGATGACTCAGAAGCTGTAATGATTACTCAGATGGTTTCTACGCGTACGTCTCAGTATACGATTAATTTCGTTGTGACTTATTGTGATGTCTCAAAGTCTTCACGGTGTTAAAACTCAAAGGACCTTGTATAGTTGTTTGTCCTGAAGAGATATTGTACAATAAAATGCTAATCTTGGATCAATTGTAAGTTGAATAAAAATACAGCATCCGATTCGTACAGGACTTGATGTTAGATAGATGTTCTGTGAGACCTTATGTACTGATGCGCTAGTTTAGGATAAATTAATTTTTAGCTACAAAATCCGGCTCGAACGGATCAAATGTTAGTAGGCAGGATATGGCTCGAAGGACCAAATGTTAATAAGCCAATCGTGCGTATTTTCAGAACTACGCTTGGTTGAGAATTCTTGAGAGGCAAGCACAGGAAATTAAAGATCTTTACTTAAATTAAACATAAAAATCAACTTGTATATTTTATCACATATAATTCACAAGTTTAAATAACAATAACGATGACTAATATAACAAAGTAGCTTGTAATAAATTGATAGTAATAAATTAGATAGTAATAAAGTAAGAAAGGAAGTAGAAAGTACGTAGCTAAGAAACGCTCTGATAACAGCGCTGTCACTTATATAGGCTAGGAAAAAGAGAAGGGATTGTGACCAGCTATAATCTGGTTGATAAAGGAGGTCTCTGGTAACGCAAATATAAACGAATTAGGCCACATGTGGTGAATAAAGAACTTATTAAAATAAAATTATAAAAATTATAACGAAATAATAAATTAAGGACAACAAAATACTTTACAATAAGAAAGACGAAACACGGTTTGTCTAAAGACAAAATTTGTTTAAGTCAGTCTTCTTCATGCTCCACCGGTTGATATGCTGAGGCAGATCAAGATTGTCTAGTGGCAGAGGGGCGAGACGCCTGACGGCTCTGGTTACTTCTTTAAACTTTGTTTGCAGAACAGCAACTCTCGTAAGTGAATCATTAACAGCTTGATGACGCGACCAATTGCACATTGTGTCGGGGGTAAATCGTCTTAATAAATCATAACCAATGATTCTACATGAAGTTTTGTATTGGTTAAAGTTTTCCATTTACTACGCTGTTAGCAATGGTTTATGTAATTAGAAGTCCACCTTTTCCTGTACTGCTGAACTTATTCTTGCACGTGTGCAAAACGTTGCATCTGGTTCAAATTAACAGGTGCACCTGCAGGCATGTTGCTGGTAATTTGACGACCAATAAGTAAGTGTCCAGGAGTGATAGGAGTAAGGTCATTGGGATCTGATGACATTAGATAGAGAGGGCGGGAGTTTAATATTGCTTCTATTTAAGTCAAGAATGTGTACGTATCTTTATAAGATAAATGATTATTTAAAAGTACCTTTTTTAAATGACTCTTAGTAGACTTAATATTTGCTTAACATAACCCACCAAAATGTGGGGAACGTGGCGAAATGAATTTCCATATGATAGATAATTCAGAAGCAGAGATCGACAATTTAGATGAATTATACTTATTTGACAAAAATTTAGCAAGTACATTGTTTGTTCCTACAAAATTAGTACCGTTATCAAAATATTTGGACGGCTTTGCTTGACGCGAAATAAAACGATTAAGTGCTGCCAGGAAACATTGAGACGATAATTCAGTTACTAATTCCAAGTGTACTGCTTTAGTACCGAAACATATAAATAAACAAATATATGACTTGTTTAAATTGCTACTGCGACCATAACGATTTGTTATCATAACAGGGTCAGCATAATCGACGCCAGTAATCCTGAAGGAAAAATCAAAAACTTCTGTCAGAGGGTAAAGAACTTATCATTTAAAGCATATGATGCAATTATAAACTAAAGATTTAGCTAGTGATATTCCTCAAAAGGGCCAGAACTGGTCTCTAACAAAGAATAATAAAGCTTGTGGACCTAAATGGAACAGTCTTATATGTTCATGTTGCATAACTATTTTGTAAGTGGGTGCTTAGGGTGCAATATATAAGGGTGCTTTTTATCAAAAGTAAAATTTAAATGTCGTAATCGACCTCCTACACGTATGATGCTATTATTATCCAAAAAAGCATTTAGAGATAATAATTAACTACTATTGTGCAGTGGTACGTTTTCTTTCAAAGAACTTATTTCTTTAGAAAAGTGTTCACTTTGCGACAATCTCAACAATAAATGAATTGCATGTTGTTAGTTTCGTAATAGGAGTAATGTTGTATTTAAATTCGTATAACATTAAGTTCTACTTGACGCCTAATGTCTTAAAATGTTTTGAGTCGCCTAAATCCAAATGAAAGAACTTATCAGACCTATCATTTTTCATATTTGAAAGTACAGTAGGTGAATTAACTATCCACTTTCTAAGATTAAAACCCGCACTAGATAAAATAGTATTATTTTAACACAGCGGCTCGAAAGTTCTGCTAAATCGTCAGAACTGGTAATTAAATCGTCAACGTAAAAGTCGTTTAATATTGAATCCGCTGCTTTAGGATTTATGACTTGTGATTTACAACCTAGCTGAGTGAGGCTCCTAATAGCTAAAAATGATGCGGCTGCCGTGCCGTAAGTAACAGTATTTACCCGATACGCTAATAATGGTTTGTCGGGCTAAAAACACCAAAGGATTTAATGCAAATCTCTTTGCGACGAATCTACTAACACACACTCACATCATAGCTATATCTGCTATTACAACGTAATTATATAAACGAATTTCAGTTAGTAATGTAAAGAGATTACTTTGAATAGTAGGGCCATTAGCCTGTAGCTCGTTCAGTGAAATGCCTGTTGTTGTAGGTATAGAGCCGTTGAATACTACTCGAAGTTTACTCGTGGTACTACTTGGTTTCAACACACCATTGTGCGGTAAAAAGTATAAAATGTCCATGGGTGTTTGGACAGGATTAAGGGTCATATGGCCTATTAAAATAAACTCTCCCATAAAAGAATTATACAATTACCTTAACTCAGTGTCTGATGACAATTTCTTTTTAAACGATAAGAAACGTTTTGTAGCGTTATTTTTCTAATAGCGTTCTCGGTTTTTATGAAGGGATAGTAACAACAAACCGACCAGTGGAGTTACGAATTGTAGTTCGTTTAAAATGGTCTTCGCAGGCTAATTCTTCCGCAGTATGTGGATTACAGCTTTCTACAGATTCAATTATCCAGGACTTGGAAAGTTGATTTTGTATTGGTGAATAATAACAATGTGATCGTACGTTACTATTAGCTGCTTTAGTTCCTATTACAATTTAATTAAGTGTGGTATTCTGAACGCTTATAAGATTACTAACTAAACGTACCTTTCCTATTCGTAGAAGGTTCCAAAAAATGTCTGCTCCTAGCAGCAAGTCTACGCGATCAGACTTGTTAAATTGTGGGTCTGCTAATTAAATGTGTGAGGGAATTTTCAGAATAGTTATGTTTAAATTTGTATGTGGTATGTTGTCTGTTATTTTAAAAATAACTAAACAGTCAACATATGTCTTATAATAAGTAGCTAGTGATTCGAGTTGAACGCTTATCTTAGACGTTACGTTTGTCTTAGTTTTGCCTTTATCAGATATAGCTACATTCGTGGGTGTAGAAGTTACCTTTAACCTGTTTGCTTCTCGTTTAGTTACAAAACTAGTTTGGCTTCCATTGTACAATAAAGCGCGTGCGAAAATTGATTTACCATTACTATCGGTTACTTTAACTACAGCAGTAGAAATTAACACCTGCCCTGAGTTTACTACTTGACTAGTGAATGTGTCGCTAGAAGTACTTGGCTGTGATGAATCAGATTGAGAAGTAGCTAAATGTAAAAACGTGTAGTGTTGTTTGTTGCATATATTCCAGAGAAAACTAGAAGTGCACTTCTTAGTGTTGTGTCCCTTTCTCAAACAGTTTAAACATAACGTGCGTTTTTAATTTTTTTTAATGCGTGCGGAAATGGACAATTTTAGGAAAGCTTTTCATTGGTAAACACGATGTGTATCACTACAAAAATTGCATTTGTTGTGCTGTGTTACAACTAATGAACGTTGAGATTTAAATTTCGTATTAATTTAAAAGTTATCGCTTTGTTCGTCTAATTCGTGAGCTCTATCTAACATAAAGGATAAGAAGGAATCCACTGTTTGATAATCTGTTTTAGATTGCGGAATAGACTGCCCGTGAGCCTTTGTCGTAGCGTCTAACTTTTGTGATGTCAATACGGTGACGAGTTAGTTCCATCTGAGTTCTAACTTTTTTTTTTTTTATTTACAAGGTAATTACAACTAAGCAAATTTGCTTATCTATCAATTTTTATATATAATAAGTACAATACGTATTCCAGATCCAATCCACTGACTAGTTCCGAAAGATTTATATTACACACTTCTTATTGTGTGGTACAGTGGTAGATATCACAGGGTCAGGTCTTGAGGCTTGGTCCTCTTCAATCTACGCAGATCTGTTCTCGTATCGAGAAACTGCAATATTTCATTATTTTGGTGGTCTTGTAGACGTAGCAAATGTCTACTCGCTGCCTTCTTGATTTCATCGTCTACGGTGGGCATCTTTAAGTCACGATGTAGATTTTCATTTCTGATGTACCATGGCGCATCTGTAATACTACGCAGTACTTTATTTTGAAACGTTTGTATTTTCTTTAAATTGGTTTTCTTGGTACAACCCCACAGTTGTATACCATAGGTCCAAATGGGTTTCAGTATTTGGTTGTATAATACCAGCTTGTTATGCACGGTCAGCTGTGAGTGCCTTCTTATTAACCAATGCATTTTTCTGAGTTTAATATTTAGCTGCTCTCTTTTCATTTTGACATGCTCCTTCCACTTGAGCTTCACATCTAGTGTCATACCTAGGTATTTCGCTGTGTTGGAGTAAGGTATTGTTTGTGAGTTGAGGGTAACTGCGAAAGGAATAGTTTTCCTGTTTGTAAAATTTATGTGCGTTGATTTGGCTTCGTTCAGCTTAATTCGCCATTTCTTTGTCCACATATAAACCTCATTAAGCGATTGCTGCAGTTTACTATTCACTTCTTCTTCTTTCTTCCCAGTAACCATTATTGCAGTGTCATCTGCGAAGGTAGCTATTGTGGCATTCTCAGGTTGTGGAATATCCCTTGTATATAATAAATACAAAACTGGTCCAAGGACGCTACCCTGGGGCACTCCTGCTTTTATTTGCTTCATCTCAGAGTACTCATCTTCTATTTTAACTCTAAAATGTCTACCTTTTAGATAGGATTTGAGAATGAGGTACCATTCAGCAGGTAAATCCTTTTGCAATTTGTGTTCTAGTCCTTGGTGCCATACTTTATCAAACGCCTGTGCCACATCCAGAAAGACGCTGGAACATATTTGTTGCGTTTCAAGTGCTTTTTCGATGATATTAG
This sequence comes from Panorpa germanica, assembly GCA_963678705.1. Taxonomy (NCBI): domain Eukaryota; kingdom Metazoa; phylum Arthropoda; class Insecta; order Mecoptera; family Panorpidae; genus Panorpa; species Panorpa germanica. The sequence continues at coordinate 368,260 of CAVMBN010000126.1, forward strand.
TTATTCGATGAACCTGTTCTATTGTCGTGTGTTTATTTCTAAATCCGAATTGATGATCAGGAATTAGCCTTCTTTCATATATTATTGGCTTCAACCTTTTCAGGAGAAGTTTTTCAAATATTTTAGAAATAACTGGCAGTAGTGAAATTGGCCGGTAGCTCGTGACTTCATTTGGTGGTTTACCTGGTTTAAGTAACATTATCACTTCAGCTACTTTACATTGGCTAGTGACGTATAGTAGTCTGATAGCTGCATTAAAGTGATGTAGGAGTTTTCTCAGTGCTATATCCGGTAATTCTTTATTTACCTTACCCGTTATAAGGTCAAATCCCGGGGCTTTTTTGGCATTTAAATCGGTCTTAATTATGTGTTTTAGTTCTTTGAGAGTTACTGGAAGAATTTTGAGGTTGTCTTTTTTTGCAGTGCGAGCGATGTCTTCTTCGGTAGTCTGTCGAGCATATGGCTTAAATGTTTTCTCTAAATATTCAGCGAATAGGTCTGTTTTTTGCTTGTTGTTGACCATCCATGATCCGTCTTCTGTTTTGATGGGTGGGTTCTGGTTTTTCGGCCTCTTCAATGCTTTCGCTGCTTTCCATAATGAGTAGTCCGTTTCCTTGTCTGCAGAGAGCTTTCTCAGGTACTAAGCAAAGGTATCATTCTTGATTTCTTTCAGCAGTTCTTTTAAACTATTAGCTAATGTATTTAGAATGGTTTTGTCCTGGGGTGCTCTAGTAATTTGCCATTTCTTTCTAGCTTTTCTTTTTTTGTTGACAAGTTCTCTAACCTCTTTTGGAAAATTGATATTAAAATTTTCTTTTACTTTTATTTTTGGAGAATTTCGCCATGCCGCATTTTGAATTGCTTTTACTAAAATGTCAACATCGTCTTCCAGTTCTTTAGGTGTTTTCAGCGGTATTTGTAAATTTATATCTTGTTCGAGATTTTTACGGTATCCTTCACAGTCTGTTTTTTGGTTAATGAGACTTGGTGGAGTACTTCTCATTATTATTGAACTACTAATGGTGAGTATGATCGGTGTGTGATCCGATGATATTGTTTCATCACTACCTATGTGCATGTAGTTTCTTGAGAGCCCTTTTGTTATATAGAAGTCAATGAGATCTGGAATTTTTTCATTATCTGTTGGCCAGTACGTTGGCATTCCCGTGGATAGGAACTCACACTTATAATCGCAACCTGCCTGATAGAGCTCCTTTCCTTTGGCCGTGGTTAAGCGAGAGCCCCAGAAAGTGTTTTTGGCGTTGAGATCTCCTCCAATGATAAATTTGTTGCCTAGAGTTTTAAAGAGATTTAAAAAGTCTTGTTTTTTAAAATTATATCGTGGTGGACAATATATGGCTGCAATTTTGAATGCTTGGTTTTGTATTTTCATTGAAATTGTTGTAACTTGCATTTCTTCTATTTCAATGTTTACTTCTGCATTGTGTTTTACTCTTTCGTGAATAATTATAGCTGTTCCTCCCCTCGCTTTATTTGCTGGATGATTTGATTTGTAAATGCGATAATTATTGAGCTTGATATACGACTCCCGTGTGAAATGTGTTTCGGACACAAGGCATATATTAACTTTTTTAAGATGCATAAATAGTTCTAATTCGTGAATGCGTCCTTGCAATCCGTTGGCATTCCAGGCAGCTATTGTAATTACGTTATTCATTTCTGTTTCCTTGTCGCATTGTTATCAAACCAGTTTCTAGTTTTTGTATTTTCTCAAAAATTTGTTTGTTTACATTTTGCTGCTCGTTCATATTGTTAAGAATTTGATTAAGCATTCCTTCTATTGTTCTTTTTTCTTCTCTACCGCTGGCAATCTGGCTGTATGTTTTAGGCGCTTCGCTGCTTGCGCTACTTGCTTGTATATTTGCAGGTTGAATCTCCTTTTCCTGTGTATACCTTCGTTGTACTTGTTCTTGCTTCTTCTGCTTTGTAATATTGTCCCTTCTGTTTTAAAGTTCCATGGCTACTACACACCCTCTGTAGCTAGCTTGATGATCTCCTTTACAGTTGATGCATATGGGAGTCGTCTTTCTACTTACTGTACAAGATATGGTATTGTGTTTTCCAGCACATCTCACACATCGTGGATCTTTATTGCAGTAGCTTTGAGTGTGATTAAACTCCTGACACCTCTTGCATTGTGGTATTAAACGTGTGTTTTTCCGAAGCGGTTCTATTTTTACTACTATATTTAGTATGTTTCTTATTTCATATATTTTGTCTATACTCTCCTTATTGTCAAAAGTTAGCATAAATAGCGGTAGTCCCCGCTTCGTAGTCTCTCGTTTCTCGTTTATTTCTTTTTTGATTATGTTGATTGCATCCAGCACTTTTAATCCTTTCCCTTTAAGATCTTCAATGATATCATTTTTGTCGCATGATGGATGCAGCCCTTTAGCCATGACTTTAATTGTTCTTTCGTTTTTATCCTCATAAGTATGCCATTGAAGTTTCTTATCATTTAGTTGGGCGGCTAATGCTCAGTACGCATTATGATCAGGGGTATTTATCTTCCAGGCATTGTTGCTTAAAGAAGTGACTTTGCATTCTTGTTCTGTACTTCTTTTTATTATCTGAAACAATGTTTTGTACTCCTCTACCCCTGCTACATTTATAGGTGGAGGACGGTTACTATTATTTTGTTTTTGTTGGGTATTTTCAGTTTTGTTAACGTCCTCTAATTTTCTTGAGTTTACCTCTTTTTCTGGTGTGATGTCGTCTGGTGATGCGATTGCTTTTCGTTTCTTTGATTTTCTCTTGAAGATCCAGTCGGTCTCCCGAATTACTTCATCTTCATCTGTTCCATATTGTTCAACTTCTTCATTTCTCACTGAATTATTTCCAGCCTTGTGCGATGGTTTAATTCCTTGAGCAATGTCTTGTAGTTCCCTTACTTGCTGCTTTAATTCTTTCACAGTTTTCTCAAGTATGGAACTTTGTTTCCTCTCTTCTTCCCATGCTAGTTGCCATTTTTTTGCCTCTGCATTTTCTATATTTTCTATATTTATTTCTGGTTCTATGCATCTTTGAAGTGGGCCAGAATGCTGCTGGTTGGTATGCGTAGTAGGCGGGGAACGCATCATCCTCCCCTTGGGAGGAGTCTTGTTGCTACCTCTAATATTTATTTATTTCAAACGAAAACCGTGTAGAAAGAAGAATATTCATGTTACATCAATGTTACTGGCACTATAACTATCAACTTATAAATAATACAATTAATATTATATTAAATATGAAGAATGACTTTATAAACTGAACTGAACACTTTGACTATCCAACCATGAATAAATTTATAACTTTTGTTCTAACAGAATCAAGGCTATTTTCGAAGGCCTTGACATGTTTTCTGATAGCGGCGGCTGTGGTTCTTAAACTTCTACTCGACTTAGTAATCAGATTCGGGATGTTTAAGAACGATTTTATATGATGGGAAATTATCTTTTTCTCATTGTCATATGCTTCGAAAATAAGACTCCAACACAACTTATAATTTTCAGCCTTGATTTCTATAGAAGTAATTATGTCAAAAGCTGCACCTTTTAGACAGCTTTGGAAGAGATGGCTTTTTGTAATTCGTAAACCTGCTCTGACTATGTATTAAGCTTACGTAGCTTGACTTAAATAATTGCAATTCGGATATGTCACCATAAAAGTCTGGTACGACAATATGAAGTAGCTCAATGTCATTGTCGGTACTGTGGTTTAAACGCAAATCAAAAGAAACGGGTGGTGGATTAGAATAGATCAATATTTCATTCTAAACATTCGAATATTGATTCTAAAGTTAAATATTTAATATTGAATTCTTCACGGATTTTGTCAATGCGTGCCACTTTCTTATTATCATCAGCTACCATTACTTGTTTATCTATACAGATGCTGCTAAGTTCGGATAATAATGGCAAACAAATTCTCTTATACGCTTTAATGTTTTGTATATTATACGTAGATGGACCGTTTTCGTTAAATTTCTTTATTAATTTAGTATATATTTCTAAATTAGCTTGACAAAAATGCTACAAGGCATTTAGCTTCTTCAGGATAACCATAATTGCAAATGGTTGATTTTTAAAACAAAAGTTGGCAAAACACTAAAATAATTATTTTGGTTAAATTATATTATCTAATGATAAATATATTTTAAAACTTATTCAAAATGCGAAGGTATTGAAAATAAAGTACAATAAAAATTCCAATAATTAATATATAAATAATAATTGACAAAGGGAAAATAAAAGTAATTTAAATTTGATTAAACGTTTAACAGTTTATTGTTCTAAAAACCAGTAAGTATTCTAATGAAAAAATATTACAATGCTGTAAGGAACATTAATGTTAAACTCAAGGTTATTATACAATACTTTAAAGAAACAATTGCAAACGCGTGCCAGGGGTGATCTGGAATATTTAACAATTTTTAAAAAACTAAAGATGATAATATAATAAGGCTTTTGTATAGGTGATATTATATAGATAACGAATATAACTATATAAATAAATTTTGACTATATAAAAAACACGGGGTGCACGTGACGAGTACAAATTTTTATCATATGTTCTAAAGCAATACCAGTAAGATTGATATAAGAACTATCGATTTAATGCTTAATAAGCCATATATGATTGCAAAGAATAGAAAACGCTACTCGAATCTACAAGGTAACTGCTAAGATTTATCGTTGATGTGGTTATTTGGTAAAATAACTGAAGTCATGCTCAATAATATACTAATCTCTTATGCTGATCTAAAAAAACCAACAAATAATTATAAAAAAAGGTACATGGATCGAAAAAAGAAGCAATAGCAAACGATACAAGGTATAATTAAAAGAATAATTTAGGATTATTTTACCATTTTTCGTTACTCTGTGCCTGATGTGTGGATTACTTAGCAGCTGTGGTGATTACTCAGATGGTTTCTACACGTACGTCTCAGTATACGATTGATTTCGTTGTGACTTTCTGTAAATTCTTAAAGTCTTCACGGTGCTAAAACTCGAAGGACCTTGTATAGTTGATGTCCTTAAGAGATCTTGTAGAATGAAATGCTAATCTTGGATCAATTGTAAGTTAAATAAAAATCCAGCATCCGATTCGTACAGGACTTGATGTTAGATAGGTATTCTGTGAGACCCTATGTACTTTTTCAGCCCCAAAATCCGGCTCGAACGGATCAAATGTTAGTAGGCAGGATATGGCTCGAAGGACCAAATGTTATTAAGCAGATCGTGCGTATTTTCAGCACTACGCTTGGTTAAGAATTCTTGAGAGGCAAGTACAGAAAATTAAAGATCTTCACCTAATATAAATATAAAAATTCACTTGTTTATTTTATCACATATAATTCACAAGTTTAAATAACAATAACGATGACTAATATAACAAAGTAGCTAGTGATAAATTGATAGTAATAAATTAGAAAGTAATAAAGTAGCAATGAAAGAAGAAAGTACGAAACTAAAAGACGCTCTGATAACAGCGCAGTCTCTTATATAGGCTAGGAAAAGGAAAAGGGATTGTGACCAGCTGCAATCTGGTTGATGAAGGAGGTCTCTGATGGCGCAAATATAATTGAATTGGGGCAACATGGCGTGAATAAAGAACTGATTAAAATAAAATTACAAAAATTATAACGAAATAATAAATTAAGTACAACAAAATACTTTACAATAAGAAAGACGAAACACGGTTTGTCAGAAGACAAAACTTGTTTTAGTCATTCTTCTTTACTTACAATATTTTTAAAATTTTAGTTTAGGTACCTTATCTATTTTACAACATAAAAACCTGAGAAATGTAAACCATAAAAAAACAATTAAAATAAATATGTTATATCTTATAACATAATTTAAAATTAACCGGTTGAACATTTGCATAATCTAGATATGTCATTAAAGCTTATGTAGGACGCAACAAAACAATTATAACAAAATAATATTTAAGACTTATTGCTTAGTGTTGTGCACTGCTTGTTAGGTGATAGCTAACTTTTATTTCAAATTTTAATTTCTTTTTTTAAATTGAAATATTTAACTAGTCCATATTTTGCTTGCGACGTGAGTAAACACTAGTATTCTTACATTCTTATTTGTTTATATGTTCAGTATTATGTAGGCTTTAGTAGTCTTTTGTAGGTTCTTTAATACTCCAACAGGTTAAAGCTTTTGGATACTATCAACCTACAGTCTAGGGGTCTTCGGTAAATTACGAATTCTATATAATTGTTCCTTAATACAAAATACAATCTTATAAATTCAAAAATACAAAATTCTAAAACACAAATAAACTATAATTTCTTAATTGATTTTTTTTATTTTGAACCTCTATGAAATATGGAGAGTCCCTACATTTGTAATTTTTATTTGAGCTTCTTTGTAAAATGATTTCGAGTACCAGGCAACTTTTAAAAAATTTGTCTTATATTGGTTTCATTATTTCGACAAATAAATTATTACATGCACCTTAGTAAAAAATAAATTTTCAAAAAACAATTTGTGCATAAACATTATATGTTCTTGAATACGAAATACATTTCAAAATTTATAAATTCAAATTCTTTAAAAACAGTAGCTAACAAAATAAAGATCAAATTTAGGATTTTGTTATAACTGAATATTATACTTAAAAAAAATAAAAAATTGTATATATGGGCACATTCATAGAAACCATGCATCTCTTTCAAAATGTAAATTTATCAAATTTATCATTTGCGCTACATAGAACTCTACGCGTTTTTGAGGTACTGGTGATAATATTATGTGAAAAGCATTAGTAATTCTAGAAAGTAGTTAGTAGTAAAAGCAATATTTTAATAAAAAATTATATATTTAATTATTGTTCTACTTTTAGTGCATTATTTAAATTATTATTTTATCTTTAATTTTTTATCTAAAAATTTATCTAATTTACTTAATATAAGTTAATATGAATGTTGTAATAAGTGTATTTAATTAATAATTTTTGTACATTATATAATATCACTATTTCAGCACTTTACAAAAGGGTTTCTCGCATTTCAAATAATTAAAAATTCATTTGTTTTACTTTAAAATTTATATTTATTATATAATTTTTAAATGAATTACAAATATAAAGGTAAAGTAATTTATATGATACATATTAAATTGGTTTTTCAAATTTTTCATTTTTAAATTTCATAAATTGTTTTTGAAGTATATCTAAAGATGAAAATACTTTTGATCACTTATTATTTTGTGTAGAATTTTTAAATGTTTTTCTTATCTCATCTATTGTTCTAAGTGTTTTATCCAATGATAAAACTTTGTGTTCTTCAGCATTCATTTTGCTGCTATTTTTATTACATGTACAGTGATTATAGCCATTGTCATTACGTGTTTTATGGTTTACTGAATTTTTTTCAGAGTTTTGTTTTTTGATTTCTCTGATTTTACATTAACGTATTCATTAGTATTTTTTCCTTTTTTAGTTCCGACGTTTCGATTATTTAGTGAATACATATCGTCATCTTGTTTATACCAATTCCTGTAACTCTTTTCTTTGACGGTTGCAGTTATTATTGACTTTGATATTTACTCTACCATTTTGATTCAGCCTTTTAACATTGATGTAGTTACCTGAATTTTTTTAAAATTGGATTTTTTATAATTTCACATGTTTAAATTTTCTTCGTTAAAATAAATGTGATTTATTTTATTAAGCGTTTACTCTTTGCTTCTAAACGTTACTCTGAAGAATGAACGATGCAAACTAAACAACCTTACTCTTTTCTTTTAAACTAAGTAATTTTACTTGATACTCTTTTAAATAGCATTGAATTATGAAAACGCAGAGACATGCATTATGTAGAGATTATTCTAACCAAGTTATTAAAACATATTGCGTTTTGTGGTCAGATCTTTTGTAATTTTAAGAACTGACAACAAACTAACTACTTACTAACTATTGTATTTTAAATCTTTTTATTTCCATATAGAATAATAAGAGTAACAGAAATCCATGTGCTGAAGGCAATTTAATATATTCAATAAACACACAAAACAAAAGCTAATTAATAACAAAGCCAACTGAATATGACAAAATTCAATACTTTTCCTTCATTTTACAGTTAGGTATTTTTTTTTATAGGTTATTTTTGATAGCACTAAGTCCAAGTTTATTGCATAACACTATGTGTCTTGGTCTAGGCAAGGGTTTTGTCAATAAGTCAGCTAGTTAATTTTCAGATTAAATTTTCTTCACGCTGATTTTATCCTCGGTTACAAGTTTCCGAACAAAGAAGTGTCTTGCACGTATGTGTTTAGTTCTTTTATGGAACTCCGGGTTTTGTGAAAGTTTCTAAGCTGCTTCATTATCAATGTAGAGGTCAGGATTACTTTGTAGCTCTACCATATCAGCCATTAGCCTTTTCAGCGACACAGCCTCCTTAGCTGCCTCACTAGCTGCTACAAATTCAGCTTCTGTGGTTGAGATGGCCACTGACGACTGCCGTTTACTCATCTAGAAAATGCAGCCACCTGCATACATGCTTAATACTCCAGAAGTGGACCTACCAGTTGTAATGTCCCCTTCATGATCAGCATCCCTATAGCATAACAATACTTTTTCACAATTATTTTTATAAATGATTCCACGATCCAAGGTTCCTTTTATATATCATGAAATCCTTTTAACCTTCAACTAGTCTTGATAGGATGGATTTTCTAGTGACCTGGACAATACTCCCACTGCGAAAGCTAAATCAGGTCTTGATCCAATCATGAGGAACATTAGTGCACCTACAACCTGTCTACATGAATAACCAACAATGTCATTCATTGCTTTTCCTGCTTCAGTAGTAGTTGATGTCTCTAGTGGGGTTGATACAGGTTTGCATTCTTCCATTTTAAGATTTTCTAAAATTCTTTTAGCATAAGAAGATTGACTTAATTTTATTCCATTTTCAAATTGTTTAATTTCTAATCCCAAATAAAAATCTGCAGGTTTATATGTTATTTTAAATTCATTTTTCAGATTAATTAGAAACTGGTTTAACATTTCTTGACTATTTGAAGCCAAAAGTCCGTCATCAACATATATAGTCAACATGAGTTTTTCATTTCCATTTTTCATTAGAAATAAACATGAATCAGCATCACTTTGCTTAAACCCAAATTTATACAAAAATTCAATAAAGCGCTGATTCCAGCATCGAGGTGCTTGGTTCAATCCATACAAACTCTTCTGCAGTCTACAAACAAGTGCACTACTATCTTTGTAGCCATTAGGTTGCTTCATATAAATATGACTTCCTTCATTATCAATATTTCCATACAGAAATGCAGTAGATACATCAAATTGAATCAATTGCAACTTTTTATCTGCAGCAACGCTTATCAGAGCTCTACCTGTACTCATTCTAGCCACTGGGCTGAAGGTTTGATTGTAACCAACATCCTCCTTCTGCATATACCCTTTTATAACCAATCGGGCTTTAAAATGTTCTATAAATCCATCTGGGTTTTTCTTTACTTTGTATACCCATTTACAAGGTATGGGTTTTATACCATCAGGCAATTTTTCTAATACCCAGGTACGGTTGTCTAATAAGGACTTTAAGGAGGAAGGTTGTCTAATAAGGATCCATTTTCATTTAGAATAGTACTGGCTCTGCATAGCCTCTTCATATGTAGTTGGTTTATTACAAAATCGGTATATCATTGAGGTGGTTTTAAAGTACTTTTGTCACGAAGTCTAGCAACAGTAGATCTTCTAAGATTTTCCAATTCTTCAAATTCATCCTTACCCGATATTTCTTCTTGTGAACTGTTAGAAGACAAATCCTCATCAGCATCAGGAGGATTTTCACAAATTTCCTTCTGAGAAGGTACAATATTTGCATTTTCTAACAACTGATTTGGTATAACAGTGACATCACCAACACTTGAAGAAAGAGGTCTTTCATTAAATACAACATCACGACTTCGAATGAAAGTACCACTTTTGCACCAAATCCTATAACCATCAGTGTCATAGCCAACAAGTATACCCCTTTAAGTCCTTTTGTCCATTTTCTTTCTCTTCTGTTTTAAAACATGAGCATAGTAATCTAAACCTATTATTCTCAGATGCTTTATATATGGCCGTTTCCCATGCCATAACTCGTATGGAGTTTTTTCTAAAATACTAGAAGGTCCAGTTCTATTTAATACATATGTGGCAGCATTTACAAATTCTGCCCATAAAAAATGTGGTAAATCATTTCTTGAATGCATCATGGCTCGGGCAGTCTCTACGACAGTGCGATTCTCCCTTTCACAAGGATTTTACTGTGGTGTATATGGCTTAGTAAATCTTTGGGTAATCCCCTTTTCTTGTAATATTTTTCTTACCACATTACTATCGTATTCCTCTGCATTGTAACTCAAAATAACTCTTACACGGTGACCAGCATTTTCCAGTGCAGCAAGCATTAATTTTAATTTTTCAGGTACTTCAGACTTCTCTCTCATAAAGTATACAAATCTAAATCTAGAGAATTCTTTTTTAAATATCACATATTATTTAAATCCAGATTTAGATGATTCAAAAGTACCACATACGTCACTAGATATTAGCATACCTGGTTTATCAGGTTTATCTCTGGTTCCAAGTTTTCTTCTATGAGTTTTACCGTAAACACAGCCTTCACACAGCTCAGTGTCCAGCTTTACCTCAATCCCAAGTTCTCTTTTAATTGTGGCTTTCACATGCCGTTTATTTTGATGTCCCATCCTTTCATGCAACAGTTGCAAAATATCATTACTATTCACAGTATTTACAGAAACTTGAGGAAAAACAATTCTTATGTCTAGTTTATATAAACCACCAGGGTGATTTCTACTCCCAAACAACATAATCTTTCCATTTATTTTAAGTTTGCAACCAGCAACATTGGAAACAAATTCACTATTAATTTGTTTGTCATGAGCGGCTAGAGTAGAAAACAGATTTTTCTTAATATCATGGACGTACCACACATCTGTTAAAGTAAGGTTGTTCCATTGGTTATTAGACATTGCTTGAACATGAACAGTCCCTTAACCTACAGCTTTAACACAATCATTTTTTGCAGTCATCACATTACGAGTAATATTTTTATCAAATGGTGTGTACTCAGAGAACACATCACTGTCAACATAGAAAAAATCATCACTTTTTTCAGAATTCAGAACAAGATTTGACTACGAAAAAAGTATATTGGACTTATTTGTCCTACATGCCTTATCATTTAATTTATTACTTTTCTCAGGTTTAGGTCTTACATCTGCCTTCCATTTATTACAAAAAATTATTTTATGTGGACCTTTACAATAATTACAAATAAATTGCTTTTGGTTAGATTTATATCCTCTATATTTCTCAATCTTACTACTACCAAAAGGTTTATGAGTGAGAAGTGCTTCATGACTAATGTTCTCTTTCCCATTTAACGCCCTCTCATACATACAGAGTTGTGTAGTAAGTTTATCTAAGGTCCTTTCTTTTTTAGACACAAGCATCCAACTAGATCTAAATGAAAAGTAAATTTTAGGCAAAGAATTCAATATTTTACAAGTTTATAATAAATATGGCAATTCTGAACTTCCATCCTTTGTAAGTTCAACACTCAAATCACCCCAGAAGTTTTTCAATTTAGAGGTATGACTTGCAATGTCATCTAATTCATTTCTCTTATAACTAAAAAATTGTAGGCACAAATCAAAGGCTCAATCCTCAACAGACCCATCAAAGAGCCGATTTAGTTCACTACAAACTTTAGCTGAACTTATAAATCTCATTACAAGTTTTAGAATGTCCTCGGTCATGTTTGTAGTCAGCACTAACAGAGCACAGCTATCAATTTTAAGAAAATCTTCAAGTTTCTTATCATATTCCGATTTCTCAATTGTCGTTGCACCTAGCTCAGGCAGCTGAGGGGCTTTCATTTTACCTTCCACAACATCCATTGCTCCCTTTATGCTACTTAAAAGAATTACAACTTTTATTCCATGTAGTTCAATTACTTTTACCTTCAAGTAAACCAATTTGCATTCTTAGGGAATCCATTTTTCACACACGTGATTATGTAGTTCTAGGTAACCAAAAATATAATAACAGAAACGCAGAACAAATATTTATTCTTTTTTAAAGAACTAGGTACCATAACCTTTTGTAATTATATCTTTCTATTTCCATATAAAACAATAAGAGTAACAAAAATACATGTGCTTAAGGCAATTTAATATATTCAATAAACACACAAAAACAAAAGCTTATTAATAACAAAACCAACTAATTATGACAAAATTCAATAAGATCAACTTGTTTGGAGTTTATTTCCAATTAGAAAATATTTTTATTTAATTACCTCTTTTATGAATGAGTTAAAGCCAAAATTCATCCAATTTTACAAACTTCTTTAGAACTATTATGTTTTATAATAATAGCTATCTCTTCAAAATTGTCAAAAAGGTTATTTATTAGAATAGGTCTATATTTGATAGATTTATGTAATGTGATTTTTGTTTTATTAAAATATCCTTTCATATTAATTTTACAGTTATTTGTTAAAAATGTATCTATCACTCAGTAGATTATTGTGTATATTATTTTCTCGTAATAAATATCTTAGTTTATAGTTAAGCTAAAACATTACTTCATGGTTATTTGGTTAGATATAGATGGTGACATTGTATTAAAATGACAATCGACTAACAAATTTGTATTACCACACCATGTTTTTAAATATAAAAACGTTAATAAGTTTGCACACGATTGAGCTATGGGATATGCATTTAATATTTTCATATTCGTACTTATATTTAGTTAATATTATAAACAATTTTTGAAAATGTATATATCGATCGGTCAGTTCAGTACGGGGTCAAGTCCGAAATTTCAGTTTTGAGATATTGAGTAAATATATATTATTCTAATCATGAACTAGTTATTACTTATAACTTTAAATATGCTTTTCTAAACTATCGTAACTTTGACTATAGCAATATATAGTATATATAAAAGGTAATCGCGGGTTACTCAACTTAATAGACTTAAGAGTCTATCAACGACTTTTGGATGTCTGCATTTTATTTTGGTTTTCATGTAGCAGCAAGTTTCACAAAATCCTGCACTGATAGTAAGAGTTTTCCTATAGCAATGTTTTATTACCTTTAATGTTTTATATTACATCACTATTTTAGAACTTGACATAAGAGTTTCTTGCATTTTAAATAATTAAAAATTTATTTGTTATACTTTAAAATTTATATTTATTATATAATATATAAATGAATTACAAATATAAAGGTAAAGTAATTAATATGCTACATAATAAATTGGTTATTCAAATTTTTCATTTATAAATCTCATAAATTGTTTTTAGAGTATATCTAAAGATAAAAATGCTTTTGAGCACTCACTATTTTGTTCAGAATTTTTAAATGTTTTTCTTATCTCATCTTATGTTCTAAGTGCTTCATGCAATGATAAAACTTTGTTTTCTTTAGCATTCATTTTGCTGCTATTTTAATTACATGTAGAGTGATTATAGCCATTGTCATCACATGTTTTATGGTTTACTGAATTCTTTTCAGAGTTCTTGTTTTTTCATGCCTCTGATTTTATATTAACGTATTAATTAGTATTTTTTCCTTTATTAGTTTCGACGTTTCGATTATTTAGTGAATACATATCGTCATCTTGTTTATACTAATTTTTGTTAAACCCTTTTCTTTGACGGTTGCAGTTATTATCCACTTTTATATTTACTCTACCATTTTGATTCAGTCTTTTAACATTGATATAGTTACATGAATTCTTTTTAAAATTGGTTTTTTTTAAATTCCACATTTTTAAATTTTCTTCGTTAATATAAATGTGATTTATTTTATTTAGTGTTTACTCTTTGCTTCTTATTGTTACTCTGAGGAATAAACGATGCAAACTAAACAACCTTGCTCTTTTCTTCTAAACTAATTAATTTTACTTGATACTCTATTAAATAGCATTGAATTATGATAACGCAGAAACATGCATAATGTAGAGATTATTCTAACCAAGTTTTTAAAACATATTGCGTTTTGTGGTCAGTTCAACTAAACTTGTTTGGTGTTTATTTCCAATTAGAAAATATTTTTATTTAATTACCTCTTTTATGAATGAGTTAAAGCCGAAATTTATCTAATTTTACAAACATCTTTGGAACTACTATGTCTTGTTATAATAATATCTCTTCAATAATGTCAAAAAGTTTATTTAATAATTAAAATAGGTTTATATTTGAAAGATTTATGTTATGTGATTTTTGTTTTATTAAAATATCTTTTCATGTTAAATTTACAGTTATTTGTTAAAAATGTATCACTCAGTAGATTATTGTGTATATTATTTTTTCGTAATAAATATCTTAGTTTATAGTTAAGCTGAAACATTACTTCATGGTTATATGGTTAGATATAGATGGTGACATTGTATTAAAATGACAATCGACTAACAAATTTGTATTACCACACCTTATTTTTTAAATATAAAAACGGTAATATGTTTGCACACGATTAAGCTATTTAAACCATATAAACTTTAGGAGTTAGATAAATGTTTAAATTTTGTTTATAAACAGGTCAATAATTAGTATATCAATTATTTAAAAACAAATAGCTATATCAAATATCCAATTTCTATTTTCTTGTAATATTTTTATACCTTGTTCCAAGGATATGCATTTCATATTTTCATATTCGTACTTATATTAAGTTAATATTATAAACTATTTTTGAAAATGTATATATCGATCAGTCAGTTCAGTACGGGGTCAAGTCCGAAATTTGAGTTTTGAGATATTGAGTAATTATATATTCTTCTGATCATGAACTAGTTATTACTTATAACTTTAAATATGCTTCGCTAAACAACTGTTACTTTGACTTTAACAATATATAGTATATATAAACGGTATTCGTGGGTTACTTAACTTATTTGACTTAAGAGTCTATGAACGACTTTTAGAAGTCTGCATTTTATTTTGGTTTTCATGTAGCGGCAAGTTTCACAAAATCATGCACTGATAGTGGTAGTTTTCCTATAGCAATGTTTTATTACCTTTTCCTTTAAATCTCCGCTATAAACTTTACATACACAAATTGAAAAATCAACATATTGTTTGACTGCATCAAAAATATCTACCAGATTGGTGATGCTTTTAGTAACATTTCAATTACAATATTTTGTATTTTTTGGATATTGCAAGTTATGTTGTCCATTTAATTATCTTTCTACAATAAGTTTGTGTATTTTAACTGGACATTTTACTGAAAAAGTGTTTAGGTTTTGGCAACAAATCCCAAACAAAACAAAATCATTTTCGTCCGCAAAATATGCTATTTAATATAGGCATACTTGATTAAATTCATTAGCATTTAACGCAGAATAAACTAAATCCTTTTCTAAATGGCATTGGCCTATTTCTGCAGTACAATATCATTCGCACTACTTGATTAGGTTTTTCATACTGCTAACAGAATCTACAAAGTCATATTCTTTACAATTTGTATTTATTCCATAAATACTTTGAAGAAATGTTGTTGACAACTAAGGTAATAAAATCATTAACTTTCATTTTAATTCAATTTGTCGATGGCTGTGATAAATCTTACTCCATATTGCGTGTGTTAGATGTAATATCAATCAGTGGTTTTAATTTGTGGAGTAAAAATATGTTAAGAAAATTAAAAACTTTATTTAACTATGTTTTTTTATATTTTAAATAAATAAAGTATTTCTCTACTTTAATTCCGTACTACTTCCATCCTCGTATTATAGAAGCCTAAGCCTAAGATATAAGGCCGTAAAAAATATTATGTGAGTGAGGTTCTTAAAATAACAAGTTACGGTGTTATAAAAAACCCGTTTAGTATCTACAGACAATACAGGATCATCACCGTAATAAAAAGCCATTTAAGCTTATAGGAAGAATAGTAAATAATATTTCATACTGCCGACAAAGGCTTGTGACAAATCTTTTAAACTAACAATATTTTAGAGATTTTAGTTTATATACCTAATCTATTTTACAACATAAAAGCCTGAGAAATTTAAACCATAAAAAAACAAATAAAATAAATATGTTATATCTTTTAACATAAATTAAAAATTAAAATTAACCGGTTGAACATTTGCATAGTCTAGACATGTCATTAAATCTTATGTTGGACGCTACAAAACATATACTACAAAAGAATATTTTAAACTTATTGCTAAGTGTTGTGCACTGCTTGTTGAGTGATAGCTTACTTTTATTTTAAATTTTAATTCCTTTTTTTAATTTGAAATATTTGACTCGTCCATATTTTGCTTGCGAGGGGGTAAACACTAGTATTCTTACATTCTTATTTGTTTATATGTTTAGTATTTTGTAAGCTTAGGTAGACTTTTGTAGGTTCTTTAATACTCCGACAGGTTAAAACTTTTGCATACTATAAACCTACAATCTAGGGGTCTTCGGTAGATAACGAATTTAATATAATTGTTCTTTAATACAAAATCTAATCTTATAAATACAAAACTCTAAAACACAAACAATCTTTAAATTCTTAATTGATTTCTTTTATTTTAAACCTCTATAATATATAGAGAGTCCATACATTTGTCATTTTTATTTTAGCCTCTCTGTAGAATGATTTCGAGTAACAGGCAATTTTTGAAAAATTTGTCTTATTTTGTTTTTAATTTTTCGACAAATAAATAATTACATTTACCTGAGTAAACAATGAAATTTCCAAAAGCAAATTCTATACGAAATACATTTCAAAATTTATAAATTGAAATTCTTTTAAAACGGTAGCTAATAAAATCAAGCTTAAATTTTTACTATTGTGCAGTAGTACGTTTCTTTTCAAAGAACTTATTTTAATAGAAAAGTGTTCTCTTTGCAAAAATCTTAACAATGAATGCATTGCATGTTGTAGTTTCGTAATAAGAGTGAGTTGTATAAAAATTCGTCTGAGATTGAGTTCTACTTGACGCCTAATATCTTTAAATGATTTAAGTCGCCTAAATTCAAATGAAAAAACTTATTGGACCTATCTATTTTCATATTTGAAAGTAGGTGAATTAGCTATCCACTTTCTAAGTTTAAAACCCGAACTAGATAAAATAGTATTAAGTTCAACACAGCGGTTAGAAAGTTCTGCTAAATCGTCAGAACCGGTAATCAAAACGTCAACGTATAAGTCGTTTAATATTAAATCCGCTGCTTTATAATTTATGACTTGTGATTTACAACCTAGCGGAATGAGGCTCCTATAAGCTAAAAATGATGCGACTGCCGTGCCGTAAGTAACAGTATTTATCCGATACGCTAATAATTGTTCGTCGGGCTTAAAACGCTAAAGGATTTGATGCTAATCTCTTTGCGACGAATCTACCAACACTTGACGACACATCATAGCTATATCTACTATCACGACGTAAGTATATAAACGAAATTTAGTTAGTTATGTAAAGAGATTACTTTAAATAGTAGGGCCATTAGCCTGAACCTCGTTCCGTGAGATGCCTGTTGTGGTAGGCATAGAGCTATTGAATACTACTCGAAGTTTACTCGTGGTACTACTTGGTTTTAACACACCATGGTGCGGTGAAAAGTGTAAAATATCAATAGGTGTTTGGACAGGATTAAGAGTCATATGGCCTAATAAAATGTACTCTTCCATAAAAGAATTATACAATTTTCTTAACTCAGTGTCTGATAACAATTTCATTTCAAACTATAAGAAACGTTTTTTAGCGTTATTTTTAGAATTTCCTAATAGCGTTCTTGGTTTTTTGACAGGGATAGTAACAACAAACCGACCAGTGGAGTTACGAATTGTGGTTTGTTTAAATTAGTCTTCGCAGGCTTATTCTTCCGCAGTATGTGGATTATAGCTTTCTACAGGTTCAATTGTCCAGAACTTGGAAAGTTGATTCTGTATTTGTGAATAATAACAATGTGATCGTACGTTACCATTAGCTGCATTAGTTCCTATTACAATCCAACTTAGTGTGGATTTCTGAACGCTTATAAGATTACTAATTAAACGTATCTTTTCTACCCGTAGAAGGTTATAAAAAATGTCTGACCCTAGCAGCAAGTCTACGCGATCAGACTTGTTAAATTGTGGGTCTGCTATTTAAATGTGTGAGGGAAACAAGTTACGTTCAAATTCGTATGTGGTATATTGTCTGTTATTCTGTGAATAACTAAACAGTCAACAGATGTCTTATAAGTAGTAGCTAGTGATTCGAGTTAAACGCTTATCTTAGACGTTACGTTCGTCTTAGTTTTGCCTATATCAGATATAGCTACATTTGTGGGTGTATAAGTTGCCTTTAACCTGTTCGCTAATTGTTTAATTACATAACTAATTTGGCTTTCATTGTCAAATAAAGCCCCTGCGAAAATTGATTTACCTTTACTATCGGTTACTTGAATTACAGCAGTAGAAATTAACACCTGCCCTGAGTTTACTACTTGACTAGTGGAAGTACTTGGCTGTGATGAATCAGATTAAAAAAAAGTTAAATGTAAAAGCGTGTTGTGTTGTTTGTTGCATATATTGCAGAGAAAACTAGAAATGCACTTTTTAGTGTTGTGTCCTGTTCTCAAGCAATTTAAACCTAACGTGCGCTTTTGACATTCTTTAATGCGTGCGGAAATGGAAAATTTTAGGAATGCTTCACATTGGAAAACACAATAGGTATCACTACAAAAATAGCATTTGTTGTGCTGTGCTACAACTAATGAACGTTGAGATTTAGATTTCGTACAAATTTTAAAGTTATCGCTTTGTTCGTCTAATTAGTGGGCTCTTTCTAACATAAAGGATAAGAAGGAATCCACTGTTTATTAATCTGTTTTAGATTGCAAACTAGACTGAAAGTAAGCCTTTGTCGTAGCGTCTGACTTTTGTAATGTCAATACGGTAACGAGTTGGTTCCATCTGTGTTCTAGCGGAATGCTATTTTAAAGGGCCTTGACATGTTTTCTGATAGCGGCGGCTGTGGTTTTTAAACTATTACTATGGCTTTTTGTAACTGTTAAACCTGCTCTGACTATGTATTAAGCTTACGTAGCTTGACTTAAATAAATGCCATTCGGATATGTCACCATGAGAGTCCAGTACGACAATACGGGGTAGCGCAATGTCATTGTCGGTACTGTGGTTTGAACGCAAATCAAAATAAACGGGTAATGGATTAAAATCGATCAATATTTCATTGAATATTGAGTCTAAAGTTTAATACATAATATTGAATTTTTCACGGATTTTGGCAATTTTGTCCTTATTATCATCAGCTACAAATAATTGTATATCTATACAGATGTTGCTAAGTTCGGATAATAAGGGGGAACAAATTCTCTTATACGTTTTAATGTCGTAGATATTATACGTAGATGGATCGTTTACGTTATCTTTCTTTAATAATTTAGTATATATTTTCAAATTAGCTTGACAAGAATGTTAAAAGGCATTTAGCTTCTTTAGGTTAACCTTAATTGCAAATAATTGATTTTCAAAACAAAAGTTGGCAAAATACTAAAATAATTATTTTGGTTAAATTATATTATCAAATGATTCATATATTTTAAAACTTAATCAAAATGCGAAGTTATTAAAAATAAAGTACAATGAAAATTTCAATAATTAAAATATAAATAATAATTGACAAAATGAAGATTGAAGTAATTTAAAATGATTAAACGTTTAACAGTTTAATGTTTTAAAAACCAGTAAGTATTCTAATGAAAAAATATTACAATGAAAGGAACATTAATGTTAAACTCAAGGTTATTATACAGTACCTAAAAGAAACAATTGTAAACGCAAGTTAACATATACTTTTTTGGAGCCGAAAAAAGTTACCAAATTTATATTAAGTAGTTCATTTACTTGTTAATTTACATGTCGTAGTCGTCGTAAATAAAACCACTATTTAGGTTTATTTATTCATATTTTATTTATTTTTATGTTTTCTTTCTTTTGCAATTTATACTCTTGTATTTTTAAATTTAAATTATAGTAATGTCAATAATCTGCGATAGAAATTGACCATTACTGAATCAAAGAAACACGTACAGCGATTGTAGTGTTTCAATAGAGATTCTTTGAGCAAGTATAGGTTTAAGCGATTTCGATTGATGCTTGCACTTTTACAGACTGCCTTAAAGTATCTCTCAGAACTGTATATATACTAATTTATTATTAACCTAAGGATAGGACCTTTAGTTAAGTGTAAAGTGTTTCTTAAAATCAGCGTGGGATTTACCACATAGGTTACAAGGGTCTCGGTTCTGACTTACAGTATTTAAATGTATAAATTATGATTTTTATTATAAAGTAAGATATTGGTTCTATTTATTTACTAAACATAAAAGAACTCTTGTTATTTGATATTTTAGTTAAATATTGAATGCACTTTATAAGAATGTAACATAAAACATCTGTAGGTCGTAGTCCCATGTTAACTCGCATGCCAGGGGTGATCTGGAATGTTTAACAATTTTCAAAGAACTAAAGATGATAATATAATAAGGCTTAAGTCTTGCTCAATAAATTAACAATCTCTTATGCTGATCCAAAAAATCTACAAATGATTATTAAAATAGGTACATGGATCAAAGAAAGAAGCAATATCAAACGACACAAGGTATAAATGAAAGAATAAGTTAGGATTATTTTGCCTGATAAGTGGATGACTCAGCAGCTGTGGTGATTACTCAGATGGTTTCTACGCGTACGTCTAAGTATACGATTGATTTCGTTGTGACTTTCTGTATTGTCCTAAAGTCTTCACGGTGTTAAAACTCGAAGGACCTTGTATAGTTGTTTGTCCTGAAAAGATCTTGTAAAATGAAATGCTAATCTTGGATCAATTGTAAGTTGATTAAGAATAAAACATCCGATTCGTACTGGACTTGATGTTAGATAGATAATTTGTGCGACCTTATGTACTGAAGTGCTAGTTTAGGATAAATTAATTTTTAGCTCTAAAATCCGGCTCGAACGGATCAAATGTTAGTAAGCAGGATACGGCTCGAAGGAACAAATGTTGATAAGCAGATCGTGCGTATTTTTAGCACTATGCTTAGTTTAGAATTTTTGAGAGGCAAGCACAGGAAGTTAATGATATTTACTTAAATTAAATATAAAAATTCACTTGTTTATTTTATCACATATAATTCACAAGTTTAAATAACAATAACGATGACTAATATAACAAAGTAGCTAGTAAAAAATTGATAGTAATTTATTAGATAGTAATAAAGTAGCAAAGAAAGTAGAAAGTACGTAGCTAAGAGACGCTCTGATAACAGCGCAGGCACTTATATTGGCTAGGAAAAGAAAAAGGATTGTGACAAGCTGTAATCTGGTTGATAAAAGAGGTCTCTGTTGGTGCAAATATAAACGAATTGGGGCAACATGTGGTGAATAAAGAACTTATTAAAATAAAATTACAAAAATTATAACGAAATAATAAATTAAGGACAACAAAATACTTTACAATAAGAAAGATGAAACACGGTTTGTCTAAAGACAAAATTTGTTTAAGTTATTCTTCTCCATGCTCCACCGTTTGATATGCTGAGGCAGATCAAGATTGTCTGGTTGCTTTTCCAAACTTTGTTTGCAGAACAGCAACTCTTGTAAGGCCTGGTTTTATGGTCTTTTATTTACTTCGGGGTTACGAAACCCCGAGTTAGCTTAGTTCGGTACTTATTTTTGTATCAGGTTTTATGATCCAAATTTAATCCCGGGTTAGTTAATACTGAGATAAATAAATAAACCGTAAAGTAAACCATTTATTTTACGGCAAGTGGTACGTAGATTTAAATGTTTATGAAATTGGAATATTTGTTTACACTAGTAAATGTCAGATTCAGTTTAATTAATTGTTTTAAAAATGTCTGACAAGAGAACACGTACGTTTAATTTCTCTATTGAGGATTGCCAAGCCCTAATAGATGCGGTGGAAAGTTTCAAGCCAATTGTTTTAAACACGAAAACGGATGGAGTCACTTCCAGAATTAAGGTATGTACTAATTGTCTAATATTATTGCAAGTATTTCATATAAATAAAGATAAAAAATTACTAGGAGAAGGCTTGGGATGACATTACGGCTATGTTTAACACCAGAAGCGTCTTGCAGAGGTCTAAAGAAAACCTCAAACTTAAATTTAGGGCAATAAAAAAGGATGCAAGAAAATTATCAGCAGCAGATAGAAAATAAATATTTGGTACAGGAGGTGGACCGGCAACAAATCCGCAAATGAAAAATGTCCTTTACAGAGTTAAAGATTTCATTAAGTTATCGGCTGAGGGTGAAGAACGTATATTAGATTCGGATATTATAAATTTACCAGGTATGTAACTTAACTCATGTACTCAATACATTTATTCTCGATATGATATTTCTATGCATATAAATACGTGTAATTTAAGGTCCGATACCACATACCCAAGAGTCTCGTATGGCAACAGATGAGAGAGCATATGTTAGAGAACTAATGCAAGAAGAGGATACTGAAGGTAAAGTAAAAATATTATGTTGTTTTGAAAATGTTTACTTAAAATTATGAAGACGAATAAATAATTATTATACTTCATTATAGAGCCTGTACAGCAACATAGCTGGGATGATTATATACCAGCTATGTTGTCCATGAAGGTGCATCCTTTTTTAAAAGAACCCAACGAAAATAATGTGCTGAGTCAAACTCCAATAAACGTAGAAGCGTCAACGTGTAATAATAATAACATTGATAATGATATATGTTACAACAATAACAGATACAATAATAAACA
Source organism: Panorpa germanica (assembly GCA_963678705.1). NCBI lineage: Eukaryota > Metazoa > Arthropoda > Insecta > Mecoptera > Panorpidae > Panorpa > Panorpa germanica. The sequence goes on from CAVMBN010000126.1 coordinate 391,102, forward strand.
TATTAATTATAGCAAAAGTGATCAGCAACGAAGATGCAGCAACACCGACGCATGCTGTTCAACTAAAAAGAAGACTCCCCAGTTTACCAATTACACAGACAATTAAGCAGTCAAAGAAAAAGCAAAAAATTTCTTCAAGGGTTGAAGCGAGAGCAAATGTAGCAGAAACGCAAATACATCTTCTCGAAAAGGAGCACTGGAAAAATGAGAAAAGAAAAAATGAACTCCATGAGTTACAAGAAAAAGAATACAGTGAAAATGAGAACAGGAGAAATGAAATACATATATTACAAAAAAAAAAAAAATAGAAATAGAAATAGAATGTGAAAACATTAAATTAAAATTACAAAAAAAAAATCTTGAAAATAAAAAATGAAAGAATACTTTATAAAGATTATTTCAATTAAGATGATATATTATAAATTGTACAATTAATACATAATAAACTATAGTACAAAAAAAATATATATATATTTATATATTAGGTAATATTATATATTAATTTAGACAATTAGGTATCCCTGTTTCTAATTCTGTCGCGAAAATAGGAAATAAATACATTTCTGCTTCCAATCTGGCTTCCATTATCTTCAACAGTAGCAGAAATATTCCCTTCGGAAATAACTCTTGCAAGTGATACTCTTGTTTCTGAATCTTCTGGTGGCTCTTGTTCTTTCTCCATTATAGCAATATTATGCAATACTGCACATGCTACAATTATGCCTTGTACTGATGTCTTCTTTAACCGAATACCCATAGCTAAGACTGGGAATCTTCTTTTCAATACACCATATTCTATCCACAACATTCCTCGTTCTAATTTGCGACTCATTGAACAACTGATGTTCAGGTAAAGTGCAATGCCTCAGTGGTGGTATCATAAAGGGTTTGCATGCATAACCAGAATCACACAATAATACATTATTGCCAAATACTCCAAACTCAAACTGCGATTGTATCCTTGAATTTTCAAAAATTGTAGAATCATGAGTTGAGCCAGGCCATCTGGCTACAACATCTAGGATTTTCAAGGAATGATCAGATATTGTTTGTACATTGTACGAGAAATATCCCTTTCTATTCCTATATACTTCGGCATCGGCACCTCCTGGAGATTGTATTTTAACATGGGTGCCGTCTATGGCTCCTATTACCCTTGGAAAGCTGGCTATGTTATAAAAGCCCATATTTACTGCTTGTATTTCTGAGACAGTTGTTGGCATTTTCACATACGCTGGTCTTAATTCTGGTATTGCAGTAGTGACTCAGTGAACTGTTCTAGATGCTGTTGACTTATGCACTCCAGAAAAATCTCCAACCACAATTAAAAAACTCCCTGTTGCATAATATCTTAGAGTCAATAACAACTGATTCATTGGAGATAGAGACGTAGTATCATTTCTGAAACACATACACAGATAACTAGTGTGCATTATTTTAAGGTTATGCTTAAGTGATTTTACAGTATAAGTATATACATATAGCTGTGTTTTATATATTACCTGCTACTTAAAAATTCCAACTTGTCATTATTGAAATCTAAAATCTTCAACACAGTTGCCTTTTGGAAGCGAAATTTTTCATAGAAATGCATGTCATTTAAGTCATGCAAATAATTTGGTTTTTTTTTAATAATTTTCTTATTTCTCAACTTAATACTATATTCGTATAAGAGCTGGTCTTCCTCATCATCTGTTATTGCTAATTGATTATGGTCACTCACAAATAATAAAGAATTTATCATAAATAATTTAATTTATTAATATTATAACCTAAAATATTATAATAATAATAGCTAAACTGGCTGAGATAGCATGATATTTTATCTCTGTTGCACACTTACTCCGGGGGTTAAATATTTAAACCTTGATTTTTGACGGCATATCTTACTCCGCGATTTTAGTTCCGAGTTAGCGTTAACCCTTGACCATAAAACCCATTTTTCGTTTAATTCGGGAGTTAGCTATTTACTTCGGTAGTAAGACGAACCATAAAACCGGGCCTAAGTGAATCGTTTCCTGATAACAGCTTGATGACGCGACCAATTGCCCATTGTGTCAGAAGTAAATGGTCTTAATGAATCATAACCAATGATTTTACATAAAGTTTCGTATTAGTTGAAGTTTTCCATTTTCTACGCTGTTGGCAATGGTTTATGTAATTAGAAGTCCAACTGTTCCAGTTCTGCTGAACTCGTTCTTGCACATTGGTGCAACAGGTGCACCTGCTGCAGGCATGTTGCTGTTAATTTGACGACTAATAAGTAAGTGTCCAGGAGTGATAGGAGTAAGGTCATTGGGATCTAATGACATTGGATAGAGAGGGCGGGAGATTATTATTGCTTCTATTTGAGTCAAAAATGTGTACGTATCTTTATAAGATATATAACTATTTAGAAGTACCCTTTTTAAATGACTCTTAGTAGACTTAATATTTGCTTTCCATAAACCACCAAAATGTGAGAAACGTGACTAAATGAATTTCCAAATGATAGATAATTCAGAAGCAGAAATCGACAATTTAGATGAATTTGACTTATTTGACGAAAACTTAGCAAGTACATTGTTTGTTCCTACAAAATGAATACCCTTATAAAAATATTTGGTCGACGGCTTTCCTCGACGCGAAATGAAACGATTAAGTGCTGCCAGGAAACATTGAGTTGGTAATTCAGTAACTAATTCCAGGTGTACTGCTTTAGTACCGAATCATATAAATAAACAAATATATAACTTGTTTAAATTGCTACCGCGACCATAACAATTTGTAATCATAACACGGCCAGCATAATCGACGCTAGTAATCCTAAAGGGATAATCAAAAACGCTTCTTTTAGAGAGTAAAGAACCCATCGTTGGCAAGGACATTATAGGCATACATTTAAAGCATATGATGCAATTATGAACTATAGATTTAGCTAGTGATATTCCTTATAGGGGCCAGAACTGGTCTCTAACAGAGAATAATACAGCTTGTAGACCTAAATGGAACAGCCTTATATGTTCATGTTGCATAACTATTTTGTAAGTGGGTGCTTAGGGTGCAATATATAAGGGGGTTTTTTATCAAAAATAAAATTTAAATGTTGTAATCGACCTCCTACACGTATGATGTTATTATCACCAAAAAAAAGCATTTAGAGATAATAATTACCTACTATTGTGCAGTGGTACGTTTTCTTTCCAAGAACTTATTTCATTAGAAAAGTGTTCACTTTGCGACAATCTTAGCAATGAATGCATTGCATGTTGTAGTTTCGTAATAGGAGTAATGTTGTATTTAAATTCGTCTGAGATTGAGATCCACTTGACGCCTAATGTCTTTATATGATTTGAGTCGCCTAAATCCAAATGAAAGAACTTATCGGACCTACAATTTTTCATATTTGAAAGTACAGTAGGTAAATTAGCTATCCACTTTCTAAGTTTAAAACCCGCACTAGATAAAATAGAATTAATTTTAACACAGCGGTTCGGAAGTTCTGCTAAATCGTCACAACAATCAAATCGTCAACGTAAAAGTCGTTTAATATTGAATCCGCTGCTTTAAAATTTATGACTTGTGATACACAACCTAGCTGAGTGAGGCTCCTAATAGCTAAAATTGATGCGGCTGCCGTGCCGTAAGTAACAGTATTTAACCTATACGCTAATAATGGTTCATCAGGCTTAAAACGCCAAAGGACTTAATGCAAATCTCTTTGCGACGAATCTACGAACACACACACACATCATAGGTATATCTGCTATTACAACGTAAGAATATAAACGAAATTCAGTTAGTAATGTAAAGAGATTACTTTGAATAGTAGGGCCATTAGCCTATAGCTCGTTCAGTGAGAAGCCTGTTGTCGTAGGCATAGAGCCGTTGAATACTACTCGAAGTCTACTCGTAATACTACTTGGTGTTGACACACCATTGTGCGGTAAAAAGTATAAAATGTACATGGGTGTTTGGACAGGATTAAGGGTCATATAACCTATTAAAGTGTACTCTTCCATAAAATAAGTATACAATTACCTTAACTCAATGTCTGATGACAATTTCTTTTCAAACGATAAGAAACGTTTTGTAGCGTTATTTTTAAAATTTCCTAATAGCGTTCTCGGTTTTTTGGAAGGGATAGTAACAACAAACCGACCAGTGGAGTCACGAATTGTAGTTCGTTTAAAATGGTCATCGCAGGCTAATTGAAAGTTGATTCTGTATTAGTGAATAATAACAATGTGATCGTACGTTACCATAAGCTGCTTTAATTCCTATTACAATCCAATTAAGTGTTGTATTCTGAATGCTTATAAGATTACTGATTAAACGTATTTTTTCTACCCGTGGAAGGTTCTAAAAAATGTCTGCTCCTAGCAGCAAGTCTACGCGATCAAACTTGTTAAATTGTGGGTCTGCTAATTTAATGTGTGAGGGAATTTTTACACTAGTTATGTCTTAATTTGTATGTGGTATGTTGTCTGTTATTTTCGGAATAACTAAACAGTCAACACATGTTTTATAAGTAGTAGCTGGTAATTCGAGTTAAACGCTTATCTTAGACGTTACGTTCGTCTTAGTTTTGCTTATACCAGATATAGCTTCATTCGTGGGTGTAGAAGTTGCCTTTAACCTGTTCGCTAATCGTTTGGTTACAAAACGTTAATAAGTTTGCACAAAATTGGGCTATTTAAACCATATAAACTTTAGGAGTTATATAAATCTTAAAGTTTTGTGTATAAACAGGTCAATAATTAGTATATCAATTATTTAAAAACACATAGCTATATCAAATATCCAATTTCTATTTTCTTGTAATATTTTTATACCTTGTTCCAAAGATATGCCTTTTATATTTTTATATTCGTATTCATAAATAAGTAATAATATAAACTATTTTCAAAAATGTATATATCAATCGGTCAGTTTACTACAGGGTCATGTCCGAAATTTGAGTTTTGAGATATTTAGTAATTATGTATTCTTCTAATCATGAACCAGTTATTACTTATAACTTTAAATATGCATCGCTGAACTATCGTAACTTTGACTATAGCAATATATTGTATATATAAACGGTAATCGTGGGTTACTCAACCTATTTGACTAAAGAGTTTTTCGACGACTCTTAAATGTCTGCATATTATTTTTGTTTTTATATAGCAGCAAGTTTCACAAAATCCTGCACTGATAGTGGTAAAGTTTTTATAGCAACGAATATTAACTTTGCCTTAAAATCAATGCTATGAGCTTTACATACACAAATTGAAAAATCAACAAATTGTTTAAATGCATCAAAAATAATTGCAATCTGGCTATGCTTTTGGTAGCATTTCAATAACAATATTTTGTATTATTGGGATATTGCAAGTTTTGTTGTCTATTTAATTATCTTTCTACAATAAGTTTGTGTATTTCAACTGGACATTTTACTGTAAGAGTGTTTAGGTATTGGCAACAAATCCCAACAAAACAAAATCATTTTTGTCCGCAAAATATGCTATTTGATATAGGCATTCTTGATTAAATTCATTGGCAGAATCTTTAATATTTGAGGCAAAATAAACTAAATCCTTTTCTAAATGGCCTTGGTCTATTTTTGCAGTACATTATCATTCGCACTACTTGATTAGGTTTTTCATACTGCTAACAAAACCTACAAAATCATCTTCTTCACAATTTGTATTTATTCTATAAATACTTTGAAGAAATGTTGTTGACAATTAAGGTGTTAAAAGCATTAACTATTATTTTAATTCAATTTGTCGATATATGTGATAAATCTTACTACATATTGCGTGTGTTAGATGTAGTATCAATTAGTGGTTTTGATTTGTGGACTGAAAAAATGTTATTAAAATTAAAAACTTTATTTAACTTTGTTTTTTTACATTTTAATTAAATGAAGTATTTCTCTATTTTAATTTCGTACTACTTTCATACTCGTATTATAGAAGCCTAAGCTTAAGTTATGAGATCGTAGAAATTAAATGAGAGTAAGGTATTTAAAATAACAAGTTACAGTGTTATGAAAAACACGTTTAAAACCTACAGACAATACAGGATCATTACTGTAATAAAAATTCATTTACGCTTATAGGAAGAATAGTAAATAATATTTCATACTGCCGATAAAGGCCTGTGACAAATTTTTTAAAATAACAATATTTTAGAGATATTAGTTTAGGTACCTAATCTATTTTACAACATAAAAACCTGGAAAATGTAAACCATAAAAAAGCAATTAAAATAAATATGTTACATCTTATAACATAAATTAAAAATTAAAATTAACCGGTTGATCATTTGCATAGTCTAGACAGGTCATTCAAGCCTAGACATAGTCTAGACATGTCAGACTAGACATGTCCACAAGATTAAATAGTATTAATTTCAACACAGCGGTTCGAAAGTTCTGCTAAATCGTCAGAGCCGGTAATCAAAACGTCAACGTAAAAGTCGTTTTATATTAAATCCGCTGCTTTAGGATTTATGACTTGTGATTCACAACCTAGCTGAATGAGGCTCCTAATAGCTAAAAATGATGCGACTGCCGTGCCGTAAGTAACAGTATTTAACCGATACGCTAATAATGGTTCGTCGGGCTTAAAACGCCAAAGGATTTGATGCTAATCTCTTTGCGACGAATCTACCAACACTTGACGACACATCATAGCTATATCTACTATCACGACGTAAGTATATAAATAAAATTTAGTTAGTAATGTAAAGAGATTACTTTAAATAGTAGGGCCATTAGCCTGTAGCTCGTTCAGTGAGATGCCTGTTGTGGTAGGCATAGAGCTATTGAATACTACTCGAAGTTTACTCGTGGTACTACTTGGTTTCAACACACCATGGTGCGGTAAAAAGTATAGAATATTTATAGGTGTTTGGACAGGATTAAGGGTCATATGGCCTGATGAAATGTACTCTTCCATAAAAGAATTATACAATTTTCCTAACTAAGTGTCTGATGACAATTTCTTTTCAAACGATAAGAAACGTTTTGTAGCGTTATTTTTAGAATTTCCTAATAGCGTTCTTGGTTTTTTGAAAGGGATAGTAACAACAAATCGACCAGTGGAGTCACGAATTGTGGTTCGTTTAATAGTCTTTGCAGGCTTATTCTTCCGCAGTATGTGGATTACAGCTTTCTACAGATTCAATTGTCCAGAACTTGGAAAGTTGATTCTGTGTTTGTAAATAATAACAATGTGATCGTACTTTACCATTAGCTGCTTTAGTTCCTATTACAATTTAACCAAGTGTGGTTTTCTAAACGCTTGTAAGATTACTAATTAAACGTATCTTTCCTACCCGTAAAAGGTTCCAACAAATGTCTGCTCCTAGCAGCAAGTCTACGCGATCAGACTTGTTAAATTGTGGGTCTGCTAATTAAATGTGTGAGGGAATTTTCAGACTAGTTACGTCTAAATTCGTATATGGTATGTTGTCTGTTATTCTGTGAATAACTAAACAGTCAACAGATGTCTTATAAGTAGTAGCTAGTGATTCGAGCTGAACGCTTATCTTAGACGTTACGTTCGTCTTAGTTTTGCCTATACTATAGATATAGCTACATTCGTGGGTGTAGAAGTTGCCTTTAACCTGTTCGCTAATCATTGGGTTACATAACTAATTTGGCTTCATTTAACTACAGCGATAGAAATTAACACCTGCCCTGAGTTTGATTGACTTGACTAGTAAATGTGTCACTGGAAGTACTTGGCTGTTGTAAATCAGATTGAAAAGTAGCTAAATGTAAAAGCGTGTGGTGTTGTTTGTTGCATATATTTTAAAGAAAACTAGAACAGCACTTGTTAGTGTTGTGTAGTTTTCTCAAACAATTTAAACCTACCGTGCGCATTTGACATTCTTTAATGTGTGCGGAAATGGAAAATTTTAGGAAAGTTTCACATTGGTAAACACAATAGGTATCACTACAAAAATAGCATTTGTTGTGCTGTGCTACTACTAATGAACGTTGAGATTTAGATTTCGTACCAATTTTAAAGTAATCGCTTTCTTCGTCTAATTAGTGGGCTTTTTCTTACATAAAGGATAAGAAGAAATCCACTGTTTAATAATCTGTTTTAGATTGCGGACTAGACTGCCAGTAAGCCTTTGTCGTAGCGTCTGACTTTTGTGATGTCAATACGGTGACGAGGTTGTTCCATCTGTGTTCTAACGGAATGCTATTTTCAAGGGCCTTAACATGTTTTCTGATAGCGGCGGCTGTGGTTTTTAAACTATTACTCGACTCAGTAATCAGATTCAGGATGTTCAAGAACGATTTTATATAATGGATAATTATCTTTCTTTTATTGTCATATGCTTTAAGAATAAGATTTCAACACAACTAATAATTTTTAGCCTCGACTTCTATAGAAGTAATTATGTCAAGAGCTGCACTTTTTAGACAGCTTCGCCAGAGATGGCTTTTTGTAACTGTTAAACCTGCTCTGACTATGTATTAAGCTTACGTAGCTTGACTTAAATAAATGCCATTCGGATATGTCACTATGAAAGTCCGGTACGCTAATACGGGGTAGCTCAATGTCATTGTCGGTACTGTGGTTTAAACGCAAATCAAAAGAAACGGGTAATGGATTAGAATCGATCAATATTTTATTGAATATTGATTCTAAAGTTTAATATTTAATATTAAATTCTTCACGGATTTTGTCAATGCGTACTATTTTCTTATTATCATTAGCTTCCAATAATTGTATATCTATACAGATGTTGCTAAGTTCGGATAATAATGGGGAACAAATTCTCTTATACGTTTTATTGTCTTAGATATTATACGTATATGGATCGTTTACGTTAACATACTTTAATAATTTAGTATATATTTTTAAATTAGCTTGACAAAAATGCAACAAGGCATTTAGCTTCTTTGGGTTAACCATAATTGCAAATGATTGATTTTCAAAACAAAAGTTAGCAAAATACTAAAATAATTATTTCGATTAAATCATATTATCAAATTGTAAATATATTTTAAAACTTAATCAAAATGCGAAGGTATTGAAAATAAAATACAATGAAAATTCCAATAATTAATATATAAATAATAATTGACAAAGGGAAAATTGAAGTAATTTAAATTTGATTAAACGTTTAACAGTTTATTGTTCTAAAAACCAGTAAGTATTCTAATGAAAAAATATTACAATGCTGTAAGGAACATTAATGTTAAACTCAAGGTTATTATACAATACTTAAAAGAAAAAATTGTAAACGCGAGGTAACGTATACTTTCTGGGAGCCGAAAAAAGTTACCAAATTTATATTAGGTAGTTTATTTACTTAATAACTCACATGTCGTAGTCGTCGTAAATAAAACCATTATTTAGGTTTATTTATTTATATTTTGTTTATTTTTTTGTTTTCTTTCTTTTGCAATTTATACTTTTGTATTTTTAAATTTAGATTATGGTAATGTCGATAATCTGCGATAGAAATTGACCATTACTGAATCAATGAAACACGTACAGCGATTGTGGTGTTTCTAAAGAGATTCTTTGAGCAAGTATAAGTTTAAGCGATCTCGATTGATGCTTGCACTTTTACAGACTGCCTTAAAGTATTTTTAAGAATTATATATATACTAATTGTATATTAACCTAAGGGTAGGACCTTTAGTCAAGTGTCAAGTGGTTCATAGAATCAGCGTGGGATTTACTACATAGGTTACAAGGGTCACGGTTCTGACTTGCGGTTTTTAAATGTATAATTTATGATTTTTATAATAAAGGAAGATATTGGTTCTATTTACTTACTGAACATTAAAGAACTCTTGTTATTTGATATTTTAGGTAATTATTGAATGCAATTTATGAGAATGTAACATAAAACTTTTGTAGGTCGTAATCCCATGTTAACTTCTCTACCTTTAAAGGGAAAATTACATTTTATTTTATTGAAATTATTTTTACTTTAAATTTAATGGTTTAGTTTTGATCTATTAATAATTGTAACATTTTATATTTATTTATTTTAGTTATTAGTTATAATAATTCTATATTTAATACTACATTAACAATAATACTTGTTAGTACTAATAATAATTGATAGTATTTATATGATGTAACATCTATGTTAAAGCCTTGTCAAATTTGATGCTAGTTCTTTTTATTTGTTTCTATGGTTCGTTGTTCTGTAAATACCTCATTAGTCAATAATAAGTATATCTTAGGAGAGAATATTATTAGATAAAAGAAAGGTTGTTTTATAGGTATACAGTACAGGTAATAATATTGATAAAAGGTATGTTTTATTAAGGAATTAAGCATGTTAACTTATTTTTTTATTATATGTGACTTTAAGTTAAAAAGTTCATTTTTAATTTAAATTTTGGTTATATTTTTAGTGTTGTTTAAACAGATTCAGAGTTCCTTCTGTTATTAGTAATATATTAGTGATAGTCGTGAATTTATTTAATTCATTACCATAAATTACATATTTAATACATCAAAATAATTTGTATAGTGACTATAATTTGTTACATTAAGGTATTCATTTGATAAAGGTCCATTATTTGAGTCCGGGTTGCTATACAATGAGTCGGCGTCATATTACGCAAAGTAAGTTTAATTTAATTCTTAATAAAGTTTCTGCAACGTAACTAGGAGTATATTAGTATATTATTTTAACTTGAATTTGTCGAATAATTTTCATTTATGTTAAATAATTTAAAATTAAGTAGTTTATTTTTAAATTTATTGGATATTTTAAATTTAAGTTGATTATATATTTTAAAAGTATATGACATATATATCAAAAAGGTTTTTTACTTCTGCATTTTATTACCTAAAGTATGAAACGTGGTAATATAATTTTGTTTACATTCAATTGTTTTAAGTAATAATCAATGCGTAAATATTAAGTAGTAGATTTTGCGGGGCCAGTGTCACAGCTTATTAGTTAGCATAATTTTAATTTAATTCTAAGTAAATAAAACTTTATTTAATTTATTAAATTTTATATAAACGAGAATGTATTTGTTATTTAAGTAAGGTTTGGGATGTAACTTTTTACTCTAATTGGTTTTATCCGATCATAGACTGCGTGTTGAGGTTCACCAGGTTGCTCGTAATATTTGTAATATTCGGCAGGTATTTTCTCAATTTTTTTTAATGTCACACCGTGACACCGTGTTTGTGATGCTGATAAAAGCATTCTTGTCGATATTTAGTATTTTGCATTCGAGTTTATTGTTTGTATGGAATGTTACTCTACTAATTTTTTAAAACATATTTGTTTCTGGTTGTTGTTCTATGTGTTTATAATATTCTTCTGGTTCTTTTGCATTGTCAACTTCTGGTTCTTGTTAAAAATAACATATTTACAATGCTCGTCAGCTGCATTTTCAATTTCAGTTTATGGTTCTATTTGAAAATATTCATAAAGTTCTTCAGGTGCATTTTCATTTATATTATATGTGTTTGGGTTTGGGCGTCTTTTTCTATACATTTAAGTTAAACACCCAATTTATAATATTGAATAAGTTTGCTGATGTTTCGTAATTAAGTCATTGGTAATTAACAACAATTAATTGTATTAATTTAATATAATTAATTAAACCTTTATTGAAATAATACTAATGCGACAAAATGAACATGCTTTATTAAGCTAATAAAAATGAATGAATAACTGAAAACAAATGATTCTAATTAATGATTTTACAAATTTTAAGGTTACTAAGATAATAAATAAATTTGACAACAAAAGAAATTTATAAATATTTAATAGAAGGTAAATGTTTATTTGTTTCTTTAACATACTCCCCCCGTTGATGTATCGGCAGGTGCATCAATATTGTCTAAGGGTAGTAAGGCAAATTTTATTACGGCTCTAGTAGTTTCACCATATTGTGTGTTTTAATACTGCTACTCGTGCTTGTGAATCTGTGCCTGGTAATGATTTTATTATTTGTCCTAATGCCCATTGGGTTGGTGGCATATTGTCTTCCTTAATTAAGACCAGAGATCCTATTTTAATGTCTGGACTAGTAGTTGTCTTCCATTAGCTTCTTTGTTGGCAGTGATTGATATAATCAGATGACCATCTTTTCCAGTAATGTTGGATACAATCTTGTATATGAGAGAATCGTTGCATTTTATTTAAATTAACTGGAGGTTGCGCTGCTGGTGTGATACTAGTAATGAGGCGACCGATAATTAAGTATCCAGGGGTGATAGGATTTAATTAGTTAGGGTCAGAGGACATAGCATATAATGATCGGGAATTTAAGATTGCTTTTACTTTTGTCAAAAGAGTATATAAATCTTTATAAGAAAGATAACTGTTCATTAGAACTTTTTTTTTCAAATGACTAAGTAGATTTTACATTCGTTTCCCACAGCCTACCAAAATGTGGAGGTCTGAGTTGTATGAATTTCCAAGTAATGAATTCAGAAGCAGAAACTGCAAGTTTAAAAGTCTTTGACTCATTAGCAAGAAATTTTGCTAAAATATTGTTAGTTCCCACAAAGTTAGTTCCATTATCGGAGTATATAGTGTAAGGATTTCCACAGCGAAATATAAACCGATTAAGTGCTGCGAGGAAACATTGAGTCAATTCCGTAACAAATTCAAAATGAATTGCTTTAGTAGTAAAGTATATATAAAAAATATGTAAGCTGCTTTAATGAAAGCTCCTTAAAAGTCCTTACCGATTTTTAAATATTATCGGACCGGCATAATTAATATTATATTAATTAAGGTTTACATTTAAAAGGCCACAAATCCGAAGATTGTTTAAACCAGAAAAGGCATGACCAACACCATAAATAATTATTTATGACTTGGTTAGCAATTGTATCATGGGAAATATAATCAGCAGGGTTACTGTCTTTAGGTATGTGACTCCATTGAAACGGGTCCATCATAATTGATTGTATTTCAGAGATACGATTAGCTATAAATACCTTTAAAGTATGTGGTGAAAGTTTTAACCAAGATAATACTATTGTCGAATCAGACCAAAGTATAACTTTATTAATCTTGATAGGTAGAGTGCTTATTAATTTTTGAGTCATTCTACTCAATATTAAAGCTGAGCATAACTCTGAACAAGGAATGCTAAGTATTTTTAGTGGTGCAACCTTAGATTTAGAATGTACTAACGATAATTGTGAATCGCCTTGAATGTTAAAAGATTTAAAATATACGCAGGCGCCATAAGCCTTTTCTGAGGCATCACAAAAATCGTGTAACTCAATATTAATGCAGTCTAAGATTATAACTTTCCTAAGTATTGAAAAGTTATTTGATTCTGGTAAATTTTGTATTAATGTTAACCAAAATTCAACCAAATTTTGTGGTAATTCATCATCCCAATTCAATTTATGTAACCATAATGTTTGAATCATAATTTTAAATGGAATGATGCAAGGTGATAGTAATCCTAATGGATTAAATATTTTGGAAATAAATAACAAAATATTGCGTTTAGCATATTTATTAGATGGCTTTAAAGTAATATTATACTTAAAGGTGTCGGATTCAGAATCCCATTTTACCCCAAGGGTCTTGACATTTTCCGAATCATTAGAATCGATTATAAAATGTTTATCCGAGTTAGTACCTTTGATACCTGATAATAATATATGTGAATTTGATATCCAATTTCTTAATTTAAAACCAGTGCTGTACAAAATTAAATTAATTCTATGACAACGTTCAGCAAGTTGCTTCAGGTTTGGATTATTGAAATGTGGATATTCTAGTTTGATGTGTTTAAGAATCACAAAGTTTGAAATATTTATTTCAGAGTGCTTTATTTTATTAGTTATTTTGTCCATAACTAGACAATTAAACTGTGTAGTTAAAAAATGTATATTTACATTTATTTTAGAAGTGATATTTGTAGATGCATTGCCAATTTCAGATATAAATACACTAGTATTCATTAAGTTATTACTTAATTTATGAGCTAGATGTTTAGTTATATAACTGGTTTGACTTCCATTATCAAGTAATGCCCTTGCTATAACCGATTTACCTTTATCATCAATGTCTTCAACTAATGCTGTTGAATGCAAAGTTTGATTAGCATTTAGATTTTGAGATGTGAAAGTATCACTAGAGGTGGGTGAAATAGCTAAATCATTTTGAGGTGGTTTAGAGGTCGAAGGAGATAAATGCAACAAAGTATGATGCATCTTATCACATACATTACATGAGTATTTTGAAGTGCATTTTTTAGTAAGGTGACCTTTTCTCATACAGTTCAAACATAAATTATGTTTTCTGGCCTGTTTAATACGTGAACTTACTGTCCAATTAGAAAATATCTTGCATTGGTGGACTGGGTGATTGCCATTACAAAAATAGCATTTATTATTCTGAGAAACTACTACAGATTTCTGAGACTTGGGTTTCGCACTAACTTTTAAATATTCACGTTGCTCATCAATTTCATGGGCGCGTTCCAACATGCTTGATAGAAGTGAATCAATAGTTAGAAAATCACTTTTAGGGCTTTGAGACAAATGCCATTGAGCTTTAGTGGAAGAATCTAACTTTTTGAAAATTAAAGCAGTAATATATTGATCCCAACGTTTTTCAGATAAATGAGGAATACTATTTTCCAAAGACTTTACATATTTTCTAATGAGGGATGCTGTGGTTCTCAAGTTATCACTACATTCTAAATTTAAATTAGGGATATTTAAAAATGAATTAATGTGATCAGAAATTCTTTGCTTTGTACTGTCGTACATTTCAAGCAAAAGTTCCCAGCATAAATTGTAGTTTTTGCCATCAATTTCTACGTATAATATGTTATCAAGTGCTTCACCCTTTAAATAACTTCTAAGCAAATGAAGCTTTTTGAGATTAGAAAAATTAACTTGACTGTGAATCAAGCTTACATAACTTGATTTAAAGGCATTCCAACTTGCAATATCACCGTAGAAAGTAGGTACAGAAGTATGAGGTTTTTCAATATTGTTATTAGTATGATTGCATGAATTACTTATATTTAGAGATGATTCCGGTTCAGGATCAGAAAGTATTTCATTTAATACGGACTCTATGTCTACATATTTATTGTAAAGATCAGCATGTATATCATTTATTCTTTTTATTTCAGAATCGTTATCAATATTTAATTCCAGTAATGAAGTGCAAATTTCTTGTAATTCATCAAACAGAGGAAAACATATTCTTTTATAAGATCTTATTTTGTAAATATTATAAGTAGAAGGATCATCTACATTTATTTTATCAATTAATTAGATATGAATATCTAAAGTAGATTGAATGGAAAGCAATTTAGCATTTAGTTTTCTTAATACTGCCATGATGATAATAAATATTATTGAATATTTAATCAAAACAGTAAATAAGTTATGTATATACCTAACAACTTTGTGGTTGAGGTGTAGATGATTAAAAATATACGTATGAAATCAACTTTGTGGGTTGACGTATATTTAAATTTATGTATATACCTATGAAATCAACTCTATGAGGTTGAGGTATAAATGATTAAACATATACGTATGAAATCAACTCTATGAGGTTGACGTATATTTAAATTTATGTATATACCTATGAAATCAACTCTATGAGGTTGAGGTATACATAAATTATAGTATATACCTATAAAATCAACTCTATGAGGTTGAGGTATAAATGATTAAACATATACGTATAAAAACAACTCTATGAGGTTGACGTATATTTAAATTTATGTATATACCTTTGAAATCAACTTTGTGGGGTTGAGGTATACATAAATTATAGTATATACCTATAAAATCAACTCTATGAGGTTGAGGTATAAATGATTAAACATATACGTATGAAATCAACTCTATGAGGTTGACGTATATTAAATTTTATGTATATACCTATGAAATCAACTCTATGAGGTTGAGGTATAAGTGACCATTTCTATGAGAACGAATGTAAAATATAATATTGAAAGCAATTATAAACAAGATGCAAATGGGGTTATTAATTATTTATCGGTAACATCAAAAACTAGATCATATATGCAGTATTTTTATGCTCCAGATAATCAATTCCCAGCTATGTTGTAGTGTAATATGCAGAATTTCAATATTTTACCTCATAATCAATTTTCGAAGATGGTGTGGATTCATTTTGTTCAATTCACAATAGCTGTTCAAAAATGGTTGGTTGACAACATCCGTTGCTTAATGAAACAATGGTTGGTTGACGACATCCTTTGCTATAAGCACCAATGGTTGTTTTATGACATCCGTTGTTATATGCAACAATAGTTGCTTGACGACATCCGTTGTTATAAGGACCAAATGGTTAATTTACGATATCCGCAGCTCGAAGGACCAATGTTTGGGTTTGGGCGTCTTTTTCTATACATTTAAGTTAAACACCCAATTTATAATATTGAATAAGTTTGCTGATGTTTCGTAATTAAGTCATTGGTAATTAACAACAATTAATTGTATTAATTTAATATAATTAATTAAACCTTTATTGAAATAATACTAATGCGACAAAATGAACATGCTTTATTAAGCTAATAAAAATGAATGAATAACTGAAAACAAATGATTCTAATTAATGATTTTACAAATTTTAAGGTTACTAAGATAATAAATAAATTTGACAACAAAAGAAATTTATAAATATTTAATAGAAGGTAAATGTTTATTTGTTTCTTTAACAATATGGTTTTTGTATTTTTTGTTTTAGGTATATTGTACGTTTCATGTCTGAAGTCTCCATAGACTCAAAGTTTTGGGTATCTTGTTGAATAGGTTGATATTGTGGTTTTGGAATAGGTAAATTAGGTTTTGGAATAAATTGTGATGGATTAGGTTTATCTGATTGCGTGAATGGCGTTAATGATGGTTTTGATTGGAAATTTTGTTGATAAACTATAAATTAATGTTTCGGTTGATAATATTTTCGATAAGGTGTAAATGATTGTTTTGGTTGATTGTTTTTTTGATAAGGATAAAATGATTGTTTTGGTTGATAGTTTTTTGATCAGGTATAAATATATGTTTCGGTTGATAGTTTTTTTGATAAGGTATAAATAAATGTTTTGGTGGGAAGGGTTTATTTTGCGGTTTATAGTGAGGTGATTTAAAACTTTGTGTTGGTCTATCTGGTGAATAAGATAAGTGTTATTTGCACTGCAAGCGTTGTATGTTTTCCTCTTCTAACAAGTACGACCATGCCTGTTTCATGGAGCTTGGCATTCTTGTTCTTATACTATCTCCTAATTTTTCTCTTTAACCTCTGTTAAAACATTGAACTATTATCTTTGTATATAGGTTTAATTTTTCAATAAAAATAAGTTCAAAATCATATTGATAACTGTAGGCTAATAGAGCTGACAGATGGTCAAAGCATCTATTAAAAAATTCTTTTGTACTTTTATGTGATTCCTGTATCAGTTTATTAAGTGCTAAGATAAGGTTACCTTCATCTCTTTAATCTAAGAATTGCTATAAGTGATATTGTTTTGCCGTAGTTGTGCAAGTTGTGTTTTCTGCTCTTGTAATTGTTTTTGTATTTAAAACAATACATTTTCCATTTTTAAATTTTTGTTATGGTTAATTTTATTTGATAAAGAGTTTAGGTAATTGTCTCATTATTATTATTTTTCATTTGTTTTAGTTCATTATGTCGCTATTATTATATTATTATTATTATTATTTTTGAAAATTTGATACTTCGATATTAGGAATTTGTGAAAAGGAATTTCAGAAATATTTACTACTTACAGTTATATTACAAGTATTATTGATATAGATTCTATGGTCTCCGTTTTATAATCTCGCTGTATGATGGTTTCGACTCCTTTAGCTCTTTATTTTGTTTAAAACTAATTTTTTATTTTTATAAAACACTTTTTGTATTTCTTTTAATTGCCCTTTGTACACTTTTTTTTAATTATTTAAAAAATTTAGTACACTTCTTTTTTAAAAAAAGAAAAAAAACTATTCTTACACTTTATTTTTAAGTGCCTTTATGTACACTTCTTATAATTATTTAAAAACTTTTATTACACTTCTTTTATTTAAAAAAACTTTCGTACACTTTTTCTTTTTTTCTTTTCACTTTTACAAAAAAAAACTTTGTGCACTTTAATATAACATAAAAATATTTACATAATACACTTTTGTAGATTCTTTTATAATTTTTTCAAGAACTGGGTTCTACTTTTTATTTTCTAAAAACAAGCAAATTATCCTACCAACTGCGCCAGTTAACGTTAACTTTCTAGGAGCAGAAAATAATTAACAAATTTATATTGGGTAGTTATTATATGAATTAATTGTGTGTGCCTTTCGGCTTTACAATCTACAGTATTATATTTCAAATACATTTCATTCCTATATACATTCAAACCTAAAACTAAATTTAAAATATTCTAGACTTTTACTACTTCCAAAAGTGCTTTCTGCTTCTTCTTCTTTTGACCCTCTCTATAATTCTCCACCAGCTTATTTATTCTCCTGTTTTTCCTTTCCTTCTAACTATTTCCGCCATCCACCTCTTTCCTTCACTGCCTCCCTTTAATAGCTGGCCAATATTTCTTTCGCTCGCTACTATTTCCTTACACTCAAACTTAATGTGCTCCAGTGTTTCGTCCTCCGCTCTACACATTCTACACTTTCTTTCCTCACTCTTTTCCCAGTATCTGTTTCCTTTTTCCTCATTTCCCAATCTAAACCTAGCTGTTCTTCTTATGTGTTTTATGTCTTTTTCTATAAGGTACTGAGGCACATTATTTTCCCATAACCTCTTATATCTTTTATTGTAGTTACTCTTTTCTATTTTTCCCATTCTCTCCTGCTGTTGTGTCTCCTTATCCCTTCTCCTTAGCTCCTCTTCCACACTTGCGCCACCTTCTCTTCTCCTCTCTGCCTCCTCGATCGCCATTCCATTCCTTTTAAAGTACTCCTTTTTCTTTTTTGGACCTTCTTCCCCCCTAATTCTTTATGTTATCCTCTCTTATTTTCTTTAAAATTTTGCTTTCCGCTCTGGTTAATTTCTCCTCGTATTTTACTGCTCTTTCCCCTGTTTTAATTAGTATCTTATCCATTTTTAGCTCCTTCATCACCATGTATCCTGGCGTGCACCTGTCCAGCCCTAGTACCCATTTCATATATCTCACCTGTATTCTTTCCAACTTTTCTTGTTCCTTCCACCCCCATACCTCTGCTCCATACAACATCATACTGGCTATCAGTCTATCAAATATCCATATTCTCTTTTGTATGTCCCCCCTATTTTATTGGGTAGTTTATTAACTTATTAATTCATATGTCGTAGTCGTCGTAAATAAAACCATTATTTAAGTTTATTTATTTATATTTTATTATATATTTTATTTTTTTTTGTTTTCTTCCTTTTGCAATTTATAATTTTATATTTTTAAATTTAAATTATGGTAATGTCAATAATCTGCGATAGAAATTGACCATTACTGCATCAAAGAAACACGTACAGCGGTTGTAATGTTTCTATAGAGATTCTTTGAGCAAGTATAAGTTTAAGCGATTTTGATTGATGCTTGCACTTTTACAGACTGCCTTAAAGTATCTCTAAGAACTGTATATATACTAATTTAATATTAACCTAAAGATAGGACCCTTAGTTAAGTGTCAAGTGTTTCTTATAATTAGCGTGGGATTTACTACATAGGTTACAAGGGTCTCGGTTCTGACTTACAGTATTTAAATGTATATTTTTATAATTTTTATGATAAAGTGAGATATTGGTTCTATTTATTTACTAAACATAAAAGAACTCTTGTTATTTGATATTTTAGTTAAATATTGAATGCAATTTATAATAATGTAACATAAAACATCTGTAGGTCGTAATCCCATGTTAATTCGCGTGCCAGGGGTGATCTGGAATGTTTAACAATTTCCAAAGAACTAAAGATGATAATATAATATAATTTTTTTAAATGATTTTTTATAGATAACGAATATAACTATATAACTAAATTTTGACTATATAAAAAACACGGGGTGCACCTTACGAGTGCAAAACTTTATCATATGCTCTAAAGCAATACCGGTAAGATTGAAATGTGAACTATCAAATCAATGCTTAATAAGCCATATATAATTGCAAAAAATATAAAACGCTACTCGAATCTACAAGGTAACTGCTTAGATTTATTGTTGATGTGATTATTTGATAAAATAACCTAAGTCTTGCTCAATAAATTAACAATCTCTTATGCTGATCCAAAAAAATCTACAAATGATTATTAAAGAAGGTACAGGGATCGAAGGAAGAAGCAATATCAAACGACACAAGGTATAAATAAAGGAATAATTTAGGATTATTTTACCATTAGTCGCCACTCTGTGCCTGATAAGTGGATGACTCAGCAGCTGTGGTGATTACTCAGATGGTTTTTACGTGTACGTCTCAGTATACGATTGATTTCGCTGTGACTTACTGTATTGTCCTAAAGCAATCAGAATGTTAAAACTCGAAGGACCTTGTATAGTTGTTTGTCCTGAAGAGATCTTGTAGTATGAAATGCTAATCTTGGATCAATTGTAAGTTGACTAAAAATCTTGCATCCGATTCGTACTGGACTTGATGTTAGATATATAGTCTGTGAGACCTTATGTACTGATGCGCTAGTTAAGGATGAATTAATTTTTAGATCCAAAATCTGGCTCGAACGGATCAAATGTTAGAAGCCAGGATATGGCTTGAAGGAACAAATGTTGATAAGCAGATCGTGCGTATTTTCAGCACTACGCTTAGTTAAGAAATCTTGAGAGGCAAGCACAGGAAGTTTAAGATCTTCACTTATATTTATTACAAAAATTCAGTTGTTTATTTTATCACTTATAATTCAAATGTTTAAATAACAATAACGATAACTAATATAACAAAGTAGCTAGTAATAAATTGATAGTAATAAATTAGATAGTAATAAAGTAGCAAAGAAAGTAGAAAGTACGTAGCTAAGAGACGCTCTAATAACAGAGCAGTCACTTATATAGGCTAGGAAAAGGAGAAGGGATTGTGACCAGCTGTAATCTGGTTGATAAAGGAGGTCTCTGGTGTCGCAAATATAAACGAATTGGGGCAATTGTGGTGAAAGAACTTAATAAAATAAAATTACAAAAATTATAACGAAATAATAAATTAAGGACAACAAAATACTTTACAATAAGAAAGACGAAACACGGTTTATCTAAAGACAAAATTTGTTTAATTCATTCTTCTCCATGCTCCACCGGTTGATGTGCTGAAGCAGATTAAGATTGTCCAGTGGCAGAGGGGCAAAACGCCTGACGGCTCTGGTTACTTCTACAAACTTTGTTTGCAGAGCAGCAACTCTCGCGAGTGAATCGTTTCCTGATAACAGCTGAATGACGCGACCAATTGCTTATTGTGTCGGGGTTAAATGGTCCTATTGAATCATAACCAATTATTCTACATAAAGTTTTGTATTAGTAGAAGTTTTTTATTTAGTTCGCTGTTGGCAATGGTTTATGTAATTAAAAGTACACCTTTTCCGGTACTGCTAAACTCGTTCTTGCACATGTGCAAAACGTTGCATCTGAACTAAATTAACAGGTGCACCTGTTGCAGGCATGTTGCTGGTAATTTGACGACCAATAAGTAAGTGTCTAAGAGTGATAGGAGTAAGGTCATTGGGATCTGATGACATTGGATAGAGAGGGCGGGAGTTTAATATTGTTTCTATTTGAGTCAAGAATGTGTACGTATCTTTATAAGATAAATGACTATTTAAAAGTACCTTTTTTAAATGACTCTTAGTAGACTTAATATTTGCTTCCCATAAACCACTAAAATGTGGGGAACGTGGCGGAATGAATTTCCATATGATAGGTAATTCAGAAGCAGAGATCGACAATTTAGATGAATTTGACTTATTTGACAAAAACTTAGCAAGTACATTGTTTGTTCCTACAAAAATAGTACCGTTATCAGAATATATGGTCGACGGCTTTTCTCGACGAGAAATAAAACGAATTAGTGCTGCCAGAAAACATTGAATCGATATTTCAGTTACTAATTCCAAGTGTACTGCTTTAGTAGCGAAACATATAATTAAACAAATATATGACTTGATTAAATTGCTGCCGCGACCATAACGATTTTTTATCAGAACAGGGCCAGTATATTTGACGCCAGTAACCCTGAAGGAATAATCAAAAACGCTTCTGTCAGAGGGTTCTTTAACCTCTCATCATTGGCGAAGACATTTTCGGTTTACATTTAAAGCATATAATGCAAATATGAACTATAGATTTAGCTAGTGATAATTCTCTTAGGGGCCAGAACTGGTTTTTACCAGAGAATAATAAAGCTTGTGGACCTGAATGGAACAGTCTTATATGTTCATGTTGCATAATTATTTTGTAGGTGGGTGCTTAGGGTGCAATATATAAGGGTGCTTTTTATCAAAATTAAAATTTGAATGTTGTAATCGACCTCCTACACGTATGATGTTATTATCATCCAAAAAAGCATTTAGAGATAATAATTAACTACTATTGTGCAGTAGTACGTTTCTTTTCAAAGAACTTATTTTATTAGAAAAGTGTTTACTTTGCGACAATCTTAACACTGAATGCATTGCATGTTGTAGTTTCGTAATAGTAGTAATGTTGTATTTAAATTCGTCTGAGATTGAGATCCACTTGACGCCTAATGTCTTTAAATGATTGGAGTCGCCTAAATCCAAATGAAAGTACTTATTGGACCTATCATTTTTTATATTTGAAAGTACAGTAGATGAATTGGCTATCCACTTTCTAAGTTTAAAACCAGCACTAGATAAAATAGTATTAATTTTAACACAGCGGTTCGAAAGTTCTGCTAAATCGTCAGAACCGGTAATCAAATCGTCAACGTAAAAGTCGTTTAATATTGAATCCGCTGCTTTAGGATTTAAGACTATTTTTATTACATGTAGAATGATTATAGCCATTGTCATTACATGTTTTATAGTGTACTGAATTTTTTTCAGAGTTCTTCTTCCTTAATGCCTCTGATTTTACAATAACGTATTTATTAGTATTTTTGTCTTTATTAGTTCCGACGTATCGATTATTTAGTAAATACATATCGTCATCTTGTTTATACCAATTTCTGTGAAACTCTTTTCTTTGACGGTTGCAGTTATTATCCACTTTGATATTTACTATACCATTTTGATTTAGCCTTTTAACATTGATGTAGTTACCTGAATTCTTTTCAAAATTTAATTTTTTATAATTCCACATGTTTAAATTTTCTTTGTTAAAATAAATGTGATTTATTTTATTTAGTGTCTACCCTTTGCTTCCAATTGTTACTCTGAGGAATGAACGATGCAAACTAAACAACCTTGCTCTTTTCTTATAAACTAAGTAATTTTACTTTAAACTCTATTAAATAGCATTGTATTATGAAAACGCATAGACATGCATTATGAAGGGATTAGTCTAACCAAGTTTTCAAAACATATTGCGTTTTGTGGTCAGTTCAACTTGTTTGGTGTTTATTTCCAATTAGAAAATATTTTTATTTAATTACCTCTTTTATGAATGACTTAAAGCCGAAATTTATCCAATTTTACAAACTTCTTTGGAACTATTATGTTTTGTCATAATAGCTATCTCTTCAATAATGTCAAAAAGGTTATTAATTAGAATAGGTCTATATTTAATAGATTTATGTAATGTGATTTTTGTTTTATTAAAATATCCTTTCTTGTTAAATTTACAGTTATTTGTTAAAAATGTATCACTTAGTAGGTTATTGTGTATATTATTTTCTCGTTATGATTATCATAGTTTATAGTTAAGCTGAAACAATACTACATGGTTATATGGTTAGATATAAATAGTGACGGTGTATTAAAAAGACAATCGACTAATAAATTTGTATTACCACTCCATGTATTTTAAATATAAAAACGTTAATAAGTTTGCACACAATTAAGCTATTTAAACCATATAAACTTTAGGAGTTAGATTAATGTTCAAGTTTTGTTTATAAACAGGTCAATAATTAGTATATCTATTATTTAAAAACAAATAGCTATATCAAATATCCAATTTCTATTTTCATGTAATATTTTTATACCTTGTTCCAAGGATATGCATTACTTATATTTAATTAATATTATAAACTATTTTTGAAAATGTATATATCGGTCAGTCAGTTCAATACGAGGTCAAGTCCGAAATTTGAGTTTTGAGATATTAGGTAATTATTTCTTCTTCTAATCATGAACTAGTTATTACTTATAACTTTAAATATGCTTCGCTAAACAACTGTAACTTTGACTATAGCAATATATAGTATATATAAACGGTATTCGTGGGTTACTAAACTTATTTGACTTAAGAGTCTATCAACGACTTTTGGAAGTCTGCATTTTATTTTGGTTTTCATGTAGCAGCAAGTTTTACAAAATCCTGCACTGATAGTGGTAGTTTTCCTATAGAAACGTTTTATTACCTTTTCCTCTAAATCTCCGCTATAAACTTTACACACACAAATTGAAAAATCAACATATTGTTTGACTGCATCAAAAATATCTACCAGATTGGTGATGCTTTTGGTAGCATTTCAATTACAATATTTTGTATTATTAGGATATTGCAAGTTATGTTGTTCATTTAATTATCTTCCTAGAATATGTTTGTGTATTTCAACAGGACATTTTACTAAAAGAGTGTTTAGGTATTGGCAACAAATCCCAAACAAAACAAAATCATTTTCGTCCGAAAAATATGCTATTTGATATAGGCATACTTGATTAAATTCATTAGCAGAAATTTTAATATTTAAGGCAGAATAAACTAAATCCTTTTCTAAATGGCATTGGCCTACTTATGCCGTACAATATCATTCGCACTACTTGATTAAGTTTTCCATACTGCTAACAAAACCTACAAAGTCATCTTCTCTTCAAATTGTATTTATTTTATAAATACTTTGAAGAAATGTTGTTGACAATTAAGGTGATAAAAGCATTAACTTTCATTTTAATTCAATTTGTCGATAAATGTGATAAATCTTACTCCATATTGCGTGTGTTAGATGTAGTATCAATCAGTTGTTTTAATTTGTGGACTGAAAATAAGTTAAGAGAATTTAAAACTGTATTTACCTTTGTTTTTTTACATTTTAATTAAATAAAGTATTTCTCTACTTTAATTCCGTACTACTTCCATCCTCGTATTATAGAAGCCTAAGCCTAAGCTTTGAGGAAGTAAATATAATGGGAGTGAGGTTTTTAAAATAACAAGATACGGTGTAATGAAAAACCCGTTGAGTAGCTACAGTCAATACAGGATCATCACCGTTATAAAAATGCATTTAAGCTTATAGGAAGAATAGTGGTAAAGAACGCATACACAACCTATATTTTTATATAGATATTTCACATTCTTTAATGTATTTCATTAGAATCTAATTTTGTATATTTTTAGTTCTTAAGTTCTGTAATAATTCTATTGTTTAATCAAATATTTTATCTTTCTTTGTTATTGAATTAACTAACAAAGTTATTGTCATTGTTACTCTGGCATTGTGTATTCGACCGTACCAGCCCGTACCAAGGCCACCAGCCGGTTTGGCAAATGCCTGTTTGTAACGATGTACTGTTAAATCACTATTAAAATATTATTATTAACTCAAACTTCATACAGTAAACATCACTAAATATCTTTAAATTATTAGCTATCATCTAGAATAGTAAACATCTAAATTATCAACTCCAACTTTCAACAGTTAATTAATTATAATAAAAGATTTTAATAGTGAATTGTATCGCAGTAACATTGATACATATAATTATTCATTTCAGTTTCAATTATTGTAATTCGTCAAGTGCACTTCGTTATAAATGTTTTTTGCAAAATTCTTGCATTTCGCTGCCTTTTCTTACAAACGTTGGCTTGTGTAATCATTTGATCCTTCGACACGGATCAACCATTTGGTCAGCTTCGAGCCGGATGTACACTATTAAACCATCTTCAAGAGCGGATGTACACCATTAAAACCATCTTCAAGAGCGGATTTACTCCATTAAACCATCTTGAAGAACGGATATTCAGTATTTTGATCCTTCAAAGAAGATTCACATCCATTTGATCATCTTCAAGCAAGATTCTCATCAACGGATCCAGCAATTGAGCATCTTCAAAGAAGATTCACATCGCATTGGTCATCTTTGAAAAGGATTCATCAAGCAAGGTGAACAATCAAGAAAAATCTCACTTTTGGCGCCAAGTACAACAGCACACACGAGTCAATCGCAGCAGCATCTGGATTCAGTCTTGAAACGAGAGCTACTACACGACAGTGGTGTCAAGGTAATCCTAAAACATTTATATAATTCCCATCCTATCCTTTTATTACCTCTATTTTGGGTTTTTGCATTTACATCTCATATTTTACAATTTTTTTTACATATACTACTGTTTCAAGCGTTATTTCATTTTACCAAGGTGTTTAGACATCAATGATTCACTTCCATCATAAGTTCGTATCATTGTTGTATTATATTTTTTAATCAATCATTCAACGATATTTAGTTTTCTGTTTGTAGTTAATAAATCCTTGCCACTTTAGTCAAGTCATTTAGCACTTTACCAAGCTAATGACCATCTTAAGGGCTCGTATTAGTGTTATCCAGCACACATACACATATACATTAATTGCATTGGTTGCGAATATTAGATTCCACAAGTATAGCCTCTTACATTACGTCATTTAAAGTCCTCTCATAGGAATACGACACTTAGAGCACATACGCCAATCGCATTATTTAGCGAATATTATTATTCCATCTTAAGCGTTTGAATACATTTGTTCAAACCAAAATACTCATCTGTGTATTTTGCACAGAAATCTTTTTACGTGCTACGTAATAGATCACCGTTTATATTATTGCATCCACAATAATATATCTTTTTCAATCATTTTTAAATATTATAATTGTGTCATTCAGCACACATACATTAATTGCATTGGTTGCGAACATTCGATTCCATAAGTATAGTCTCACATAGGTCATCTAACGTCCTCTCAATGGACTAAGACATTTAGAGTACATACGCCAATCGCATTTACATAGCGAATATTATTATTCCATTTTTAGCGTTTGAATTCTTTTTTCAAACCGAAATTACCGTCTGTGTATTTTGCACAGAAGTCTTTTACGTATTGTACGTAATAGAGTACCATTCATATTATTTGCATCAGCAATAATATACTTTTACAATTAGTTTTAAATATTATATTTAAAATATCAATAGAGATTTTAAAGTTACATTTACAATGTCTTTAAAAATCTTAATTACAAAAATACATAGTATAAAATCATTATTAAAACAATGCAGTAAAGCCATTGAAAATTATGATATAAAAGATCCATCCACTTACAATGTGGAAAACATAAAATTTCTTCATAAGCAATGGGAACCACTAATGGCTTCGATTAATAAAGTTCATGAACAAATGCATGAACAAACTGAGGATCAAGCTGAAATAGACCGCATTGATGAAGAAAATACTGATTTTCTTATGCAATACGTTAAAATAGGCACCAAAATCAATAAAATTATCTCAGTGTCTAAATCAATTGAAGCATCAAGCACTTCAATTCCTAAAGCCGCCACTTCCAGCACACTC
Source organism: Panorpa germanica (assembly GCA_963678705.1). Lineage (NCBI taxonomy): Eukaryota > Metazoa > Arthropoda > Insecta > Mecoptera > Panorpidae > Panorpa > Panorpa germanica. Next base: position 418,753 of record CAVMBN010000126.1, read on the forward strand.
ACAGCGCAAGTCAAACGGACAAGTCAAGTTATGTTATCAACCGCTTTGGTGAACATTCCTGACAAGAAAGGTAAAACAATTACTGCTCGCGCGCTTCTGGATAACGGTAGTCCATCAAGTTTTATAACCAAAAGTTTATTACAAAAATTAAACATTCATACTACAAATTCGGATGTAGTTGCTACCGGAATTGATAACTTTGAAACTAAAACTCATAAACAAGCAAAAATCCCTTTGCATTCATCCAATAACAATTACAAAACTTTTGTAAATTGTCTGCTTACAGACACAATAACCGACAAAATTCCACACATCACATTGGATATTGTCAATCAATACCGCATACCATAAAACTAGCAGATTCTAGTTTTAACAAAACACAATCTGTGGATATATTGTTAGGAGCTGATATTTTTTGGAAACTATTACGCGTAGGCAAATCAACACTATCCAATGATCGATTGCAGTTGCAAAACACTTCACTGGGTTGGATAGTTACTAAATACAAATCTGTTACCAACAACAATCATGCGCATCATTATCACACATCCTTGCAAACTCAAATTCCCAAGCTTTGTGAAAGCGAGTCTCTTAAGGAATGTGGCACTTTAATTATAAAACAGCAAACTCAAATTCCCAAGGTTTGTGAAAGCGAGTCTGTTAAGAAATGTAGGACTTTAACTTCAGAAGAACAAGCATGCCATGATCATTGTAACAAAACTACTACTCGCAACTCAGATGGTAGATTCGTAAGTACACTACCATTAAAATTGCCCGCATCAGCTCTAGGGGATACCAAAACCACAGCTACCAAACAATTTCTTTCATTGGAAAGAAAATTTGATAGAAATAAACAACATAAATCTATATATTCTGCATTCATTAATGAATATATACGATTAGGTCACATGACCCTTAACACTATTCAAAATTCATCCGAACCTACATATATTTTACCACATCACGGTATAGGAGATTCCAAATCAGCAATTACTAAACCCTTTCTTTTACCACAAAGAAAGCGTGTTACTAGTAAACATCATAAATCATTCATATTGTCAAACTACTCCATAGCCAAGTCAAATTTTATATTTGACAAATTTTCAAATTTTAAATCGATCAATAGCGTCACCACATACTATTTACGTTTCATTCAAAATTCTAGAAACAAGACAAACGGCATTTTTACGGTCAAGGAATTGCATAATTCAATTCAATTACTTATGAAATTAACCAAAGCAAATGTTTTATCATTAATAGCTAGAACCTTGGATCCACTCGCATTACTATTGCCTTGTGACATACCATGCAAATTAATGATACAACAACTATGGTTAATTAACTTACATACAAGGTCTAAATTATTATTTTTAAATTCACATCCATATGCCACAAACACCACCCGTAATAATTTCTATTTTGATAAGCTTCTGACTGGATCAAATGATCTATCAGAATTCAAGCTACGCTGTATTAAAACAATAGAAACATTAAGCAGTGCAGGATTTTATTTACGAAAATGGATGTCGAATGATCCCATTATTTTATTCGATTTAGACAACATTATTCAAGACCAACTCTTTTATATAGACCACGCGGACTTAGAGCATTTCAAAATTTTAATTGTCAAATGGTGCTCAAAAACATTCTGTTTCAAATACAATATCGCCCATTTTGATCCACCTATAAAATTACCCAATAGAAATGTTCTATCTTTCATTGCCAAAATCTTTGATCCACATGGATTATTATCACCCTGCGTCAAATTTATGCTATTGAGACAACAATTATGGCTAACAAATCTACACTGGAATGTTGAAATTCCAGAACATTCAGTAAAAACATGGACTCCTTTAATAAAGCAATTACCGACCTTAAACAATGCATCCATACCACAAAAATCATTAATCAAGAATTCCAAAACATTTGAAATTCATGGTTTTTGTGATGCGTCAAAAAATGCATATGGTTCTTGTATTTATTTTAAATCTATCAACCCCAATATCATAATTGACAAACTCTTCTATATCGATCCAGGAGGTATAGAATATTTCAAAATTTAATCGTTAAATGGCACTCTAAACCTGACTGTTTTAAATACAGTATTTTACATTTTTATCCATTTGCCAAACTAACGAAATTAAATTATCATACCAACTTCAAAGACACTTGTACACTGCAAACTCAAATTGAGGCAATGCTCAATTTCCATCCCTTTTTTCCCGCTTCCAATAATCCCAATGACCTTATTCCCTTCACACCTGGACACCTCTTATTAGGACGGCAAAACACTAGAATCGCTCCTGCAGAGGACGCTCCAATTAAATTAAGCCGAACGCAGCGCTACTCACAATTTCAAGACATTATTCAAAGTTGTTGGAAACAATGGTCAAGAGAATACCTAGGACGCTGTAATCAGCTCGTGAAATGGAAAATGTCAAAGGATGCTGTACCGCAGCAAGGAACTTTGGTCTTAATCAAGAAGCCAAAGCTTCCTCCATCGCAATGGATGTTGGATAGCCAAGTGAAATTAAGTGCTAATGAAGTTTCAGCGACTCGAGCAGCCACTATCATGACAGCTAAGGGAAAAACAAAGCGTCTAGTGCAATATCTCGTTCCGCTACTTACAGAACATCAGTTGAAAACCAAGATGACTCTTCCAATTTTTAACGCGCGGGAGTATGGTAAAGAACGCATACACAACCTATATTTTTATATAGATATTTCGCATTCTTTAATGTATTTCATTAGAATCTAATTTTGTATATTTTTAGTTCTTAAGTTCTGTAATAATTCTATTGTTTAATCAAATATTTTATCTTTCTTTGTTATTGAATTAACTAACAAAGTTATTGTCATTGTTACTCTGGCATTGTGTATTCGACCGTACCAGCCCGTACCAAGGCCACCAGCCGGTTTGGCAAATGCCTTTTTGTAACGATGTACTGTTAAATCACTATTAAAATATTATTATTAACTCAAACTTCATACAGTAAACATCACTAAATATCTTTAAATTATTAGCTATCATCTAGAATAGTAAACATCTAAATTATCAACTCCAACTTTCAACAGTTAATTAATTATAATAAAAGATTTTAATAGTGAATTGTATCGCAGTAACATTGATACATATAATTATCCATTTAAGTTTCAATTATTGTAATTCGTCAAGTGTATTTGTATAATAAATGTTTTTATGTAAAATACTAGTGTTTCGCTGCTATTTGATTTAAAGCAACTAAAAAATTGTTATTAATTATTTAATAACAAAAAGGTCCTTCGAGAAGTTTTGGCGCAATCTATAGCTATCAAAGGAGTTAAATGCAATCAAGCAATCCGAGAATTGGAAACCGTCAACATCGCAGATAAGCAAACCTCAAGCTTATATAGATCCATAGGTCCAAACTCAACCAAATAGTAAATAATATTTCATACTGCCGACAAAGGCCTGTGACAAATCTTTTAAACTAACAATATTTTAGAGATATTAGTTTAGGTACCTTATCTATTTTACAACATAAAAACCTGAGAAATGTAAACCATAAAAAAACAATTAAAATAAATATGTTATATCTTATAACATAAATTAAAAATTAAAATTAACCGGTTGAATATTTGGATAGTCTAGACATGTCATTAAAGCTTACGTAGGACGGAACAAAACAATTATTACAAAAGAATATTTAAAACTTATTGCTAAGTGTTGTGCAATGCTTGTTGTGCGATAGCTAACTTTTATTTCAAATTTTAATTTCTTTTTAAAAGTTAAAATATTTGACTCGTCCATATTTTGCTTGCGACGGGGGTAAACACTTGTATTATTACATTCTTATTTGTTTATTTGTTTAGCATTTTGTAGGCTTTAGTAGTTTATGTAGGTTCTTTAATACACCAACAGGTTAAAACTTTTGCATACTATAAATCAACAGTCTAGGGGTCTTCGGTAGATGAAGAATTCTATATAATTGTTCTTCAATACAAAATACAATATTATGAATACAAAATTCTAAAACACAAACAAACTTTAATTTTTTGATTGATTTCCTTTATTTTAAACTTCTATAATATATGGAGAGTCCCAACATTTGTCATTTTTATTTAAGCCTCTATGTAAAATGATTTCGAGTAACAGGCAATTTTTAAAAAATTTGTCTTATTTTGTTTTCATTATTTTGACAAATAAATCATTACATTTACCTAAGTAAATAATAAAATTTCCAAAAACAAATTCTGCATGTACACAATGTTCTTGAATACGAAATACATTTCAAAATTTATAAATTAAAATTCTTTTAAAGCGGTAGCTAATAAAATCAAGCTTAAATTTTTAATTTTTTAATAACTGAATATGACATTTAAAAAAAATAAAATATTGTATGTATGGGCACATTCATGGAAACCATGCATCTCTATGAAAATGTAAATTTAATAAATTTATCATTTGCGCTACATAGAAATCGACGCGTTCTTGAGGTACTGGTGATAATATTATGTGAAAAGCATTAGCAATTCTAGAAAGTAGTTAGTTGTAAAAGCAATATTTTTAATAAAAAATATATATTTAATTATTGTTCTAATTCTAGTGCATTATCTTATTTTTTATTTAATCTATAATTTTTTATTTATAAATTTATCTAATTTACTTAATATAAGTTAAAATAAATGTTGTAAGAAATGTATTATATTATTTATTTATGTACATTATATGACATCACTATTTTAGCACTAAGCATAAGAGTTTCTTGCATTTTAAATAACTAAAAATTTATTTGTTATACTTTAAATTTTTTATTTATTATATAATATTTAAATAAATTACAAATATAAAGGTAAAGTAATTATTATGCAACATTATAAATTGGTTATTCAAATTTTTTATTTTTAAATCTCATAAATTGTTTTCGGAGTATATCTAGAGATGAAAATGCTTTTAAGCACTCACCATTTTGTTCAGAATTTTTAAATGTTTCCCTTATCTCATCTATTGTTCTAAGTGCTTCATCAAATGATAAAACTTTGTTTTCTTTAGCATTCATTTTGCTGTTATTTTTATTACATGTAGAGTGTTTATAGCCATTGTCATTACATGTTTTATGGTTTACTTAATTTTTTTCAGAGTTCTTGTTTCTTCATGCCTCTGATTTTACATTAACGTAATAATTAGTATTTTTACCCTTAGTAGTTCCAAAGTTTCGATTATTTAGTGAATACATATCGTCATCTTGTTTATACCAATTTTTGTAAAACTCTTTTCTTTGACGGTTGCAGTTATTATCCACTTTGATATTTACTTCTCCATTTTGATTCAGCCTTTTAACATTGATGTAGTTACCTGAATTCTTTTTAAAATTGGATTTTTTATAATTCCACATGATTAAATTTTCTTTTGTAAAATAAATATGATTTATTTTATTTAGCGTTTACTCATTGCTTCCAATTGTTACTCTGAGAAATGAACGATGCAAACTAAACAACCTTGCTCTTTTCTTATAAACTAAGTAATTTTACTTTAAACTCTATTAAATAGCATTAAATAATGAAAACGCAGAGACATGCATTATGTAGAGATTATTTTAACCAAGTTTTCAAAACATATTGCGTTTTGTGGTCAGTTTAACTTGTTTGGTGTTTATTTCCAATTAGAAAATATTTTTATTTAATTACCTCTTTTATGAATGAGTTAAAGACAAAGTTCATCTAATTTTACAAACTTCTTTGGAACTATTATGTTTTTTCATTATAGCTATCTCTTCAATATTGCCAACAAGTTTATTAATTCAAATAGGTCTATATTTGATAGATTTATGTAATGTAATTTTTGTTTTATTAATATATTAATTCATGTTAAATTTACAGTTATTTGTTAAAAATGTATAATTTAGTAGATTATTGTGTATATTATTTTCTCGTAATAAATATCTTAGTTTATAGTTAAACTGAAACATTACTTTATGGTTATATGGTTAGATATTGATGGTGACAGTGTATTATAATGACAATCGACTGACAAATTTGTATTACCACTCCATGTTTTTTAAATATAAAAAGGTTAAACACTTTGCACACGATTGAGCTATTTAAATCATAAAAACTTTAGGAGTTAGATAAATGTTCAAGTTTTGTTTATAAACAGATCATTAATTATTAAATAAATTATTAAAAAACAAATATCTATATCAAATATCCAATTTCTATTTTCTTGTAATATTTTTATACCTTGTTCCAAGGATATGCATTTTATATTTTCATATTTATATTTATATTTAGTAGATAATAGAAACTATTTTTGAAAATGTTTATATCGATCGGTCAGTTCAATACGGAACCAAGTCCGAAATTTAAGTTTTCAGATATTAAGTAATTATATATTCTTCTAATCATAAACTAGTTATTACTTATAACTTTAAATATGCATCGCTAAACTATCGTAACTTTGACTATAGCAATTTATAGTATATATAAACGGTAATAGTGAGTTACTCAACTTATTTGACTTAAGAGTCTATCAACGTCTCTAAGATGTCTGCATATTATTTTGGTTTTCATGTAGCTGCAAGTTTCACCAAATCCTGCACTGACAGTGGTAGTTTTCCTATAGCAATGTTTTATTACCTTTTTCTTTAAATCACCGCTATAAACTTTACATACACAAATTGAAAAATCAACAAATTGTTTAACTGCATCAAAAATATTTCCAATCTGGTGATGCTTTTAGATTGCATTTCAATTACAATATTTTGTATTATTGGGATATTGCAAGTTATGTTGTCCATTTAATTATCTTTCTACAATAAGATTGTGTATTTTAACTGGACAATTTACTATAAGAGTATTTAGGTATAAACATAAAATCCCAACAAAACAAAATCATTTTCGTCCGAAAAATATGCTACTTGATATAAACATACTTGATTAAATTCATTGGCAGAATCTTTAATATTTAAGGCAGAATAAACTAAATCCTTTTCTAAATGGCATTGGCCTATTTCTGCCGTACAATATCATTTGCACTACTTGATAATATTTTTCATACTGCTAACAAAACCTACAAAGTCATCTTCCTCACAATTTGTATTTATTCTTTAAATACTTTAAAAAAATGTTGTTGTTAATTAAGTTGTTAAAAGCATTAACTTTCATTTTAATTTAATTTGTCGATAGCTGTGTTAAATCTTACTCCACATTGCGTTTGTTAGATGTAGTATCAATCAATGATTATAATTTGTAAACCGAAAATATGTTATTAGAATTAAAAACTTTATTTTACTTTGTATTTTCACATTTTAATAAAACTAGGTATTTCTCTATTTTAATTTCGTACTACTTTCATCCTCGTATATAAAGGCCTAAGCCTAAGATATAAGAGCGTATAAACTTAAATGAGAGTGGAGTACTTAAAATAACAAGTTACGGTGTTATGAAAAACCCGTTAAGTAGCTACAGACAATACAGGATCATTACCGTAATAAAAATTCATTTACGCTAATAGGAAGAATAGTAAATAATATTTCATACTGCCGATAAAGGCCTGTGATAAATCTATTAAACTAACAATATTTTAGGGATTTAAGTTTAGGTACCTAATCTATTTTACAACATAAAAACCTGAGAAATGTAAATCATAAAAAAACAATTAAAATAAATATGTTACATCTTATAACATAAATTAAAATTAACCGGTTAAACATTTGAATAGTCTAGACATGTCGTTAAAGCTAATGTAGGACGCTACAAAACATATATTACAAAAGAATATTTAAAACTTATTGCTAAGTGTTGTGCACTGCTTGTTGGGTGATAGCTAACTTTTATTTCAAATTTTAATTCCTTTTTTTAAATTGAAATATTTATATCATCCATATTTCGCTTGCCACGGGGGTAAACACTAGTATTCTTACATTCTTATTTGTTTATATGTTTAGTATTTTGTAGGCTTTAGTAGTCTTTTGTAGGTTTTTTAATACTCTAACAGGTTAAAACTTTTGCATACTATAAACCTACAGTCTAGGGGTCTTCGGTAGATAACGAATTCAATATAATTGTTCTTCAATACAAAATACAACCTTATGAATACAAAACTCTAAAACACAAACAATCTTTAATTTCTTAATTGATTTCTTTTACTTTGAACCTCTATAATATATGGAGAGTCCCTACATTTGTCATTTTTATTTTAGCCTCTCTGTAGAATGATTTCGATTAACAGGCAATTTTTAAAAAAATTGTCTTATTTTGATTTTATTATTTCGACAAATAAATCAACCTGAGTAAAAAATAAAATTTCCAAAAGCAAATTCTGCATGTACATTATGTTCTTGAATACGATATATATTTCAAAATTTATAAATTGAAATTCTTTTAAAACGGTAGCTAATAAAATCAAGCTCAAATTTTTACTATTGTGCAGTAGTACGTTTCTTTTTAAAGAAATTATTTCATTAAAAAAGTGTTTACTTTGCAAAAATCTTAACAATGAATGCATTGCATATTGTAGTTTCATAATAGGAGTGATGTTGTATTTAAGTTGGTCTGAGATTCAGTTCCACTTAACGCCTAATGTCTTTAAATGATTCGAGTCGCCTAAATCCAATTGAAAGGACTTATCGGACCTATCATTTTTCATACTTGAAAACACAGTAGGTGAATTAGCTATCCACTTTCTAAGTTTAAAACCCGCACTGGATAAAATGGTATTAATTTTAACACAGCGGTTCGAAAGTTCTGCTAAATCGTCAGAACCGGTAATCAAATCGTCAACGTAAAAGTCGTTTAATATTGAATACGCTGCTTTAGGATTTATGACTTGTGATTCACAACCTAGCTAAATGAGGCTCCTAATAGCTAAAAATGATGCGACTGCCGTGCCGTAATTAACAGTATTTAATTGATACGCTAATAATGGTTCGTCGGGCTTAAAACGCTAAAGGATTTGACGCATTTCTCTTTGCGACGAATCTACCAACACTTGACGACACATCATAGCTATATCTACTGTCACGACGTAAGTATATATATAAACGAAATTTAGTTAGTAATGTAAAAAGATTACTTTAAATAGTAAATAGTAGTAAACGTAGTACAAAGTAGTATTTACATAAAAGTAAATAGTTAGGGTTATTGGCCTGTAGCTCGTTCAGTGAGATGCCTGTTGTGGTAGGCATAGAGCTATTGAATACTACTCGAAGTTTACTTGTGGTACTATTTGGTTTCAACACACCATGGTGCGGAGAAAAGTATAAAATGTCCATAGGTGTTTGGACAGGATTAAGGGTCATATGGCCTAATGAAATATACACTTCCATAAAAGAAGTATACAATTTTCTAAACTCAGTGTCTGATGACAATTTCTTTTTAAACGATAAGAAACGTTTTGTAGCATTATTTTTATAATTTCCTAATTGCGTTCTCGGTTTTTATGAAGGGATAGTAACAACAAACCGACCAGTGGAGTTACGAATTGTAGTTCGTTTAAAGTAGTTTTCGCAGGCTAATTCTTCCGCAGTATGTGGATTACAGCTTTTTACAGATTCAATTGTCCAGAACTTGGAAAGTTGATTCTGTATTTGTAAATAATAACAATGTGATCGTACTTTACCATTAGCTGCTTTAGTTCCTATTACAATCTAACCAAGTGTGGTTTTCTAAACGCTTATAAGATTACTAATTAAACGTATCTTTTCTACTCCTAGAAGGTTCCATAAAATGTCTGCTCCTAGCAGCAAGTCTACGCGATCAGACTTGTTAAATTGCAGGTCTGCTAATTAAATGTGTGAGGGAATTTTCAGACTAGTTTTGTCTAAATTCGTATGTGGTATGTTGTCTGTTATTCTGTGAATAACTAAACAGTCAACAGATGTCTTATAAGTAGTAGCTAGTGATTTGAGTTGAACGCTTATCTTAGACGTTACGTTCGTTTTAGTTTTGCCTATACCAGATATAGCTACATTCGTGGGTGTAGAAGTATCCTTTAACCTGTTCGCTAATTGTTTAATTACATAACTAATTTGGCTTCCATTGTCAAATAAAGCCCCTGCCAAAATTGATTTACCTTTACTATCGGTTACTTGAATTACAGCAGTAGAAATTAACACCTGCCCTAAGTTTACTACTTGACTAGTGAATGTGTCACTGGAAGTACTAGGCTGTGATGAATTAGATTGAGAAGTAGCTAAATGTAAAAGCGTGTGGTGTTGTTTGTTGCATTTATTTCAGAGAAAACTAGAAATGCACTTCTTAGTGTTGTGTCCTTTTCTAAAGCAATTTAAACCTAACGTGCGCTTTTGACATTCTTTAATGCGTGCGGAAATGTAAAATTTTAGGAAAGCTTCACATTGGTAAACACAATATGTATCACTACAAACATAGCATTTGTTGTGTTGTGCTACAACTATTGTAATAGGTATCAAAATATCACTACTTTGTAACTAGTAACGCCATCTGTAATCTGTTGTGTAAAAACTTTTTCTTATGTCAAATATAGTCTGTTGCGAACTGCTAACGTGTCTTTATAGGTTATGGGCAAATTTACCGGTTTATCAGTTTTTTTATAGTATAAAATAGATAAATTGTTACGTTTTTTTTTTTCGCGGAAACATGACTACGAACTATATTGCGAGTGTGCCAAAGCTAAAAGGCAGAGAGAATTACGATGAGTGGTGTTTCGCGGCCGAAAACTTGTTGGTACTAGAAGGGATGGAAAAGTACATCAAACCTAGTGCAGACTTCGAAGTTAAGCCAGTGGACGACTCCAAAACGAAGGCAAAGCTAATTTTAACCATCGATCCAGCATTGTACGTGCATATAAGGAATACCAGGAGCTCGGCAGAATTATGGACAAAATTGAAAGCCATGTTCGATGACTCCGGTTTCTCAAGAAAAATAACCTTACTTCGACATTTGATTTCGATAAGACTTGAAAACTGTGATTCGATGACTACCTATGTCACACAAATGATCGAAACGGCTCAAAAGTTAAATGGCACTGGATTTACAATAACAGATGAATGGGTCGGATCATTATTATTAGCAGGTTTGACTGATCGCTATTCTCCAATGATAATGGCAATAGAACATTCTGGCATTTCGATAAGTGCGGATACTATAAAGTCGAAGTTACTCGACATGGAAGTAACCAGTGATTTTGAAGGTGCAGCTGGCGGTACGGCGGCATTTGCAGCGAGAAATAAATATAATTCTGGCAGCAGCGGTAAACCAAAGAAATATGGCGGCAACCCAATGTCGAACAAAAAGACCGCGGCAGATACATCAGCAAAAACAATCACTTGTTTCAAATGTAAAGAGGATGGACATTATCGAAATCAGTGCCCAATGTTGAAGAAAAACACAAATAAATGCGTGTTTAACGTTGTTTTCCTAAACGGAAAGTATAACAAAAACGAATGGTACATTGACTCCGGCGCAAGTGCACACATAACAGCAAATAAAGATTGGGTAAAGAACATGAACACAACTCCATGTATACCAGAAATTGTTGTAGCAAATGAATCAAAAGTGCCAGTTGTTTGTTCCGGAGAAGTTGACATTATTTCTAAACTTGGATGCAATATAATAGTGAAAGATGTGTTGTGTGTGCCTAGCCTGACAACCAACCTATTGTCGGTTAGTGAGCTCATTCAGAATGGCAATCATGTGATATTTACAAAAAAAAACTGTTATATTAGAGACAAGAACAATGTTTTGGTGGCGACAGCTGATTTATCTGATGGTGTTTATAAGTTGAGATTACAATCACAAAGTTGTATGTTGGCTACTACAGCTAGTGCAAAGTTATGGCACAGAAGACTGGCACATATAAACAGCCAAGACATGCACAGAATGAGAAATGGTATTGTTGATGGTTTGTCTTATGATAACTCACTTGACATAACCAAATCACAATGTACTACTTGTTGTGAGGGAAAACAAATGAGATTACCATTTTCTCATGTGGGTGAGCGGAGTACAGAAACTTTACACAGAATCCACACAGATATTTGCGGCCCAATGGAAACAAGTTCTTTGAGTGGTGCTCGCTATTTCCTGTTATTTGTTGATGATTATAGTCGCATGACTTTTATTTATTTTCTGAAGCAAAAGAATGAAGCTTTGAACAGATTTAAAGAGTTCAAATCATTGGTTGAGAATCAACAGAGTAAGAAAATAAAGGTGATCAGGTCAGACAATGGACTAGAATTTTGTAACAAGGAATTTGAAGGCTATTTGAAGCAAGCTGGAATTATACACCAGAAAACAAATTGTTATACACCTGAGCAAAATGGACTTTGTGAAAGGAGTAATCGTACAGTTGTTGAGAAAGCCAAATGTTTACTATATGATGCAAATTTAGATAAGAAATTTTGGGCGGAAGCAGCCAATACTGCTGTGTACTTGAAAAATAGATCGATTGCATCAGGATTGGATAAAACACCTTATGAGTTATGGTATGGATCAAAACCAGACTTAAGTCACCTACGTTTGTTTGGAAGCAAAATTATGGTGCATGTACCCAAACAGAAACGTTTGAAATGGGACAAGAAAGCTACACAACATATTCTAGTTGGATATGGTGATGGTGTTAAAGGTTATCGTGTGTACAATCCTTCTAAGAACACTGTAATGATCAGTAGAGATATAATAGTGATAGAAGATGTAACACCTATCAAGGAAGTCAGTGAAGAGTCAGCTATTTGGATATCCAATGAAGAAAATCCTACCGACAATTTAGTGGAGGAAAGTAAAGATAAAGTGGGGGAGAGCAGAGATTCAGTGGGGGATCTGTCTAATAATGTTTCAGAAACAGATTTTTTAGATTGCTCTTCAGGTTCCTCATTACATACTGATGACAATGAAACACTGACTGAAATAAACACTGAAGATGTTCCAGAACAAGCAGTATCAATACCTGAGCAAGTGCCAGATGTGCCAAGTAAGCGTCAGAGAAAGAAGCCTGAGCGCTATGGTATTAGCAACATATGTGTTTCCAGTACTGTTCCAGCATCGGAGGAGATTGTATTCTCAGAGGCTCTTGAAGGGCCTGACCGGGAGCAGTGGAAGCAGGCAATGGCTGATGAATTACAGTCATTTGAGGACAGTGATGCGTGGCAGCTTGTGGACCATCCAGGTGATGTGACAATAGTGAAGTGTAGGTGGGTGCTAAATAAAAAGTATGATTTTGAAAACAATGTAAGGTATAGGGCTCGATTAGTGGCAAAAGGTTTCTCGCAGAAACCAGGTGTTGATTATACAGATACTTTTTCACCGGTAGTGCGGCATTCTACTCTAAGATTGTTGTTTGCACTTAGTGTTCAAATGAAAATGAGTATAACACATCTAGATGTAACCACTGCTTTCCTTAATGGTTTTTTGAAAGAAAATATTTATATGTCATTACCTGAAGGTTTTGTAAACAAAAGTGGGGGAAAGGTCTTAAAATTAAATAAAGCCATTTATGGGCTAAAACAGTCTTCCCTGGCATGGTATGAAAGAGTTAAAGAAGTTTTGAGTAGATTAGATTTCAAAAATAGTCAATATGAACCATGTTTGTTTACAAAAATAACTGGTAAAATTAAAGTGATAGTGGCCCTGTATGTGGATGATTTTTTGATTTTTTCAAACAATGATTTTGAAACAAATAAATTAAAAAGTGTATTAGGTTCAGAATTTAAGTTAAAAGACTTGGGACCTGTAAGACAATATTTAGGCATGAGAATAAATTTAGATAAAAATAAAAATGTTATTACTGTAGATCAACAACAATATATTGAACAGTTAGTTTCTAAATTTCAAATGTCTGATTGTAAGACACAAAGTACTCCGATTGAGCCTAAATTGAATTTAGATAAGTCATCTGATAAATGTTTACCTGATGTTCCTTATCAAAAACTTATTGGAAGTCTGATGTATCTGGCAGTATTAACAAGACCAGATATTGCTTACTGTGTTAGCTATCTCAGTCAATTTAATAGTTGTTATAGTCACATACATTGGAATTATTGTAAACGTGTATTAAGATATTTACTGCATACTAAAAGTTATTGTTTAAAATATACCAATAATAACAATAGTAATTTACAAGGTTTTGTAGACAGTGATTGGGCAAGTGATGCTCTAGATAGAAAATCCTATACTGGATTTTGCTTTATGTTGTCAGGGTCTGCCATTTCCTGGCAAAGTAGGAAGCAGAAAACGGTTTCATTATCCAGTACTGAGGCGGAATACACTGCTCTTTCTGAAGCTTCAAGAGAAGCTATTTATCTAAGAAATTTAATGCATGAAATTACTGATGTATTTAATGTAATTGATTTGTATTGTGATAACCAAAGTGCATTGAAGTTAGCTTCGAGTAGTCAGAGTCATAATAGATCCAAGCATATAGATGTGCGTTGTCATTTTATTAGAGATGTTGTAAAGAACAACTTTGTAAAAGTTAAGTACATTCCTACTGAAGAAATGCCTGCAGATATTTTAACAAAAGGTCTTTGTCATCTGAAACATTATAAGTTTATGAATTTACTTGGCATTGTTTCTGTGTAATCATGTGTACTTAGATTATTCTGATAAGTGGGGGTATTGTAATAGGTATCAAAATATCACTACTTTGTAACTAGTAACGCCATCTGTAATCTGTTGTGTAAAAACTTTTTCTTATGTCAAATATAGTCTGTTGCGAACTGCTAACGTGTCTTTATAACAACTAATGAACGTTGAGATTTACATTACGTACCAATTTTAAAGTTATCGCTTTGTTCGTCTAATTAGTGGGCTCCTTCTAACATAAAGGATAAGAAGGAATCCACTGTTTATTAATCTGTTTTAGATTGCAAACTAGACTGCCAGTAAGCCTTTGTCGTAGCGTCTGACTTTTGTGATGTCAATACGGTGACGAGTTGGTTCCATGTGTGTTCTAACGGAATACTATTTTCAAGGGCCTTGACATGTTTTCTGATAGCGGCGGCTGTGGTTCTTAAACTATCACTCGACTTAGTAATCAGATTCGGGATGTTCAAGAACGATTGCATATCATGGAAAATTATCTTTTTCTTATTGTCATATGCTTTAGGAATAAGATTCCAACACAACTCATAATTTTTAGCCTCGACTTTTATAGAAGTAATTATGTCAAAAACTGCACCTTTTAGACAGCTTCGCAAGAGATAACTTTTTGTAACGGTTAAACCTGCTCTGACTATGTATTAAGCTTACGTAGCTTGACTTAAATAAATGCTTTTTAGATATGTCACTATGAAAGTCCGGTACGCCAATACGGGGTAGCTCAATGTCATTGTCGTACTGTGGTTTGAACGAAAATCAAAAGAAACGGGTAATGGATTAGAATCGATCAATATTTTATTGAATATTGATTCTAAAGTTTAATATTTATTATTGAATTCTTCAAGGATTTTGCCAATGCATGCCATTTCCTTATTATCATCAGCTTCCAATAATTGTATATCTATACAGATGTTGCTAAGTTCGGATAATAATGGGGAACAAATTCTCTTATACGTTTTAATGTCTTAGATATTATACGTAGATGGATCGTTTACGTTAACTTTCTTTAATTATTTATTATTTTTTTATATATATTTTTAAATTACCTTGACAAGAATGCAACAAGGCATTATGCTTCTTTAGGTTAACCATAATTGCAAATGAATGATTTTTAAAACAAAAGTTGGCAAAATACTAAAATAATTATTTCGATTAAATCATATTATCAAATGATAAATATATTTTAAAACTTAATCAAAATGCGAAGGTATTGAAAATAAAGTACAATAAAAATTTCAATAATTAAAATGTAAATAATAATTGACAAAGGAAAGATTGAAGAATTTAAAATGATTAAACGTTTAACAGTTTAATGTTTTAAAAACCAGTAAGTATTCTAATGAAAAATAAATTACAATGCTGTTAGGAACATTAATGTTAAACTCAAGGTTATTATTCAATACTTTAAAGAAACAATTGTACACGCGAGTTAACGTATACTTTCTGGAAGCCGAAAAAAAATACCAAATTTATATTGTGTAGGTAATTAACTTATTAATTCATATGTCGTAGTCGTCGTAAATAAAACCATTATTTAGGTTTATTTATTTATATTTTATTTATTTTTTTGTTTTTTTTTTTTGCAATTTATATACTTTTGTATTTTTAAATTTAAATTATGGTAATGTCAATAATCTGCGATAGAAATTGACCATTACTGCATCAAAGAAACACGTACAGCGATTGTGGTGTTTCTATAGAGATTCTTTGAGCAAGTATAAGATTAAGCGATCTCGATTGATGCTTGCACTTTTACAGACTGCCTTAAAGTATCTCTAAAAACTGTAAATTGTATAATAACCTAAGGGTAGGACCCTCAGTCAAGTGTCAAGTGGTTCTTAGAATCAGCGTGGGATTTACTACATAGGTTACAAGGGTCACGGTTCTGACTTGCGGTTTTTAAATGTATAATTTATGATTTTTATAATAAAGGAAGATATTGGTTCTATTTATTTACTGAACATTAAAGAACTCTTGTTATTTGATATTTTAGGTAATTATTGAATGCAATTTATGAGAATGTAACATAAAACTTTTGTAGGTCGTAATCCCATGTTAACTTCTCTACCTTTAAAGGGAAAATTACATTTTAATTTATTGAAATTAATTTTACTTTAGATTTATTGGTTTAGTTTTAATCTATTAATAATTGTAACATTTTATATTTATTTATTTTAGTTATTAGTTATAATAATTCTAGATTTAATACTACATTAACAATAATACTTGTTAGTACTAATAAAATTGTGATGGAATAGGTTTATCTGATTGCGTGAATGACGTTAATAATGGTTTTGATTGGAAATAATGTTGATAAACTATAAAATAATGTTTCGGTTGATAATATTTTCGATAAGGTATAAATAATTGTTTTTGTTAATTGTTTTTTTCATAAGGTATAAATAATTGTTTTAGTTTATAGTTTTTTTGATCAGGTATAAATAAATGTTATGGATGATAGTTTTTTTGATAAGGTATACATAAATGTTATGGTGGGAAGGGTTTATTTTGCGGTTTATAGTGAGGTGATTTAAAACTTTGTGTTGGTCTATCTGGTGAATAAGATGAGTAGTATTTGCAATGAATGCGTTGAATGTTTTTCTCTTCTAAAATGTACGACAATGCCTGTTTCATAGAGCTTGGCATTCTTGTTCTTATACTATCTCTCAATTTTCCTCTTTAACCTCTGTTAAAACATTTAACTATTATCTTTGTATATAGGTTTAATTTTTAATTGAAAACAAGTTCACAATCATATTGATTACTGTAGGCTAATAGAGCTGACAGATGGTCAGATCATCAATTAAAAAATTATAATGTACTTTCATGTGATTCCTGTATCAGTTTATTAAGTGCCAAGATAAGGTTACCTTCATCTCTTTGGTCTAAGAATGGCTATAAGTGATGTTGTTTTGCCCTTGTTCTGCAAGTTGTCAAATTTAAGGTTACCTTCATCTCTTTTGTCTAAGAATTGCTATAAGTGATATTGTTTTGCCGTAGTTGTGCAAGTTTTTTAATTTTTGTTATGTTCAATTTCATTTAATAAAGAGGTTAGTTCATTGTTTCATTATTATTATTTTTTATTTGTTTTAGTTCATTATGTCGCTATTATTAAATTATTATTATTATTATTTTTGAAAATTTAATACTTGGATATTAGGAATTTGTGAAAAGGATTTTTAGAAATATTTACTATTTACAGTTATATTACAAGTATTATTGATATAGATTTTATGGTCTCCGTTTTATGGTCTCGCTCCTATGGTCTGGTCTCGTATGATGGTTTCGACTCCTTTAGCTCTTTATTTTGTTTAAAACTTATTTTTTATTTTTATAAAACCCTTTTTGTATTTCTTACAATTGCCCTTTTTACACTTTTTTTTAATCATTTAAAAAATTTAGTGCACTTCTTTTTTTTAAAAAAAAAAAACTATTCTTACACTTTATTTTTAAGTGCCTTTTTGTACACTTCTTATAATTATTTAATAACTTTTATTACACTTCTTTTATTTAAAAAAACTTTCGTACACTATATCTTTTTTTTTTTTTCACCTTTACAGAAAAAAATTTTGTGCACTTTAACATAACATAAAAATATTTACTGAATACACTTTTGTAGATCCTTTTATAATTTTTTCAAGAACTGGGTTCTACTTTTTATTTTCCAAAGAAGCGAATTATTCTACCGACTGCGCCAGTTAAAGTATACTTTCTAGGAGCCGAAAGTAATTAACAAATTTATATTGTGTAGTTAATTTACTTATTAATTCATATGACGTAGTCGTCGTAAATAAAACCATTATTTAAGTTTATTTATTTATATTTTATTATATATTTTATTTATTTTTTGTTTTCTTTCTTTTCCATTTTTTCCTTTCGTATTTTTAAATTTAAATTATGGTAATGTCAATAATATGCGATAGAAATTGACCATTACTGCATAAAAGAAACACGTACAGCGATTGTGGTGTTTCTATAGAGATTCTTTGAGCAAGTATAAGTTTATGCGATCTCGATTAATGCTTGCACTTTTACAGACTGCCTTAAAGTATCACTAAGACCTGTATATATACTAATTGTATATTAACGTAAGGATAGGACCCTGAGTTAAGTGTTAAGTGGTTCTTAGAATCAGCGTGGGATTAAAACATAGGTTACAAGGGTCACGGTTCTAACTTACAGTATTAAAATGTATAATTTATGATTTTTATGATAAAGTAAGATATTGGTTCTATTTATTTACTGAACATAAAAGAACTCTTGTTATTTGATATTTTAGTTAAATATTGAATGCAATTTATAAGAATGTAACATAAAACATATGTTAGTCGTTATCCCATGTTAACTCGCGTGCCACGGGTGATCTGGAATGTTTACCAATTTTCAAAGAACTAAAGATGATAATATAATAAGGCTATTTTTTAAGTTATTTTATATAAATACCAAATATAACTATATAAATAAATTTTGACTATATAAAAAACACGGGGTGCACGTGACGAGTGCAAAACTTTATCATATGCCCTATAGCAATACCGGTAAGAGTGAGATAGGAACTATCGAATCAATGCTTAATAAGCCATATATGATTGCAAAGAATAGAGAACGCTACTCGAATCTACAAGGTAACTGCTTAGATTTATCGTTGATGTGGTTATTTGGTAAAATAACCTAAAACTTGCTCAATAAATTAACAATCTCTTATGATGATCCAAAAAATCCACAAATGATTATAAAAAAAGGTACATGGATCGAAGAAAGAAGCTATATCAAACGATACAAGGTATAAATGAAAGAATAATTTAGGATGATTTTACCATTATTCGTTACTCTGTGCCTGATGTGTGGATGACTCAGCAGCTGTGGTGATTACTCAGTTGGTTTCTACGCGTATGTCTCAGTATACGATTGATTTTCTTGTGACTTCCTGTAATGTCCTTAAGTCTTCACAGTGTTAAAACTCAAAGGACCTTGTATAGTTGTTTGTCCTGAACAGATTTTAAAGAATGAAATGTTAATTTTGGATCAATTGTAAGTTGATTGAAAATCCAGCATCCGATTTGTACAGGACTGGATGTTAGATAGATGGTTTGTGAGACCTTATGTACTGATGCGCTAGTTTAGGATGAATTAATTTTTAGCTCCAAAATCCGACTCAAACGGATCAAATGTTAGTAGGCTGAATATGGTTCAAAGGACCAAATGTTAGTGAGCAGATTGTGCGTACTTTCAGTACTACGCTTGGTTTAGAATTCTTAAAAGGCAAAGACAGAAAATTAAAGATCTTTACTTAAATTAAATATAAAAATTCACTTGTTTATTTTATCACATATAATTAACAAGTTTAAATAACAATAACGATGACTAATATAACAAAGTAGCTAGTAATAAATTGATAGTAATAAATTAGATAGTAATAAAGAAGCAAAGAAAGTAGAAAGTTCGTAGCTTAGAGACGCTCTGATAACAGCGCAGTCACTTATATAGGCTAGGAAAAGGAAAAGGGATTGTGACTAGCTGTAATCTGGTTGATAAAGGAGGTCTCTGGTGGCGCAAATATAAACGAATTAGGGCAACATGTGGTGAATAAAGAACTAATTAAAATAAAATTACAAAAATTATAATGAAGTAATAAATTAAAGACAACAAAATACTTTACAATAAGAAAGACGAAGCACGGTTTGTCTAAAGACAAAAATTGTTTAATTCATTCTTCTCTATGCTCCACCGGTTAATATGCTAAAGCAGATAAAAATTGTCCAATGGCAGAGAGGCGAGACGCCTGACGGCTCTGGTTACTTCTTCAAACTTTGTTTGCAGAACAGCAACTCTCGTGAGTGAATCGTTTCCTGATAACAGCTCAATGACGCGACCAATTGCTTATTGTGTCGGGGGTAAATGGACTTAATGAATCATAACCAATGATTGTACATGAAGTTTTGTATTGGTTAAAGTTTTCCATTTACTACGCTGTTGGCAATGGTTTATGTAATTAGAAGTCCACCTTTTCCAGTACTGCTGAACTCGTTCTTGCACATGTGCAAAACGTTGCATCTGGATTAAATTATTAGGTGCACCTGCTGCAGGCATGTTGCTGGTAATTTGACGATCAATAAGTAAGTGTCTAAAAGTGATAGGAGTAAGGTCATTGGGATCTGATGACATTGGATAGAGAGGGCGGGAGTTTATTATTGCTTCTATTTAAGTCAGGATTGTTTACGTATCTTTATAAGATAAATGACTATTTAAAAGTACCTTTGTTAAATGACTCTTAGTAGACTTAATATTTGCTTCCCATAAACCACCAAAATGTGGGGAACGTGGCGGAATGAATTTCCATATGATAGGTAATTCAGAAGCAGAGATCGACAATTTAGACGAATTTGACTTATTTGACAAAAACTTAGCAAGTACATTGTTTGTTCCTACAAAATTAGTACCGTTATCAGAATATATGGTCGACGGCTTTCCTCGACTGGAATTTGACTTATTTGACAAAAACTCAGCAAATACATTGTTCGTTCCTACAAAATTAGTACCGTTATCAGAATATATGGTCTACGGCTATTCTCGACGCGAAATAAAACGATTAAGTGCTGCAAGGAAACATTGAATCGATATTTTAGTTACTAATTCCAGGTGTACTGCTTGAGTAGCAAAACATATAAATAAAGAAATATATGACTTGATTAAATTGCTACCGCGACCATAACGATTTTTTATCATAACAGGGCCAGCATAATCGACGCCAGTAATCCTTAAGGGATAATCAAAAACGCTTCTGTCAGAGGGTATAAAACCCATCATTGGCGAAGACATTTTAGGCATACATTTAAAGCATATGATGCAATTATGAACTATAGATTTAGCTAGTGATATTCCTCATAGAAGCCAGAACTGGTCTTTAACAAAGAATATTAAAGCTTGTATACCTGAATGGAACAGTCTTATATGTTCATGTTGCATAACTATTTTGTAAGTGGGTGCTTAGGGTGCAATATGTAAGGGTGTTTTTTATTAAAAGTTAAACTTGAATGTTGTAATCGAACTCCTACACGTATAATGTTAATATCATCCAAAAAAACATTTAGACATAACTATTGTGCAGTAGTACGTTTCTTTGCAAAAAACTTATTTCAATAGAAAAGTGTTCACTTTGCGACAATCTTAACAATAAATGCATTGCATGTTGTAGTTTCGTCATAGGAGTGATATTGTATTTAAATTCGTCTGAGATTGAGTTCTACTTGACGCCTAATGTCTTTAAATGATTTGAGTCTCCTAAATCAAAATAAAAGAACTTATCGGACCTATCATTTTTCATATTTAAAAGTACAGTAGGTGAATTAGCTATCCACTTTCTAAGTTTAAAACCCGCACTAGATAAAATAGTATTAATTTTAACACAGCGGTTCGAAAGTTCTGCTAAATCGTCAGAACCGGTAATCAAATCGTAAACGTAAAAGTCGTTTAATATTGAATCTGCTGCTTTAGGATTTATGACTTGTGATTCACAACCTAGCTGAGTGATGCTCCTTATAGCTAAAAATAATGCGGCAACAAAACAATTATTACAAAAGAATATTTAAGACTTATTGCTTAGTGTTGTGCAGTGCTTGTTGGGTCATAGCAAACTTTTATTTCAAATTTTAATTTCTTTTTTTAAATTAAAATATAAAACTCATCCATATTTAGCTTTCTACGGGTGTAAACACTAGTATCCTTGGTAGATAACGAATTCTACATAATTGTTCTTTATTACAAAATACAATTTTATGAATACAAAATTCTAGAACACAAACAAACTTTAATTTTTTTATTGATTTCTTTTATTTAAAACCTCTATATTATATAAAGAGTCCCTACATTTGTCATTTTTATTTAGCCTCTCTGTAGAATGATTTCGAGTAACAGGCAAATTTAAAAAAATTTGTTTTATTTTGTTTTCATTATTTCGACAAATAAAATTATACATTCACCTGAGTTAAAATTAAAATTTCAAAAAACAAATTCTGCATGTACATTATGTTCTTGAATACGAAATACATTTTAAAATATATAAATTCAAATTCTTTTAAAACGGTACCTAATAAAATTAAGCACAACTTTTGGATTTTTCAATAACTGAATATGATATTTAAAAAAAATAAAATATTGTATGTATGGGCACATTTATGGAAACCATGCATCTTTATGAAAAAGTAAATTTAATAAATTTATCATTTGCGCTACATAGAACTTGACGCGTTTTTGAGGTACTGGTGTTAATATTATGTGATAAGCATTAGTAATTCTAGAAAGTAGTTAGTAGTAAAAGCAATATTTAAAAAAAAAATTATATATTCAATTATTTTTTTACTTCTTGCTTCTGCTTTACTAATTTTTTATTTTATCTATAATTTTTAATTTATAAATTTATCTAATTTACTTAATATAAGTTAAAATGATTGTTGTAAGAAATGTATTTTATTATTTATTTTTGCACATTATATGACATCACTATTTCAGCACTTAACATAAGGGTTTCTTGCATTTTAAATAATTAAAAATTTATTTGTTCTGCTTTAAAATTTATATTTATTATATAATATATAAATGAATTACAAATATAAAGGTAAAGTAATTAATATGCTATATATTAAATTGGTTATTCAAATTTTTCATTTTTAAATCTCATAAATTGTTTTTAGAGTATATCTAAAGATGAAAATGCTTTTAAGGGCATTCATCCGTAAATATTATTGTAGTAGAAAAAGTGCGTTGGCTGCCAACGCCGTGTAAGTACAGTAATCAAAATTTGCAGAAAAAAAATTTACAAAATGATAAATAAAGGTTAAAACTAAGTCGTTGTTGAAATAAAACAAAAATATTATTTTTGGAAATATTTAAAAATTAAGTTTTAAATTAGGTAATTTTTAACTGCATATAACTTAAGTTTGGTTTGATATATTGAAAAAGCGATTCAACAATAACGTAGATTGCACCTTCCTTAACAATATTCTTGTATAGTAATGAACTAATAAACTTTAAGCAAAGAGGAATACGTTGGCAGCTAATGCACTAAAACATGCATTTTTTAACAAATTTACAATCTGCTTAGAGGCGCCCTACGCGGTGGTTTATAGAAGCTAATATTATAAGTTACACATATACAGTTATAGATAAAATTGTGTTAGTAGTGGTATAGCGTACAGTCTCGAGTCTCGAGATGGCAAATTAAGTGTTTTGTTTATTGTGAGATTCTGGAGCGATAACAGCATTTGAAACGAATAGCTAATAGAATTCAAACGATGAAAGTTCAAAAGAGTTATAGAAAATGCTTTAAAAATCGATTGCGGTTGAGCGTACGCACTAAACCAGGAAAAAATTTAGAAAAGGCGCGGTAAGTATTTTAACAAAATAATCAACTAAAATCAAATTCAATAATAACTATTCAATATCATATTTTATTTTAAAGAAAAGCATTATCTTCGCCACGAAATTTGGTACAAAGTAGCATGAACGCTAAAGAAATGTCGCCGGTTGCATCTACTTATATATTAGAAGACGAAAAAGAAACGCTTGAGTCCTCACCGGACATGGAAATTATGGAATCCAGCAATATTACGAAACCTAATATTGTAACTGGCAGACGCATTATAGATATCCAATATTTTATGCGCGAAATTAGAAATATTGGATATCATAAAAGTTTTCATTGCTTATTTGTTGAAATAGAAGTAATTGAAGACAAGAGATACGGTCTTGCATCGAAATTCTTTTTAAAATGTAAAATATGTAATATAACAGCCGAAATTTGTTCAAAGATTTATCTGGAATAGATCAAATACCTGTTAACGCATCGGCAACTTTAGCGATGATATCAACTGGCAAAGGTTTATCACATCTAAAAGAAATCACTGCTGTTCTGGATATACCACGCATGTCACAACACATTCCAGATAAATGAGGAATATGTTTCAAATGTTATAACTAAAACATTATGGCAGTCAATGGAAGATGCTGGTAAAGAAGAAGCAACGTTGGCAAGAGAAATTGGTGATGTTGACGAACATGATATTCCGCAGATAACTGTAGTTACAGATGGTTCATGGTTTAAGCGTTCCTACAAGGTTAACTATAATGCGTCATCTGGAGTTGTAAGTATATTATGCTATATGCGGAGAGTAAGTAATTCCAACATAATAATGAGTTTTGTTTATATTTCAGGGTTGCATAGTTAGTAAAAGAACTGGAAAATTATTATTTATTGGCATTCGTAATAAGTATTGCAGCATCTGTGCAAGAAATTTGGAATATGGTGAACATAAATGCTTCAAAAATTGGAACGGAACATCAACAAGTATAGAGGCTGATATCATTGTGGAAGGATTTTGCAGAAGTATGGAAATGCATGGTATTATGTATAGACGATTAGTTGGAGATGGAGATAGTAGCGTTTATAAGAAACTAATCGACAAACAACCCTATGGAACAAGGTTGGTCATAAAATTAGAATGCAAAAACCATCTTCTCCGAAATTATGAAACAAGGCTTCGCGAATTATCTAGAAAGAAAATATCGTCAAAGAAATTATTAATTCCTATATCTTTACGGACTATTCTTGCTAAAAATTTAAATAGACTTAGAATATCTGTACAGTGCGCAAAAGAACATCAAATAGGGCAAGATATAGAAACTACACAAAAAGTTGAGGGGCTTAAAGTTGACATCATAAATAGCGTAGATCATGTTTTTGGGTCCCACTTAAAATGTGCTGCATATTTTTGTAAAAAAGGAACGCTTGTTGATAAAGATTTTGTTTCGGAACTAAAAGAATGTGGTCTCTATGACGATATTTTATGTTGTGCATACCGATTAGTGCATAATGCGGAAAGCCTTATAATGAATATGGACAACAATATTGCAGAAAGTTATAACAATGTTGTAGCTAAATTTATTGGTGGAAAAAGGGTAATCTTTTCCAAAGAAGGAAGCTACCAAACGATGTGAAGCCGCTGCAACTTCTATCAATAGCAAGGGAAATTTTCACTATGACATACACAAGTCTATTACTAATAAAAGCTGAGGCCTGAGTTGCAAAAAATATATACCTGCGAGAAAGCGAATATTGGAAAATAATAAGACTAAAAAATATCTGAAAGTCAGAAGAAAATTAATTACAGCGCTCCCGGATGAAGACTACGGACTTCCTAACAATGGTGAGGATATACAGGTTAGTATGGCAGACAAATTAAAATTTATAAAATCTTTAGAGGGTCAACAAGTGGAAATTGAAAAAAATACTAGAAGACAAAATTTCAATTTTACATGGAAGAAAGAAAGATTAAAACGTTTGACGACATCATGGTTCGGACAAATAGGCTGAATACTGTGAAATCAATGTTATACTCAGATTTAAGTGGTACAAAAAGTACTCGTTATGGTATTGATCATGAGCTTTTAGCAATAGAACAATTTCAAAATGAATACAAAGTCATTGTTTAAAACTGTGGCCTATTTGTTAACATAAAAGAAGTGTACTTGGGAGCAAGCCCAGATGGCCTAGTAGGAGAAGACTCCATTGTAGAAGTCAAATGTCCAGCTAGTGTCTCCAACCTGACTCCAATGGACGCTATATTGAAGAAAAAGGTTACTTCCGCGGGTATAAATAACAATTTATTGCAACTGAAAAGAAGTCATAAATATTACTATCAAATCCAGGGACAGCTTCATATTACAGGAAGGCAATATTGTTATTTTATATTTTGGACTCCTTTAGGCTTTATGGTAGAAAAGGTATAACATACAAATTATCATGTAATATTGTGTTCAATTTTAATAACACTTCTTATAATGAATTGACAATCATAATAATAAAATAACTATAAAAATTATAAATATTTATTTCAGATAAGACGAGATGATGATTTCTGGATAAATGAAATGGAAAATAAACTAAAGAAATTTTATATAGATTTTCTGTTGCCAGAAATTATAAAAAGGAATAATTCTTTGTAAATTCTAATTATTTCTAACATACTTGTATTTTTATAAATAAATTTATTATTTTAGTTAAAAATTCTTTTAATTGAATTATGAAATTTACTTATATATTATTTTCAATAAAATAGTGTCATAAAAAATTCTTTCGCATACTGTACTTTATATAAACATGCACTTATGAGCGTGTGTTAGTGTAACACAGTAACACTAACACATTGAAATTGGAAAATGTGTGTTTCATTAAAAGAAAACCCGTCTTCACCCGCAATTTCCTGACCCGACGGAATATTTCAACGATAAATGCCCTTAAGCACTTATTATTTTGTTTAGAATTTTAAAATGTTTTCCTTATTTCATCTAATGGTCTAAGTGCTTCATCCAATGATAAAACTTGGTTTTCTTTAGCATTCATTTTGCTGCTATTTTTATTACATGTATAGTGATTATAGCCATTGTCATTACATGTTTTATGGTTTACTGAATTTTTTCAGAGTTCTTGTTTCTTCATGCCTCTGATTTTACAATTACGTATTTATTAGTATTTTTTCCTTTATTAGTTTTAACGTTTCGATTATTTAGTAAATACATATCGTCATCTTGTTTATACTAATTTCTGTAAAACTCTTTTCTTTGACGGTTGCAGTTACTATCCACTTTGATATTTATTCTACCATTTTGATTTAGCCTTTTAACATTGATGTAGTTACCTAAATTCTTTTTAAAATTGGATTTTTTATAATTCCACATGTTTAAATTTTCTTCGGTAAAATTAATGTGATTTATTTTATTTAGTGTTTAGTAATGTAATGAACGATGCAAACTAAACAACCTTGCTCTTTTCTTTTAAACTAAGTAATTTTACTTGATAATTTTTTTAAATAGCATTATGTAGAGATTATTCTAACCAAGTTATTAAAACATATTGCGTTTTGTGGTCAGATTTTTGTAATTTTAAGAACTGACAACAAACTAACTACTAACTTTTTATTTCCATATAAAATAATAAGAGTAACAGAAATACATGTGCTGAAAGCAATTTAATATATTCAATAAACACACAAAACAAAAGCTAATTAATAACAAAGCCAACTAAATATGACAAAATTCAATACTTTTCTTTTATTTTACAGTTAGGTATTTCTGTTTATAGGTTATTTTTGATAGCACTAAGTCCAAGTTTATTACATAACACTATGTGTCTCGGTCTAGGCAAGGGTTTTGTCAATAAGTCAGCTAGTTGATTTTCAGATTAAATTTTCTTCACGCTGATTTCATCCTCGGTTAAAAGTTTTCAAACAAAGAAGTGTCTTGCACGTATGTGTTTAGTTCTTTTATGGAATTCCGGGTTTTGTGAGAGTTTCAAAGCAGCTTTATTATCAATGTAGAGGTCAGGATTACTTTGTAGCTCCACCATATCTGCCATTAGCCTTTTCAGCCACACAGCTTCCTTAGCTGCCTCACTAGCTGCTACAATTTCAGCTTCTGTGGTTGAGATGGCCACTGACGACTGCCGTTTACTCATCTAGAAAATGCAGCCACATGCATACATGTGTAACAGTCCCATATAGATTCATTAAATATTGATATATTATTACTAACTATTTAGGAACCAGAGTAAAGGTTCATAAATAAACTAAAACATAGATTTTTAATAGTTTTAGACGTCTAACTGTCGGGCTCATTATTTAGATTAAGTATTGCTTTATCAATAGAACCAACGCATATTATTATTATATTCAAAACTGACGATGTAGTATTTACATTAACTTATAAAAGAAATATTAATTAACTAATCCTTTGTTTAAAGCACGTAAAGTTTCAAATAATGTTTATATTAAAATCAAATACTAAAATCCAAAGAAGTGCTGACGAAATGTCATTTGAATTTAAGATAAACATAGCTAGAGTTCAAATGAGATCATATATTGGAACAAAGACTTTTTAAGCTATATAAACCTAGAAAAAAGGGGATTCACGATCAGTTTATCTAGATCAATCAGTCTATACAGATCCCGTCAAATAGGGAGTAGCGCCCCTTAGACGGTTGGTTGAGTTTAAGTCAGTCGCCTCAGTCGCCCCAATATAAAGATTATAAAGTTGCTAAGAATTGTATTAAATAATTGGTTGTTCAATAAAGAAAATAAAAGTAAATGAATACATTGTTTTATTTATAAAGTACTTAGAGTTAACGGTCGAGTCGCGTTAAAATAAAGTGATTGTTCAAAGCAGAGATAGCCGCCTGCAGAGCACACAAAGTAAGTAAAACCTAATATATTTATGTAATATTATTAGAAGTACTAAGTCCTGATAGATAAATAAGACATCCACAATTAGCTCAGGTCATCAGACTCAAGGTGATCCAGAACACTTAAAAGAACCCCCGTTTGAGAGGATTGTAGAATCGCTCTCATAAAATAAGTATCTACCACCATATATAGAAGTAGTATATAAGGGGTAGGGTTACACATGCCTAATACTCCAGAAGTGGACCTACCAGTTGTAATGTCCCCTCCATGATCAGCATCACTATAGCATAACAATACTTTTTCACAATAATTTTTATAAATGATTCCACGATCCAAGGTTTCTTTTATATATCTTGAAATCCTTTTAACATTCAACTAGTCTTGATAGGATGGATTTTTTAGTGACCTGGACAATACTTTCACTGCGAAAGCTAAATAAGGTCTTGATCAAATCATGAGGTACATTAGTGCACCTACAACCTGTCTATATGAATAACCAACAATGTCATTCATTGCTTTTCCTGCTTCAGTAGTAGTTGATGTCTCTAGTGGGGTTGATACAGGTTTGCATTTTTCCATTTTAAGATTTTCTAAAATCCTTTTAGCATAAGAAGATTGAACTAATTTTATTCCATTTTCAACATGTTCAATTTCTAATCCTAAATAAAAATCTGCAGGTTTATATGTTATTTTTAATTCATTTTTCAGATTAATTAGACTGGCTTAACATTTCTTGACAATTTGACGCCAAAAGTCCGTCATCAACATAAATAAAGTCAACATAAGTTTTTTATTTCCATTTTTCATTACAAATAAACATGAATCAGCATCACTTTGCTTAAACCCAAATTTATACAAAAATTCAATAAAGCGCAGATTCCAGCATCGAGGTGCTTGGTTCAGTCCATACAAACTCTTCTGCAGTCTACAAACAAGTGCACTACCATCTTTGTATCCATTAGGTTGCTTCATATAAAAATGACTTCCTTCATTATCAATATTTCCATACAGAAATGCAGTAGATACATCAAATTGAATCAATTGCAACTTTTCATCTGCAGCAACGCTTATCAGAGCTCTAACTGTACTCATTCTAGCCAGTGGGCTGAAGGTTTGATTGTAATCAACATCCTTCTTCTGCATATACCCTTTTATAACCAATCGAGCTTTAAAACATTCTATAAATCCATTTGGGTTTTTCTTTACTTTGTATACCCATTTACAAGGTATGGGTTTTATACCATCAGGCAATTTTTCTAATACCCAGGTACGGTTGTCTAATAAGGACTTCATTTGCTGATCCATAGCAAATTTTCATTTAGATTAATACTGGCTCTACACAGCCTCTTCATATGTAGTTGGTTCATTATAGTCATTCATAATGGTATCACAAGACATTACAAAATCGGTATATCTTTGAAGTGGTTTTAAAGAACTTCTGTCACGAAGTCTAGGAACGGTAGATCTTCCAAGATTTTCTAATTCTTCCAATTCATCCTCACCCGATATTTCTTCTTGTGAACTGTTAGAAGACAAATCCTCATCAGCATCAGGAGGATTTTCACAAATTTCCTTCTGAGAAGGTACAATATTTGCATTTTCTAACAACTGATTTGGTATGACAGTGACATTACCAACACTTAAAGAAAGAGGTCTTTCATTAAATACAACATCACGACTTCGAATGAAAGTACCACTTTTGCACAAAATCCTATAACCATCAGTGTCATAGCCAACAAGTATACCCTTTAAGGCCTTTTTGTCCATTTTCTTTCGCTTCTGTTTTGAAACATGACCATAGCAATCTAAACCTATTATTCTCAGATGCTTTATATAAGGCCGTTTCTTATGCCATAACCCGTATGGAGTTTTTTCTAAAATACTAGAAGCTCCAGTTCTATTTAATACATATGTGGCAGCATTTACAAATTCTTTTCATAAGAACTGTGGTAAATCATTTCTTGAATGCATCATGGCTCGGGCAGTCTCTACGACAGTGCGATTCTGCCTTTTAAAAAGATTTTACTGTGGTGTATATGAGTTAGTCAATCTTTGGGTAATCCCCTACTCTTGTAATATTTTTCTTACCACAATACTATCGTATTCCCCTCCATTGTCACTCAAAATAACTCTTACACGGTAACCAGCATTTTCCGGTGCAGCAAGCATTAATTTTAATTTTTCAGGTACTTCAGACTTCTCTCTCATAAAGTATACAAATCTAAATCTAGAGAATTCATCTTTAAATATCACATATTATTTAGATCCAGATTTAGATGATTCAAAAGGACCACATACGTCACTAGATATTAGCATACCTGGTTTATCAGCTTTATCTTTGGTTCCAAATTTTCTTCTATGAGTTTTACCGTAAACACAGCCTTCACACAGCTCAGTGTCCAGTTTGACCTCAATCCCAAGTTCTCTTTTAATTGTGGCTTTCACATGCCGTTTATTTTGATGTCCCATCCTTTCACGGTACAGTTGCAAAATATCATTACTGTTCACAGTATTTACAGAAACTTGAGGAAAAACAATTCTTATGTCTAGTTTATATAAACCACTAGGGTGATTTCTACTCCCATACAACATAATCTTCCCATTTATTTAAAATTGGCAACCAGCAACATTGGAAACAAATTCACTATTAATTTGTTTGTCATGAGCAGCTGAAGTAGAAAACAGATTTTTCTTAATATCAGGGACGTACCACACATCTATTAAAGTTAGGTTGTTCCATTGGTTATTAGTCATTGCTTAAACATGAACAGTACCTTTAGCTACAGCTTTAACAAAATCACCATTTGCAGTCATTACATTACGAGTAATATTTCCATCAAATGGTGTGTACTCAGAGAACACATCACTTCTATTTACTATGTGACTTGTCGCTCCACTGTTAACATAGAGAAAATCATCACTTTCTTCAGTATTCAGAACAAGATTTGACGACGCAAAAAGTATATTTGACTCATTTGTCCTACATGCCTTATCATTTGATTTATTACTTTTCTCAGGTTTAGGTCTTACATCTGCCTTCCATTTATTACAAAAAATTATTTTAAGTGGACCTTTACAATAAATACAAATATATTGCTTTTGGTTAGATTTATATCCTCTATATTTCTTAATCTTACTACTACCAGAGGGTTTATGAGTAAGAAGTGCTTCATGACTTATGTTCTCTTTCCCATTTAACGCCCTCTCATACATGTGTTCATGTGTAGTGAGGTTATCTAAGGTCCGTTCTTTTTTTGACACAAGCATCCAACTAGATCTAAATGAAAAGTAAATTTCAGGCAAAGAACCCAATATTTTACAAGTTAATAATAAATCTGGCAATTCTGAACTTCCATCTTTTGTAAGTTCAACATTCAAATCACCCCAGATGTTTTTCAATTTAGAGGTATGACTTGCAATGTCATCTAATTCATTTTTCTTATAACTAAAAAGTTGTAGGCACAAATCAAAGGCTCAATCCTCAACAGACCCATCAAAGAGCCGATTGAGTTCACTACAAACTTCAGCTGAACTTATAAATCTCATTACAAGTTTTAGAATGTCCTCAGTCATGTTTGTAGTCAGCACTAACAGAGCACAGCTATCAATTTTAAGAAAATCTTCAAGTTTCTTATTATATTCCGATTTCTCAATTGTCGTTGCACCTAGCTCAGGCAGCTGAGGGGCTTTCATTTTACCTTCCACAACATCCATTGCTCCCTTTATGCTACGTAAAAGAATTACAACTTTTTATTCCATTTAGTTCAATTACTTTTACCTTCAAGTAAACCAATTTGCATTCTTAGGGAATCCATTTTTCACACACGTGATTATGTAGTTCTAGGTAACCAAAAATATAATAACAGAAACGCAGAACAAATATTTAATCTTTTTTAAAGAACTAGGTACCATAACCTTTTGTAATTTTAAGAACTGACAACAAACTAACTACTAACTAACTATTGTATATTATATCTTTTTATCATCTACCTATTATAATGTTCGTAATGTTCCAATTTAACATGGAAAACTCATAAGAACTCATAGATATTTATATATATATATAGAGCGTTATTTATATATTTATATATTTATTTATATATATATCCGGTAACAAAATCGTATATGGTATCTTCTAAACGGCGCCTACAAAGTTCTTCAAATTTTGGTATGATGTAAAGGACGAATTTCTAAGACTTTCTACGTCCCTGAATTTTTCCCTGAATTTCCGTGGAAAAACTTATACTGGAAAAACTGGAAAATTCGAAAAAATACTTTTGCTAATATCTGACGAACTAGAAAAGATAGAAAACTGAAATTTGGTGTGTGTATTGAGATCATAATTGTACACATTTGCCAATAGTTGGAAATTGGAAATTTAAGTTCAGTAGCGGCGCGAATTTCCGGGGGCAATGTTAGAATAGAGTTAGGACGTTGAAATTTAATATGTAGGCTCGCTGTAGACAGTTATTAATTAAAAAAAAAAACAGCCCCAAATTTCCAGTGGCGGCGGGAGTTGAGACAGTAAAAGCCAGAAATATTGAAAATGTAGTATTATAACTTAGGGTATGTATGGAGACACTAATTGCGCATGTTTGCCAATAATTAGATTACCAAAATTTTAATTCAGTAGCGGCGTGATTTTTTGGGGGCAATGTCGCAACAGAGCTAGAACGTTAAAATTTGGAACAAGGGCCATATATAGAGTGTCATTAAAGACACACTATAGAAATTTGCAACTTTCCAGAGGCGGCGGGCGCTGTGGGCCAAAAACCAGATATTTGAAATATATGGAGATGAAAGGCTATAGTTTAGAATATATATTCTTAGATACAAATAAAATATATTCTCGTGCTAAAATTTGACAAACTTGTTTAGTAGCGGAGGTATGTGGGGGGTACTAAAGCTAAAATATAAATACAAAGCTGAAATTTAGTATGCAGATATAGATTGACATTATTATTACGAAAATATAAAAAAAACTACATTTTCTTAAGTGCAACATTAGAGTGGCGAGTGATAAACCGAATATAAGAACAATATAGAGGTACAACGATGATATTTTGCATGTAGAATATTAAATAGAAGCTAAATAGTTCTCTATAAGTCAGATATTCAAATTACATTCAGTAGTAGAATTGGATTGATTTTTGGTGCGTTTGTTGTGCTGTGAAATCGAACAGGAGTAAGAGGTATAGGGGGGAAATAGTTAACAGCCCCAAATATCAAAAAATAGAAAAAGTGAAAAAATAGAAACTATGCATGTGCATATTTGCGAAAATAAATTTAACTTTAGTAGCGGCGTGAAATTGGGGAAGTGGGGGGCGGGAAAAAGCTTTGCCAAAGAACTCAATTTTGAAATTTCGATCATTTATAAAAGTAGGGGTAGATAAAGGTAGAGAGAGTTGCTACGAGCAAAATAGATTGCTATGCCTAAAATATGACAATTTTATATCAGGAGCGGGGATTAATGGGGAGACTAATAATATAACGTAAATATAAATACGAAATATAGAGTGTAAGATTACAGTACAGTTTTAATCATGTAAATGAATTGCTGTAATATCGAATTGGTAGTGTCTGATTGGAAAAGAGTGTGGCGCTGGGGTTCAGTTCTAAGTAACGGTGGTGTTAGAAGTAGTGGCGATAGATTATAATGGCTCTGGGAGGTAACCGTATTGCAGAATATGTGCTTTGGTGCTAAAAGTGAGGGTGGCGGGGTATTGGGATTGAATCGAAAGTGCAATAACGGGAAGGAAAAGGCCTAGAGATGAGATTATTAGGAGCGAACTGCTAGGCTTTCTTAAAAACATAAATGAATTGATGTAATTAGTAGGTTTACATTGAAATTAGTGACAATTTTATCAAAGATTTATCTTATCTAATAATTATTAAAAAATAATGTACTTCTAAGGATGAAAATTAGTATGCAGGTTGCCAGTAAAGTATTAATTTGGAAAACTAATTGTTAAGAGATTAGTACACAGGGGGTGGAAGCGCAGAATTATTTAATGATTGCGCTAAACGGGGGGGTATAGGAAAGTGCCCTAATAAGCGATGATGTTCAGTTAAGCTGTAGTGTTGCAAGTGGGCGCATTATGGCAAAGGTGCAGATGATTACATTTAAAAGTGCGAGAACGATACAGAGCATGGAGCCAAGAGGTGCTTGATGTTTAGGGGCGGGGCAGTGGACATTGTTCAATACTGTGCTTCATTATGGTAAATGATAATATTACGCAGCGGGGGCGCTGTAAAAGTACTCTAAGGACCGATGATGCTCAGGGAAGAAGCGATGCAGAGTGCTAAAAGTAGGAGGCGCTTCATGGCAGAAGTTTAGAGGAATCAAATTAAAAGTTCGGAAACGTAAGAGAGCATGGAGCCAAGAGGTGACGATTGGGGCTTATGGGCGGGGGCACTGGAGACTGGTCAATACAGTGCTTTATTACTGTAAATAAAGGAATTATAACAAAATAATATTTTGCATTTTATTTGCGATATATACAGCAGACTTGGAGGGGGTAATGGAAAGAGAACAAGATGGGGGGTGCTTATAGGAAGACACTACAAGATATGGACTTTAGCATACGCTGAAGATATAGTCCTGTTGGCAAAAAGGGAAGGAGAGCTGCAGGAGATGGCTCACCGGCTAGGGAGATATATAGACAGGAAAGGACTAGAGTTAAATGTGGAAAAGACAAAAATTATGGTATTTAAAAAAGGGGGTGGAAAAAGAAGACATAAAAGGTGGAAATACAAGACAGAGGACATTGAGGAAGTAGAAGAATTCAAATATCTGTGCTACACTTTTAAAAAGAACAATGGAGAAGAGGCTCAGATAAGGGAGGTAGCAAAGAAGGCGGAGCTAGCAATGCGACGGGTATGGGGACTAAGGGAAAAGGTATTTGGGGGGGACATACAAAAGAGAATATGGATGTTTGATAGACTGATAGCCAGTATGATGTTGTATGGAGCAGAGGTTTGGGGGTGGAAGTAGCAAGAAAAGTTGGCAAGAATACAGGTGAGATATATTAAATGGGTTCTATGGCTGGACAGGTGCACGCCAGGATAAATGGCTATGGAGGAGCTAAAAAGGGATAAGATACGAATTAAAACAGGGGAAAGAGCAGTAAAATACGAGCAGAAATTCCACAGAGCGGAAAGAAAAATTTTAAAGTAAAT
This sequence comes from Panorpa germanica, assembly GCA_963678705.1. Classification (NCBI taxonomy): domain Eukaryota; kingdom Metazoa; phylum Arthropoda; class Insecta; order Mecoptera; family Panorpidae; genus Panorpa; species Panorpa germanica. Next base: position 454,716 of record CAVMBN010000126.1, read on the forward strand.
AAGAGAGGATAGCATAAAGAATGGGGAAAGGAGGAGGTACAAAAAAGAGAAAATAGTACTTTGAAAGGAACGGAATGGCGATCAAGGAGGCAGAGAGGAGAAGAGAAGAAGGTGGAAGAGGAGCTAAGGAGAAGGGATAAGGAGATACAACAGCAGGAGAGAATGGGAAAAATAGAAAAAAGTAACTACAATAAAAGATATAAAAGGTTATAAAAAAATACTGTGCCTCAGTACCTTATAGAAAAAGACATAAAACACATAAGAAGAATAGCAAGGTTTAGATTGGGAAATGAGGAAAAAGGAAACAGATACTGGGAAAAGAGTGAGGAAAGAAAGTGTGAAAGTGTGAATTGTGGGAGCACATTAAGTTTGAGGGTAAGGAAAAAGTAGCTAGCGAAAGGAATATTGGCCAGCTATTAAAGGGAGGCAGTGAAGGAAAGAGGTGGATGGCGGAAATAGTAAGAAGGAAAGGAAAAACAGAAGAATAAATAAGTTGGTGGAGAATAATGTAAATTTAATTGTAAGTTGAAGTATATGAAATGTATTAAGAATGTAGATTGTAAAGCCGAAAGGCGAACAATAAACAATATTTCAGGATTATTTTCTATTTATCAAATAACTTTTATTTATTCACAAATATTAAATACACGTCGCTTTGCGACGGGGCGAAGCGCTAGTCCTATATTATAATGTTCCAACTGTTTGTTAATATTCTTATATTCTTATGATCTTATGATCTTATGTTTGGTACTGAATTTTGTATGGCAGCGCTAAAACGGCTCCCACGATCTTTTTGAAAATTTCCTATTTCGTAGAGAAAAAAATTCTAAGACTTTTGGTGTCCCCGGATTTTTCCCTGAATTTTCTGGAAACCCGTTATTTTGGAAAAACTGGAAAAAAAGTGAGCCCTTTTTTGCTGTATTACTTTGAGTTGGTAAGAGATAGAAAGTTGAAATTTTGCATGTGTATTAAGGTATTCAATGCTGACATTTTTCAAAAATTAGAAATTCAAAAAGTGAAAAAGGGGGGGTTGAAGAAATTCGGGGGCCCGGTAGGGAACATTGGAGAAAATTCATATTCTGGATTCTAGAATAATTAAGTATATTATTAATAAAAGAAAATTCAAAATTTTAAAATTTTATTTGGGGGCACGGGGGCAGTATTTGCCGAGAGTAAAAATTGTGCTCGAAAGTTGAAATTTTGTATATAGGCTAACCTTGGTAACTTATTTACGAATCGAAGAAAAAAATCTCAAATTTTAAAAAAAAGTTGGTCAAATAACGCATAAATTGAAAATATTTTTTATTTTGATAAAAAAAATATATTTTTTTAGTCAGTTTGTATGAAAAATTATTTGTTTTTATATGTAGAATTTATATAGAACGATTTGAATATTTCAATTTAAAAAGGGAATTAAATTTTGACATGAAATAAAAACCACACACTTGTGTACTGTAACTGTAACGACATACCACCACAAAAATACAATAAATCGTAATACAATTAAAATTCACGCCAAGCAGAACTCAGATATATAAAAAATGCTAAAATCTCTTTAATACCAAAGGTGTATCGATAAAAATTAAAGTAAAAGTTTACTCTCATGATAAATTATATTAGTGTAAAACAACTCCAATACACCCCCTACAGTACAAAAGTTGCTAGGAGTACTGTCATATCGGTACGGGGTATGTATGTGTTATAACACACAGAGTCGGTTTGCTTTGAGAATAGTAGCCGCTCATCCAACCCGCTGATTTACGTCGGAATTCGCCGTCGCTTAAATATGGTTTCGTACTGCGACTGGCCTAAGAACCCAACTATTTAAAGAACGTCACTATTTAAAATGTTTACACAACGTAATTATACTAAATTTTAAAAGATTTTTTTTTTAAATGTAAACAAATGAACACATATTAACAGTTTATTGATATAAAAACTTTGGGGCTAGATTCCTGTAAACATTTATATACTCAATGTGACGGTGCATATGCATATGGATCTGTATTGTAATATACAATATATATGTTTGCCATACATGTATGTATAAGTTTAACTGGTTGAATGTATGGTAATTGTTTACTAATGCTCTACTGCAATGTTTTATATTTTTCATGTTGGTTCCCTGTACTGTGTACTGTGTACTGTGTGTATTGTATTTGTTTATAGCGGGAAACGTTGGTTTCGTTTTTTTTATGTTGCATTCTTTGCAAATATTTTGGAGGGAATAGATACAAATAAATAAAGTGAATATCTTCAGTCTGTTAAAGTCAGTGCAGTTGGTTGAGTTACTACAGATTATTATATTTTTTGCATAAAGTTATAAATATTAATTGTTTTCTTAAGTGGTTAATAATAATTTCTTTATGTAATAAATCTATACATATTGATTTATATTACATTTTAATTGATATAAGGTAAGTTTTCTATAATCTTATTTATATTTGCATTTATATTTCTACGTTGTTACAATATGAGTTGTGTAAACCTTTTTTAACGATAGTAATAATTGTCTTATATTCTATGTAATATTACACGATTCATGAGTATTAGTTTAGAAATATTTCAATAGTAAATAAAAATGTTATATTTCCGTACCAAATATTGAAACATATTAATAGTGTAAAATGTTCTGTAGTAAATAACAATTACTATGACAGTACCTAAAATATAACTTTTGTTACTCGCTAATAGATAAAATTTAACTGTGCTAAAAGTGAAACTTTCAAATATTTACATTATTTACTGATGATAACAAAATGCTTTAATTAACAATGCAACTTATTTAAAATATGGTTTAATAATTATACTATGTTTTTCAGGTATTGAGACATATATTGTGTTTCTCTTGCTGTCAAAGTAAAGTGGCCCGTAATATATTTAGTAAAGGTAAGTTATTAATAACTTACAGTTAATAATCTAATCTATTTCTGTATTTTATTCTAAATTAATTCAATCTTTCATATTTTTTTTATCTGTGGCTCGATGCAAAAAGGCAAATGTCAAAACTTCCACATTTTAGAAAGGCTTATTAATAATGTTATTAAAAATTATTTTAATTCTAACATATTTAGTCTTTGGTTCAAACAGAAAAGGACTATTTTAGTATGGTTGGTAGTTGTTAAAGTTAACAGTTCAGTATTGATGTTTAACACTTTTAGCTTCTACCGATATTAGTTAATTGATATCGATATTGGCCAAACATACATCTCTGTTATTGATTGAGATCTAAATTTGACTGCTTACCATTTTAAGCATTGCAGAAATGATTCAGTCAGAACTCCAGTTTACATGTCATATGGCTGGAAATTATACATGTTTCAGTATTGAAACGAAAATGTGAAATTTAAATCAAAGACAGACAAGTCATTCAGACAGCAGTTTTACCAAATCTGTTTGACATTGCATAATTACACCTGTCATTACATAACTAAAATGATTTGTAATCTGTTTTCGATATTCATTACATATTTAATACCTTCAGTAAAAATTACAAGAGGCTAATTTTGCTTTTAGAAAAATGAAATTATTTTATTTGTTTCAGATTCTTGAATGATACACATTATACTTATTATATATTGCTGCTATATTAATTTTGAGCTAAGACGAGTATAATTTTTATTACTGGTTTGTTAATTTTATTTATTTATAAATGTTTTATATTCTACATTGTAAAAATATTCGTCGAAATAATGCTTAAGACACCTCTTTCTTATGCTTAAGCTACACTGCGAAAAAGAATAGTACAGAAATAAATCCATCACTTGAATCATACAAATGTATATATGTTAACGGAAATAATTTATATTTTTATTGTTATTATTTCTGGAGTATTCTTTTCCGCAGTGCAGCCCTAGCGTAAGAAAAAGGCGTCTAAAGCATGTTTTCAATCCATTCTGTTTACAATGCATGTTTTATTATTCATGTTTCACATTTATTATTCACATTTTAAATAAACTTATGTTCTTGCATGTTACTTTAGTTTCCACAAAATATTTTAGTTTCCATAAACATTTACCTTTATGTTATAGATTAACGTAGCCATATATATTTTTAATTATCGTATTGTTTTTTTTAATTTTAGGAAAATAAGAATTTAAATCACTCCATTGGACATATGTTTATATATATAAGTATATATTACAATATACGTGAGGACATATTTTCTGTGGCGTATGTTACATTCCAGAGATCTTTTAAGGAGCTTAGTATATTATATTAAAATATTTGCTTATTTCTTTTATTTAATCTTTATTCATTACCTATATCTAATAATAGTTTAGTTAATACTTTTAAATTTTATTTTATATATAACATATTTATTTGTTTCTTCAATATGTCTAAATCTTTATTCGGATTTGGAAGGTAACGAAATGTGTCTTCTGTTAATATTAGGAATTTAAGAACTAATGCATATGAACTAAAGAAGCAATTATCAATTGTAAGAGGTAGTTTCAGTCAATTTGACAAAAGATTTTGTGATAGGTCCCTTGGTAAGCAGTGTACTTTCAATTGCTTTGTCGCAATATGTGTAAACGAAACTACTGCATTAAATACGTGGCATTCAGAAACTTCAAATGATATTTTAAAATTAGGAGATCGATGTTACTTAGATAATTTTGTAGGTAATCAACACGATTTGTTATTAGCTGATAAACTCAAACAAAACATCACCGTAAAAGGTCACACATACGTCGTATATTGTGACAAATCAAAAACTCTGTGTGGTGACATTATAAATGCAAAGGCAGGTATTAATGAATTAACAATTTCATTTCTAGAATCATTTTTCGTAGAACATGAAAAAGGACTATTTACAATTAGTAATAAAACTTTTGTTATTTTTAAAGAATCAGACTTATTTTGGGTGTTCGATTCACATCCAAGAGGTATTAAAGGACAAATTGTTTGTGAAAAAAATGGAAAATCCGTTCTTTTATGTTTTAATGACCTTCTAGATGTCATAAACTTGATTAAATTTAATTTTAGTAACTGTGAAAACACTCAATTTTCTATTGTTCCTGTTAGTATATTAAGCACTATGGACAATACTACTTTAACAGAAATAAATAATTCTTCTACTTCTGTAAACATTGAGGAAATCGTTACAACTTCCATTTATAGTTCTCCAAATCTTAATGTCTCTGAATTAGGTGTAACTGAATTCAAGTGGCCTGAACCTTATAAAATAATGCAAGCTAATTTTAATCAAGCAAGTGATATTTTTACAAATTTTCCAAAAAATTCTTAATGTACGGCAATAGCTACATTCAGTATATGTATTCATTCATTAATTGCATTAAATAACTGGACCACTCACGTATTAGACTATATTTTAATACTAGGAGACAATTGCTATCGAAAAAATTTAAAACCCGGTTGTCACCCATTTTTATTGATCGAAGAGATTAATCCAATTATATCGATTGGTAATGGTACATGTAAAATTAGTCATGATCTTATGAACACTGCACAAGGTGATCTTAATATATTAACAGGAGACTTTTTAGAAAAATACTTTAAAAAATACAACAACGGGCTATTCACTACTTGCAGTCAAACATTTGCAATCTTTAAACATAACAGTCTTTTTTGGATCTTTGATTCCCACTCAAGGGGTTTAAAGGGACAATCTACTTCAAATTCTAATGGCAAAGCAGTACTTTTGTGTTATAAATATGTAACTGATTTAGTCGACTTGATTAAATACAATTTTCAGAATTCTGCGGGTTCTTTATTATTTACAATTAACCCAATTACCATAACAAGTATTACAGGTAATATTAATATTTCAGAAATTTGTGAATATTCTTACTCAAAGTTTACCAGTGAAATTAGTGAAATAAGTGCCAATATAAATAGTGATGGTGTAATATGTGATAATGTAGCATGTGATATTTTAGTAAGTGATTATAATGTGCAGTTAAATAAATTAGAAAAAGTTAGTGATACAATATTGTCAATAGAAGAAAACCAAGGAGGATGTACTATATTAAAAACAAGAGTAAGTGAAAGGCTCTTAAAAAAGGCGAAACAAGCCGAATGTGTACGAAGGAAAACAATATTGGAATCTCAATGTGATGAAGACAAAAATAAACGCTTACAAAAACAGATTTTAAGAAATAGGGATAATTTTAGTAAAGAAACTAAAGGTGAAAGGCAAAAAAGATTAAAAGAACTGAAGACATATTTTGAAAAGAAATTAGACAGCGAAACAAGTGAGTTAAAACAAATTCGTTTAAAAGAACAGGCGTTGAGAGATAGCAACAGATTTCGAATAGAAACGCTTGACAAAAGAAAAAGAAGACTAGAGAAACTGAAAGCAGATTTTAAGAAGAAATTAACTAAGGAAACGAATGAATTAAAACAAATTCGCTTAAAAGATCAGGCGGTTAGAGATACCAAAAGATTCAGAAGAGAAACGCCTGACAAAAGAAAAAGAAGACTAGAGAAACTGAAAGCAGATTTTAAGAAGAAATTCAATAATGAAACAAGTGAATTAAAACAAATTCGCTTAAAAGAACAGACGGTGAGAAATAGCAGGAGATTCAGAAGAGAAACGCCTGACCAAAGAAGAACAAGACTAGAGAAACTGAAAGTAGATTTGAAGAAGAGATTTATTTTGGAAACAAGACACGCAAGACAAGTTCGTCTAAAGAAGCTGAATTTAATAAACAAAAAGCGATTGTTACAGGAAAGTACAAAAGAAAAATACAGAAGAAAAAAAAAATATTATTTCGCAAAAGAATTAGGTTAGCCAGTGAAAAAGAAGAGACAAAACGCAATAGATTAAATAATATAGCTTTGCAAAAGCAAAGCAAATTAGATAAACCGTTAGAACTTGAAACACAAAGAGAAAAGGAAACACAAAATATTGCACCATCCATATCGCAACAAACATTCAGCACAGCCCTTCAAAAAATAGACGATGAAGCACTTGTAATACAACATAACTGTGGATTTATGAACGTTATCTGTCAATTTTGCGAAGCAACTCATTTCAAAAATGAGAAGCCAACAGATGGGAAATTTTCATTATGCTGTTCAAAAGGCAAAGTTTCAATTCCGAACTCTTCTAACCATTTTCCAGAGCTGTTAATGGAATTAATGACTAATATGCATCCCCTTTCTGCCAATTTTATGGATACCATCAGAAATTACAATAGTTCGCTTGCATTTGCTTCATTAGGACCACATATTGATCACCGTCCAGGCACACGTGGGCCGTACTGTTTCAGGATATGTGGTCAGGTTTACCATAGAATATCATCGGCACACCCTACAGAAGGAAAACAGCCACAATATGGTCAGCTGTATATTCTAGATCCTGATGAGGCCATATGTAAAAGAATGCAAGGCGATGTTAACCGTAAATGCAAGAGACAACTATTTGAGCAATTGGATTCTTTAATAAGAAAAGTAAATCCATACGCTGCTGCATATAAAATGATGGCTGAAGTAGAAAGAGAGGAGATTGCAAAAGCTAATATAGAAGGTAGAAACCCTTTTGATGTGCAGATGAATATTGTTCAGCAGCTCACAAAAGATCCACGGCGATACAACGTGCCGTCTACTAATGAAGTAGCTTTAATTTTTACAAGCAAAGATGGATTACCACCTTCTGATAGAGATATTTGTGTCTATCAAAAAGATGGTATTCTACGTAGCATAAATATTCTTAATGAAAATTGCTATCCAATGACTTATCCGTTGTTATGTCCAACCGGTGAACTCGGCCATTCGGAACATTTACTAAATGTTTCATTAGCAAGAAGAATTTCTCATCGTCAATTTTATTCTAATAAACTTAGATGCACGGGCTCTTTTAATCCATTTCTTAGTGCCGGAAAACTTACTCAACAGTATATTGTTGACGCGTATTCCAAAATCGAAGGTAATAGACTTAATTTCATTCGGAACGCAAATACACAAAAGAAATTGCGGTCAGAAATGTATAATGGGTTGATGGATTACGTCAAAAATAAACCCATTAATGAAGGAATTATACCTGGCAGAATGGTTATTTTACCAAGTACATTTGTCGGAAGTCCACGTAGCATGTCACAACATTATCTTGATGCTTTGGGAAATATTTGTAAATATGGTTCACCGGATTTGTTTATTACAATGACATGTAATCCCGAGTGGCCAGAAATTAAAAGTAATTTACTTAATAATCAACGAACCGAAAATCTTCCCGATTTAGTTGTTAGAGTATTTCAATTAAAAGTGAAAGAACTCTTTGACGATCTATTGAAAAGACATATTTTCGGTAAGGTAACAGCTATCGTTTCTGTTATTGAATTTCAAAAACGCGGTTTACCTCACATTTACATTCTAATAATTTTAAATAATCAAAATAAAATTCGAAACACGGAACTTATTGATAAAGTTGTATCTGCAGAAATTCCAGATAGTGAAACTCATCCCATTTTATTTGATGTGGTCAAGAAATGTATGATTCACGGTCCATGTGGACCATATAATTTAAATGCTCCATGCATGAAAGACAATAAATGCAGTAAAGATTTTCCGAAATCATTTCAAGCTTCCACTGTAAATAACAGTAACGGGTATCCTTTGTACAGACGTCGGAATAATAATTCAAAAATTGATCTTTACACGGCAAAAGGCACTATAAAACATACAGTAGATAATAGATGGGTTGTACCATACAATAGATTCCTTTCCTTGAAATATAGATGCCACATTAATGTTGAAATTTGCGCTTCGGTTAAAAGCGTAAAATATTTATTTAAATATATATATAAGGGCCATGATTGTGCCAATGTTAAAATAACATCTGAAGGACAAGCACAATTAGACTGGGATGAAGTTTCATTTTATTTAGACGCGCGATATGTATCACCACCGGAAGCCATGTGGAGAATATTTGCATTCGATCTGCAATATAAAACACACACTATATATAGGTTAGCAGTTCATTTAGAAAACCAACAAAATATTTTATTTACTGAAGGAAATGAAGAATCTGCATTAGCAAAGTCTTCAGAAACTACATTAACGGCTTGGTTTAAATTAAATTCAACATCGGTAGAGGCTAAAACTTATTTGTATACGGAAATACCCGAACATTACATTTTTGATCGCAAAAAGACATGGACTTTAAGACAGCGCATAAGTTATTTGATAATTCCGAGAATGTATAGTGTTAGTCCTAAAGAAGGTGAAAGGTTTTATTTAAGGTTATTGTTGCTTTATGTACGCGGCGCTACATGTTTCAAAGACTTGCGAACTCTCAATGGAATCGAATATTCCACTTTCCACGAAACAGCAAAACAATTAGGTTTATTGAATGATGCTACTCAATGGGATCGTTGTTTAGATGATGCTTCAATTTGTAAAATGCCCAAACAGCTACGACAGCTATTTGCTTTTATTTGCATTTTTTGCGAACCCTGCGATCCTAATTTATTATGGGATAATCATAAAGTAACTTTATGCGAGGATTATAGTTTAACTTATAACCAAGAAACTGCGGAACAGTTAGCTATCAATGACATCATTGATATTTTTAAATTACATAATTTCAATTATACTGATTTTGGATTTCTGGAATATCATAATGTAAATTTAGTTTTAGTTAGGGAAACATTTAACCAAACAGAAGAATTTGAGCAAGGGGTTAATTTTAGTAATCAATTAAATTCGGAACAGAAAAACGTATTTGATGAAATAATGCTTTGCATAAACAATGATAATGAAGAGCAAAGATATTTCTTTATTCATGGGTCGGGTGGTTCTGGGAAAACATTTCTTTATACTGCTTTACTACACGTCGTACGTGGAATTTGATTAACTGCTATACCTGTGACTTGGACAGGGATAGCTGCGACTTTACTGAAAGCGGGGAGGACAATTCATTCACAGTTTAAATTACCGGTTCCCCTAGATGGAAATTCAACTTCATCCATAAGGCACAACTCTATTGATGGGAAGTTATTAAAATCAGCTAAGTTAATTATATGGGACGAGGTTACAATGGCGCCTTACTTTGCTTTAGATGTAGTAGATATGTGCCTTCGCGATTTAATGAAAAATAATAAGCCATTTGGTAATAAAATCATTTTACTAGGAGGAGATTTTCGACAATGTCTTCCTGTTGTTAAACGCGGAACGGTTGCAGATATAGTTTCAACGTGTATTCAAAATAGCAAGTTATGGTCACTTTTCAAAATTAAGCATCATTTCAACGTGGTTATTACAACTTGGAGATGGACTAATTAATGATTGTCCAGGTAGTGTAGTAAACATGGTTAAAATTCCAAATAAATTCATTTCCGCCAAACCTTTAGTCGATGAAATATACGGCGATATTAATTTAGTTACTCTTGATGAATTAAAATCTCGCGTTATTTTATGTCCATTAAATGAAGACACACTACAGATTAATGAAAAAAATTTAAATTTATTGGATGGGGAACAAATTTGCTCTTTAAGTCATGACTCTGTTTTAACTGATTCTGATACAGAACAAAATCATTTCCCAGTAGAATTTTTAAATAGTTTGACACCATCAGGTATGCCTCCACATAAATTAAATTAAAAAATAGGTGCAATCATAATGCTTTTAGGAAATATGAATGCTAATAGTGGACTTTGCAATGGAACCCGTTTAATTGTAAAACATATCTATACATCTGTAATAGATGCAGAAATAATTACTGGAAGTCACACCGGTGATCGCGCTCTTATTCCTAAAATAGTGTTAGCTCCTTCTGATATAAATCTTCCATTTATACTTAAAAGAGTTCAGTTTCCTGTTCGATTAGCATTTAATAAATCACAAGGTCAAACTTTTGAAAAAGTAGGTGTTTTATTACGGGAAGCCGTTTTTACTCATGGCCAATTATATGTCGCGTTTTCAAGGGTTAAATCATCCAATAATTTAAAAATTGAAACATTAACTTCTGTTACTAAATCAAAGAAGGATACATTTACTTCCAATGTTGTAAAAATGTACTTCTATTAGAATAGATACCTCCAAATTATTCGAAATTATTTACTTTTTGCTATTTCATCTGCTATTCGAGTTTTATAAGTAATAATATTATAATTCATCATGTTCAGGTCAAATAATAGTGTCCTTAAATTTTAGATTCTCTTTACGTATTTTTCTTTTAGCAGTCATTTGTTAAACAAATACTCTAATCGGGAGAGTGAGATTATCATTTAATTGCTTCTAGATAGATATAATTGAGATTTATTTTTTAAGTTCTCATTATTTTTTTATTATATAGTTCACATTAATTTTTACTTAATTAAACTATTAACCTTAAAAACCTTCCATCGTCTTTACGATTCGAAATTATTTAATCTTTGCGATTTCACCTGTTTTCCGTGTTTTATAAGTAATGATGTTTTATTTTATCAGTTTTAACCCAAATAGTGCTTTAAATTTTAGATTCTCTTTAAGTATTTTTCTATTGGCTTTCATTTGTTAAACAAATACTCTGGTCGGGAGAGTGAGATTATCATTTAATTGCTTTTAGATAGGTATAATTAAGATTTATTATTTAAGTTCTTATTATTATTTTATTATTTTCCCTTAAATTTTAGATTCTCTTTACGTATTTTTCTATTGGCTTTCATTTGGTAAACAAATACTCTGGTCGGGAGAGTGAGATTATCATTTAATTGCTTTTGGATAATATAATAATAGATAATATAATTGAGATTTATTATTTAAGTTCTTATTATTATTTTATTATTTACCCTTAAATTTTAGATTCTCTTTACGTATTTTTCTATTGTCTTTCATTTGGTAAACAAATACTCTGGTCGGGAGAGTGAAATTATCATTTGATTGCTTTTAGATAGGTATAATTGAGATTTATTATTTAAGTTCTTATTATTATTTTATTATTTGCTCTTAAATTTTAGATTCTCTTTACGTATTTTTCTATTGGCTTTCATTTGTTAAACAAATACTCTGGTCGGGAGAGTGAGATTATCATTTGATTGCTTTTAGATAGGTATAATTGAGATTTATTATTTGAGTTCTCATTTTTATTTTATTATTTACCCTTAGATGAAAGTGTTATATATATTATATCGTGCGTACCAAGTGATGTACTCTTTGCCATTTTACCTGCCTTTCGTGTTTACTTAGTAATAGTGTTATATTTCATTGTTTTCAAGCCAAATAGTAGTGTTCTTAAATTTTAAATTCTCTTTCCGTATTCTTCTTTTAGCAGTCATTTGTTAAACAAATACTCTGATCGGGAGAGTGAGATTATCATTTAATTGCTTTTAGATAGGTATAATTGAGATTTATTATTTAAGTACTCATTATTACTTTATTATTAACTTTTAGATGTAAGTGTTATATATATTATATTGTATGTTATTGGCATTTTAATTGTTTTCAGATTACCACATATCCTTTTATGAATTCTTTCCTTTTTATAATCCTATGTTGGTTCTCTCCTCTCCCGACAACGAAGTTTCAAATTTATAAAATTCAGTCATCGCTGGTGTTGTCGCATGATTTATTTGATAACGTTTAGAAAAATACTCTTATTTACAAATCATTAATCGTAAAATTTTTAACTGTAGTCTAATGTGTAATAATTGTTACCAGATCAGTATTTTTATTACAACGTTTGCAGATAAATTAACTAAAAAGAATATTTCCTTTTTAAATTCTAAATTATGCTTTCATATTATTAATTATTAATACGAATTTTGCTATTACAAATAATTAACATTAAATATTAATATTAATATAGTATATATTAAGTTTTAAGTCTTTGCAACTAAGAAGTGTATAAAGTGTGTCTAGACCTACCAGTATTAAAGAATCATTTGTCTGAAATTCGTTAAAAAGTAACCTAAAATACCTTTATGACACAATTATATATATCATCATGATGATACAATCATATCATTATGCTGAGATTCTTTAAAATGCTAACATAACATTCTCAGGTATTATGCTTTTTAAATAGATTTTTAAACAAATGAATTATTACGTTTGATGTTGCAAAACATTATTTTTGTGTTTAATTTTTGTGAAATAACTACTACAAACATTATTACTATTCTATATTATCATTTTATTAAAAATAAATACAATATATTCTTCATGTTGTTTAAGACGATCATGCAAGTACGATGTAAATTAATGTTATTGTAATTTACAGAGCGAAAAAAGGGCCGTAGCAATAAGAAGATTTTAGTTGATCGTGTATATTTATAAAATACAACAAAGACCCGGCTTACGGGAAATTCATTATCTATTATTCTGATAAACAATTCAATGAAGCAGATATTGGTGCTGTTCATCACATGTACAAACTGTAAGTGCATAATTTATTTGTTTTGCATTCAGTACATTTTCTTTATTTATTTATTAAGAATGCTTCTTTTAGGAGGGGAATAATAAAGTGCTACTATTTAAAATGCTAAACCTGGAATAGTAATGAGATAATAACCGCCAACATCACAGAAGATTACTGTCCTACTATCACAGAAGATGTTATATCCACACCGATTAAGGCATGACAATCTGAAACGACAGCGCGTTAATAGCTATACGTTTATGAAGAAACAACAAGAAAGATAACAACATAAAAAATACAAATAATTCTGTTTACTGGTCAATGAAGAAATAAATTTAATTATGTATATTAAAGTGTACGAAAAATGAAGACGATGTATATAAATATATAATTAATATACGAGTATTTAACAGAAATATTAAAATTTAATTATGAAACATTTAAAAATTATTATAAAATTAGAATTTTAAATTTTTTTGATATGATATAATAAGTAAATCCTGTAGAATATTTGTTCCAATAAGCAATTTTAAAGTAGTAAATCATATTATAAGATGAAATACAACATCTTCATTTTAAAATATTTATTCATTTTATGTACGAGTATGATATCTCAAAAATAGCGACAGTGCTTTTCTAATTTTAATATGAAAATGAAATTACGTATTACTTTATGAAATTCAAATAATATATATTAAATAGACGTCGACGGGGGTAAAAGCTAGTCCTATATTATAATGTTCCAACTGTATGTTTATATTCTTATATGTTTATATTCTTATATGTTTGGTACTGAATTTTGTATGGCAGCGCGAAAACGGCTCCGGCGATCTTTTAAAAATTTCCTATTTCGTAGAGAAAAAAATTCTAAGACTTTTGGCGTCCCCGGATTTTTCCCTGAATTTCCTGGAAACCCGTAATTTAGGAAAAAATGGAAAAAAGTGAGCCCTTTTTTGCTGTATTACTTTTAATTCGTAAATTATAGAAAGATGAAATTTTGCATGTGTATTAAGGTATTCAATGCTGACATTTCTCAAAAATTAGAAATTCAAAAATTAAAAAAGGGTGGGTTGAAGAAATTCGGGGGCCCGGTAGGAAACGTCAAAGAAAGTTCATATTCTAAATTCTAGAATAATTAAGTATATTATCAATAATAGAAAATTCAAAATTTTATTTGGGGCACGGGGGACAATATTTTTCGAATGTAAAAATTGTGCTAGAAAGTTGAAATTTTGTATATAGGCTAACCTTGGTAACTTATTTACTAATCAAAAAAAATCCCAAATTTTGAAAAAAAGTTGGTCAAATAACGCATAAATTGAAAATATTTTTTATTTTAATATAAAAAATATATTTTCTTGGTCAGTTTGTATGAAAAATTAATTGTTATTATATGTAAAATTAAATAGGACGAGTTTATTTATTATTCCAATTTAAAAATGGAATTAAATTTTGACATGAAATTCAAGCCACACACAAAAAACAGACGTCGCTTGCGACGGGGGTAAAAGCTAGTCCTATATTATAATGTTCCAACTGTTTAAATCTATTCTTATATTCTTATCTACCTATTATAATGTTCGTAATGTTCCAATTTAACATGGAAAACCCATGAGAACTCATAGATATTTATATAGAGCGTTATATATTTATTTATTTATTTATTTATTTATTTATTTATTTATATATATATCCGGTAACAAAATCGTAAATGGTATCTTCTAAACGGCGCCTACAAAGTTCTTCAAATTTTGGTATGATGTAAAGGACGAATTTCTAAGACTTTCTACGTCCCTGAATTTCCGTGGAAAAACTTATACTGGAAAAACTGGAAAATTCGAAAAAATACTTTTGCTAATATCTGACGAACTAGAAAAGATAGAAAACTGAAATTTGGTATGTGTATTGAGATCATAATTGTGCACATTTTCTGATAGTTGGAAATTTGAAATTTGAGTTCAGTAGCGGCGCGAATTTCTGGGGGCAATGTTAGAATAGAGTTAGGACGTTCAAGTTTAATATGTAGGCTCGCTGTAGACAGTAATTAATGAAAAAAAATAAACAGCCCCAAATTTTCAGTGGCGGCGGGAGTTGAGACAATAAAAGCCAGAAATATTGAAAAAGAAGTATTAAAACTTTGGGTATGTATTAAGACACTAATTGTGCATCTTTGCCAATAATTGGATTACCAAAATTTTAATTCAGTAGCGGCGTGATTTTTTGGGGGCAATGTCGCAACAGAGCTAGAACGTTAAAATTTGGAACGGGGGCAATATATAGAGTGTTATTAAAGACACACTATAGAAATTTGCAACTTTCCAGAGGCGGCGGGCGCTGGGGGCCAAAAACCAGAAATATGAAATATATAGAGATAAAAGGCTATTGTTTAGAATATATGTTCTTAGATACAAATAAAATAGATCCCCGTGCTAAACTTTAACAAACTTGTTCAGTAGCGGAGGTTTGTGGGGGGTACTAATGCTGAAATATAAATACAAAGCTGAAATTTAGTATGCAGATATAGATTGACATATTTATTACGAAAATATAAAAAAAAAATACATTTTCTTTAGTTCAACATTAGGGCAGAGGTAATAAACTGATGATAAGAACGATAAAGAGGTACATATTTGGACTTTAATTCAGTAGCGGAGATATGTGAGAGGCTCTAATGCTAAAATGAACAAAACTGGAAAATTCGAAAAAATACTTTTGTAAATATCTGACGAACTAGAAAAGATAGAAAACTGAAATTTGGTATGTGTATTTGGTATGTGTAGATCATAAATGTGCACATTTGCCAATACTTGGAGACTAGAAACTTAAGTTCAGTAGCGGCGCGAATTTCTGGGAGCAATGTTGGAATAGAGTAAGGACGTTCAAATTTAATATGTAGGCTCCTTGTGGACAGTAATTAATGAAAAAAATAAACAGCCCTAAATTTCCAGTGGCGGCGGGAGTTCAGACAGTAAAAAAATTTAATTTAAATTAAAATTTAATATTGAAAAAATAATATTAAAACTAAGGTTATGTATTAAGGCACTAATTGTGCATGTTTGCTAATAATTGGAATATCAAAATTTGAATTCAGTAGTGGCGTGAATTTTTGGTTGCAATGTAAAATAAACAGCCCCAAATTTCCAGTGGCGGCGGGAGTTGAGACAGTAAAAGCCAGAAATATTGAAAATGTAGTATTATAACTTAGGGTATGTATGGAGACACTAATTGCGCATGTTTGCCAATAATTAGATTACCAAAATTTTAATTCAGTAGCGGCGTGATTTTTTGGGGGCAATGTCGCAACAAAGCTAGAACGTTAAAATTTGGAACGGGGGCCATATATGGAGTGTCATTAAAGACACACTATAGAAATTTGCAACTTTCCAGAGGCGGCGGGCGCTGGGGGCCAAAAAACAGATATTTGAAATAAATGGAGATGAAAGGCTATAGTTTAGAATATATATTCTTAGATACAAATAAAATAGATCCTCGTGCTAAAATTTGACAAACTTGTTCAGTAGCGGTGGTATGTTGGGGGTACAAATGCTAAAATTTAAATACAAAGCTGAAATTTAGTATGCAGATATAGATTGACATATTTATTACGAAAATATAAAAAGAACTACATTTTCTTAAGTGCAACATTAAATTGGGGGGGGGGGGGTGATAAACCAAGTATAAGAACAATATAAAGGTACAACGATGATATTTTGCATGTAGAATATTAAATAGAAGCTAAATAGTTCTCTATAAGTCAGATATTCAAATTACATTCAGTAGTAGAATTGGATTGATTTTTGGTGCATTTGTTGTGCTGTGAAATCGAACAGGAGTGAGGGGTATAGGGGGGAAATAGTTAACAGCCTTAAATATAAAAAAATAGAAAAAGTGAAAAAATAGAAACTATGCATGTGCATATTTGCGAAAATAAATTTAACCTTAGTAGCGGCGTGAAATTGGGGAAGTGGGGGCGGGAAAACGCTTTGCCAAAGAACTCAATTTTGAAATTTCGATCATTTATAAAAGTAGGGGTAGATAAAGGTAGTGAGAGTTGTTACAAGCAAAATAGATTGCTATGCCTAAAATTTGACAATTTTATTTCAGGAGCGGGGATTAATGGGAGACTAATATTATACCGTAAATATAAATACGAAATATAGAGTGTAAGATTACAGTACAGTTTTAATCATGTAAATGAATTGCTGTAATAGCGAATTAGTAGTGTCTGATTGGAGAAGAGTGTGGCGCTGGGGTTCAGTTCTAAGTAACGGTGGTGTTAGAAGTAGTGGCGATAGATTATAATGGCTCTGGGAGGTAACCGTATTGCAGAATATGTGCTTTGGTGCTGAAAGTGTGGGTGGCGGGGTATGGGTATTGAATCGAAAGTGCAATAACGGTAAGGAAAAGGCCTAGAGATGAGATTATTAGGAGCGAACTGCTAGGCTTTCTTAAAAACATAAATGAATTGATGTAATTAGTAGGTTTACATTGAAATTAGTAAAAATTTTATCAAAGATTTACCTTATCGAATAATTATTAAAAAATAATGTACTTCTAAGGATGAAATTTAGTATGCAGGTTGCCAGTAAAGTATTAATTTGGAAAACTAATTGTTAAGAGATTAGTACGCAGGGGGTGGAAGCGCAGAATTATTTAATGTTTGCGCTAAAACGAGGGGTATAGGAAAGTGCCCTAATAAGCGATGATGTTCAGTTAAACTGTAGTGTTGCAAGTGGGCGCATTATGGCAAAGGTGCAGATGATTACATTTAAAAGTGCGAGAACGATACAGAGCATGGAGCAAAGAGGTGATTGATGTTTAGGGGCGGGGCAGTGGACATTGTTCAATACTGTGCTTTATTATGGTAAATGATAATTTTACGCAGCGGGGGCGCTGTGAAAGTACTCAAAAGACCGACGATGCTCAGGGAAGAAGCGATGCAGAGTGCTAAAAGTAGGAGGCGCTTCATGGCAGAAGTTTAGAGGAATCAAATTAAAAGTTCGGAAACGTAAAAGAGCATGGAGCCAAGAGGTGACGATTGGGGCTTATGGGCGGGGGCACTGGAGACTGGTCAATACAGTGCTTTATAACAGTAAATAAAGGAATTATAACAAAATAAGGAAATATAAATTTAAAAAATGATATATTTTTGCGAAAATTACTTAAAAATAATATTTTGCATTATTTTCAATTTATCAAATAACTTTTTTTTATTCACAAATATTAGATACACGTCGCTTTGCGACGGGGCGAAGCGCTAGTCATATATTATAATGTCCCAGGTGTATATTTATATGTTTATATGTTTGTTTGTTGCTGAAATTCGTATGGTAGAATGAGAACGGCTCCGTCAATGTTTTTGAAAATTTGCTATTTCGTAGAGAAAAAAATTCTAAGACTTTTGGCGTCCATGAATTTTCCCCTGAATTTCCTGGAAATCCGTAATTTTGGAAAAACTAAAAAAAAAAATTTTACATTTTGCTCAATAACTTTTAATTCGTAAAAGATAGAAAGTTCAAATTTTGCATGTGTATTAAGATATTCAGGTATAAGGTATTAAATGCTGACATTTTTTAAGAATTAGAAATTCAAAAATTGAAAAAGGAGGGGTTGAAGAAATTCGGGGGCCCGGTATAGAACTGTGTAGAAAGTTCATATTCTGGATTCTAGAATAATTAAGTATATTATTAATAAAAAAAAATTCGAAACTTCGAAATTTATTTGGGGGCAGTGTTTGCCGAGAGTAAAAATTGTGCTAGAAAGTTGAAATTCTGTATATAGGCTAACCTTGGTAACTTATTTACGAATCAGAAAAAAAATACCAAATTTTGAAAAAAAATTGGTCAAATAACGCATAAGTTAAAAATATTTTTTATTTTGATAAATATTTTTTTTAGTCAATTTATTATTGAGCGAGTTTATTATTTGTTTCAATTTAAAAATAGAGTTAAATATGAAATGTTATTACGAATTATTTTATTGAATTCAAATCATACACGCCAAAAAGTCATCGCTTTGCGACGGTGGTAAACTCAACTGGAATTTAAATTTTTATATGAAGTTCAAGCCACACACAAAAGACAGACGTCGCTTGCGACGGGGGTAAAAGCTAGTTTCCATATAAAACAATAAGAGTAACAAAAATACATGTGATGAAGGCAATTTAATATATTCAATAAACACACAAAAACAAAAGCTAATTAATAACAAAGCCAACTAATTATGACAAAATTCAAAAAGATCAACTTGTTTGGTGTTTATTTCCAATTAGAAAATATTTTTAATAAATTACCTCTTTTATGAATGAGTTAAAGCCAAAATTTATCCAATTTTACAAACTTCTTTGGAACTATTATGTTTTATAATAATAGCTATCTCTTTAATATTGCCAAAAAGGTTATTTATTAGAATAGGTCTATATTTGATAGATTTATGTAATGTGATTTTTGTTTTAATAAATTATCCTTTTATATTAAATTTACAGTTATTTGTTAAAAATGTATCACTCAGTAGGTTATTGTGTATATTATTTTCTCGTAATAAATATCTTAGTTTATAGTTAAGCTGAAACATTACTTTATGGTTATATGGTAAGTTATAGATGGTGATATTGTATTAAAATGACAATCGACTAACAAATTTGTATTACCACACCATGTTTTTTAAATATAAAAACGTTAATAAGTTTGCACATGATTGAGCTATAGGATATGCATTTAATATTTTCATATTCGTACTTATATTTAGTTAATATTATAAACTATTGTTGAAAATGTATATATCTATCGGTCAGTTCAATACGGGGTCAAGTCTGAAATTTGAGTTTTGAGATATTCAGTAATTATATATTCTTCTAATCATGAACAAGTTATTACTTATAACTTTAAATATGCTTTCCTAAACTATCGTAACTTTAACTATAGCAATATATAGTATATATAAACGGTATTCGTGGGTTACTTAACTTATTTGAATTAGGAGTCTATCAACGACTTTTGGATGTCTGCATTTTATTTTGGTTTTCATGTAGCAGCAAGTTTCACAAAATCCTGCACTGATAGTGGTAGTTTTCCTATAGCAATGTTTTATTACCTTTATTGTTATATATAACATCACTATTTTAGAACTTGATATAAGGGTTTCTTGCATTTCAAGTAATTAAAAACTTATTTGTTTTACTTTAAAATTTATATTTATTATATAATATATAAATGAATTACAAATATAAAGGTAAAGTAATTAATATGCTACATAATAAATTGGTTATTCAAATTTTTCATTTATAAATCTCATAAATTGTTTTTAGAGTATATCTAAAGATGAAAATGCTTTAGAGCAGTCACTATTTTGTTCAGAATTTTTAAATGTTTTCCTTATCTTATCTTATGTTCTAAGTGCTTCATCCAATGATAAAACTTTGTTTTCTTTAGCATTCATTTTGCTGCTATTTTTATTACATGTAGAGTGATTATAGCCATTGTCATTACATGTTTTATGGTTTACATATTTTTTTTCAGAGTTCTTGTTTTTTCATGCCTCTAATTTTCCATTAACGTATTTATTAGTATTTTTTCCTCTATTAGTTTCGACGTTTCGATTATTTAGGGAATATATAAGTAGATGAGGAGAGCTGGTTCTGGCTTAAATTTGAAATTGAGTTGGAAATTATTGGAGTGGGGATGCATTTAGGTCACGATATGCAGAGGGGGCGTGGCTAGACTTGAAAGAATGTAAAAGGGGGGTAAGGGTGGAAGGAATATAGGTCATATGATCTAATGCCATGTATAAGCTGTGTTGTGATTGGTTTAGAAGATGATGACGTCAGTACAGCTTTTATCTGTTGGTACAGTGGTATGAGTGAGAAAGCAATAGTGGTAAAGAGTGAGATACCGATATTAATTCTTATGTTTGATTTGTTATTGGTTATAAGATTATAACGTTGTAGGTGTAAAAGTGTTAGTTATATGTTATAATGACGTTATATTACACATGGTGGGGTATAAGAAGATGATGACATCATTACAGACTTTATCTGTTGGTACAGTGGTATGAGTGAGAAAGCAATAGTGGTAAAGAGTGAGATACCGATATTAATTCTTATATTTGATTTGTTATTGGTTATAAGATTATAACGTTGTAGGTGTAAAAGTGTTAGTTATATGTTATAATGACGTTATATTACACATGGTGGGGTATAAGAAGATGATGACATCATTACAGACTTTATCTGTTGGTACAGTGGTATGAGTGAGAAAGCAATAGTGGTAAAGAGTGAGATACCGATATTAATTCTTATGTTTGATTTGTTATTGGTTATAAGATTATAACGTTGCAGGTGTAAAAGTGTTAGTTATATGTTATAATGACGTTATATTACACATGGTGGGGTATAATATGAAAGGTTATAGTATAATTTGTGATATATATTCTTTAGGATTGTTAAACATAGATTTTAACAATAACTATTACAATAACAGTGTTAAATTATTTATAACAGTGTATTTATAGCGCACGTGTTAAAACTGTGTAAGAAACTTTGGACACAAGCGCATTAGTTCGAATTCACCAGAAAAAAACCTGATAAAACACATGTTCTCATGAGAACTTTGTATATAAATTATTCTTATGCAATAGTGAAGTTATTGAAATATTAGACTCGGACGATGAAACTGTACAAGTGTTAAACTCTGATGACAAAATTGTAAAAGTATAACATAGTGATTAATGCATATTTTTTTATGTAAAACTCTATAAATAAATGAACTTTTAAAAACAATTGTGATTTATATTTTGATTTTCAAACTGAAATATATAATTTACAATGGATAACGGTTGTAAGATTATTAAGCATATGAGAACAATTATTGAACATTTGAATAGTTCAAATTATTCAAGTATTCAGTGGAAAAAGTGGTCTGATTATAATAAAATAAATATAAAGTTGTTAAATAAGTTATTAAAAAATAATAAAAATACCTATTCAATTGGATATAAGCGAAGCATTGAAAGCAATATAAGTGTCTTAAAATATTTTCAAACATTGTTAGAAAATAAACAAAAAGTTGGAGGAGGAACTATAAATAGTATAAAACGTAGTGATCGGATTAAATGGCAGGAAATAAATTCATCATTTAAAGGACGTGTTAGAACAGGAGTGTTAATTAATTTAAGTCACATTGATCCATTACAATTTTTGAACGATGCATTTTATATGTTTGCATCTAGAATTAAAAATGCTTTAAAAAAATATAGTGCTTTAAAAGTTAACGTAATATTTTGTGGTGAATTTGTTTTACCATCAGCTAAAGAAGAAGAACATATATTTGAATACAAATATTTTAATACTAAAAACAATGAAATTTTTGTATCAACAGATTTAAAACATTGGTATAAGAAAAATGTTATTGATGTTGTGTTAAAAGATTTAGAAACTTTTCAAGAAAATCAAAGTGGATGGGCTCTATATAAAATAGTGAATATGATAGTAAATATAAATCAATTTGTTCAATTTTATTGTTCATCATTTATTGACTTACCAGTTGAAATAAAACAAAAAAAGGCTGTAATAAATGTTCAGAATGAGGATGATAAATGTTTTGTATGAACAGTATTATCAGCGCTTTATCCAGCAAAATATAATGCTGAAAAAGTATCGTCTTATAAGAAATATATAAATTGTCTTAATTTAAATGGTATTAAATTTCCAATGACGTTATCACAAGTTTCAAAATTTGAAAAACTAAATAATATAACAATAAATGTGTATATTTTAAAAAAGGGCAAGAAAACATTTGAAACTATTCCTGTATATGTAAGTAAAATATATGAAAGTAAACATATACATTTATTAATGATTCAAAGTGATTATGAAGTAGAAGATGAAGAAGAAGAAGAAGAAGAGGATGAAGAAGATGTTGTTAAAAGTAATAATGAGGAATGTGACAATAAAATAAAATTTAATTTTTGTTGGATAAAGAATTTATCAAGACTTGTTAGTAATCAACTTTCAAAAACAAATCATAAAAAATTTATATGTGATCGATGTTTACATTTCTTTAGATATGAGTACAAGTTTAAGGAACATTTACAAGACTGTGTTGGATTAGGTCTAAGACCAGTTAAACCGATAATGCCAGATGAAAATTCTAATATACTTGAGTTTAAAAACTTTAAGAGAAAAATTAGAAATGCATGTGTTATTTATGCAGACTTTGAAAGTATATTGGATAGTAATGTGACAAATATTGAAACCAAGGGGGTATATCAAACATATATTGCACATAGCGTTGGATATTATGTAAAATATTCATATGATGACTCTAAATCTTATTATAATAGTTATCGTGGTGAAGATTGCGTTCAGTGGTTTGTAAATGAATTAAAAGAGATTGCTTATAATGTTGAGGATATAATAAAAAATGTATTACCAATGAAAACATTGACGGCTCAACAAAAGATGGAATATTTAAATGCAATAAATTGTCATATATGTGAAAAACCGTTGCAACAAGACCGTGTTCGAGATCATTGTCATTTAACAGGAAATTATAGAGGACCAGCTCATAATGAATGTAATTTAAGTTATAATGAAAGTTATATGATTCCAATAATTTTTCACAATTTATCATATTATGATTCACATTTTATAATAATTGATTTAGCTACCGGAATAAGTGGAAGAACCTCTGTGCTACCAATTAATAAAGAAAAATATATTTCATTTACGAAATATGTGTATGGAACTAATATTTCATTAAGATTTATTGATTCATATCGATTTATGGCTAGTTCTTTAAGTAATTTAGCATCTTATTTACCAAATAATAAACTAAAAAATTTAAAATCAGAATTTAACAATTTAAGCAATGAAGAATTTACTTTGTTAAGTAAAAAAGGTGTATTTCCTTATGATTATATAAATTCCTAAGAAAAGTTAAATGAGACAGCTTTACCACCTCAGGATAATTTTTTTAATTTATTAAATGATAGTAACTTATCAGATACAGATTACAAACATGCACAAGACATACGGAATACATTTCATATCAAAACACTTGGTGAATATTCAGATTTGTACTTAAAAACCGATGTGTTATTACTTTGTGACATATTTGAAAATTTTCGAGATAATTGTTTAGACACGTATAAATTAGATCCAGTGCATTATGTTTCTGCCCCAGGGTTATCTTGGGATTCTATGTTAAAAATTACAAAAATTAAACTTGAATTGTTTACTGATATAAATATGTGGCTATTTATAGAGAAGGGTATCAGAGGTGGTATAAGTCAATGTTCAAACAGATATGCAGAGGCCAATAACAAATACATGAATGAAAAGTATAAACCTGAATTACCTTCTAAATATCTAATGTATTTCGATGTTAATAACTTATACGGTCAAGCAATGTCTCAATTCCTACCATATGGAAATTTTAAATGGTTAAACAACCAGGAAATATTGGAAATAAGTAATACTATATGCAATTTGTCAGAAACTAGCAATACTGGTTACATTTTAGAAGTAGATTTAACTTATCCTCAAAGTTTACATAATCTCCATTAAGATTTACCGCTTTGTCCTGAGCATTGTATTCCACCGGGAAGTAAACATAAAAAACTTTTAACTACTTTATATGATAAGGAGAAATATATAATTCATTATAGTAATTTAAAGCAATGTATACATTTAGGAATGCAAGTATTAAAAATACATCGAGTTTTAAAATTTAGTCAATCACCGTGGCTAAAAAACTATATCGATTTAAATACAGAAAAAAGAAAAATGGCTACCAATGATTTTGAAAAAAACTTGTATAAATTAATGAATAATAGTGTATTTGGTAAGACAATGGAAAATGTTAGAAAACATCGTGATATAAAATTAAAAACAAAATGGGGTGGTCGTTATGGAGTAAAAAGTTTAATAGCACGACCTAATTTTCATAGCCGAACAATTTTTAATAAAAATGTTGTGGCTATTGAACTTTTAAAACCTAATATTACATTTAATAAACCTATATATGTTGGCTTTTCAATATTAGATTTATCTAAAACAGTAATGTATGATTTTCATTATAATTATATGCAAAAAGAATTTTTTAATAATAATTTAAAGTTATTATATATTGATACTGACTCGTTAATATATGAAATTATCACATCAGATATTTATGAAACTATAAAACGCGATATAAGTAAGTTTGATACAAGTGATTATAAAGAAAACAATCAATATAATATTCCCCGTGTAAATAAAAAGGTATTAGGTTTAATGAAGGATGAAAATAACAGTAAAATTATTACTCACTTTATAGGACTAAGATCGAAAATGTATACAATAAAAGTTAATAATAATGATATTATAAAAAAAATAAAAGGAGTAAAGACAAGTGTAGTAAAAAACCATATTTCTTTTGAAGATTATGAAAATTGTTTAAGAACTTTAAATGAAAAAAAATGTACTCAAAGAGGAATAGTTTCAAAATTGCATAATGTGTACTCTATTAAGCAAACAAAAATTGCTTTAAGTCCTTTTGATGATAAACGGTGTATTATAAAAAATAGTACCGATACTTTGCCTTGGGGTTTTGATAGTTTTAGTGAGAGCGATTTATTCTTATAAGTATATTTTTAATGTAAAAATAAATACATATTTATAATTACCAATAGTTTTATTTATTTAAAATGTTATACAATATTTTTAGCATCTATCCAACTGTTATGAGATTTATCTAAACCTAACCACTTTACAAAAACTCTTTTTCCTTTTTTCTGTAAAACTTTCTCAACTAGATATATATCTGGATATTTTGTTTTTTGTAGTTCTTGTTCGTAAAACGCGCCTGCAATTGATTGGCCAAGAGAATCATTAAGTAAATATGTGACTGGATTAGTTAGTTGTACTTTTGATATAGTAAATATTTCGGTACTCCAGTTAGGAGTATACCCTTTTGCAAATAATGATTTGGTTTTGCTTAAACGAACATAATCTCCAACTTTATATCGACTTTAACCGACCCTTTTTATTCTATTGTATACATTTCCTAATAATTTTTTTTATTTTTTATTGATACTTGAGATGGCTTCATATTAATTGTTGAATGATGAGAATTATTATATTTCTTAACAAGTGCATCAATGTTTTTAATCCAAATATAGTTGCCTTTTATACTAAAATCTTTCCACATGGCATTTTTTAGAGTTCTATTAAATCTTTCAACAATCGATGCTTTCATATTACTAAATGTACTATAATGGTTTATATCATACGAATCTATAACTTTTTTAAATTCAGTGTTATAAAATTCCTTTCCATTATCTGTTTGTAAGTTTTTCGGAACCTTATTCTTATTTTTTAATAAAATATTTTCAAATGCAACAGTAACGTCTTTTGCAGATTTTGATTTTACTGGAACTGCCCATGCATATTTAGAAAATATATCAATTACTGTGAGTAAATACTTGTAACCTTTGTTTTCTTTTGCATACGGAATCATTTCTACTAAATCAGCTTGCCAAGAATCATTTAGACCTTTTATGATTACATGTCTACGCTTATAGTTTTTAAGTGCAGGTTTATGTAACTCATTAATTATACCTATTTTTGTTTTGCTCATACTTATTATTACACAAAATTTATCAAGAACTAATATCTAAACTATGTATTGTTTTTAATTCTGTAATTAATGTTGCAATTTTTTTATTTACTTCAATAAAGTTATTAATATAAGCATCATGAATATCTTTCTCTACAGCTTTTAAACGTCTATCTATAATAATTAAATCATTTTTTAATACTGTTTCGTGCCGAGTAATTTTTTTCTTATGTATATGTACTCCAAATTTGTTAATAGTCATGTTACTTACATGAGTAGTTATAAATTAATGAAAAAGAAGGGAATGTGTTTAAGTATTTATATAATAATATTAGCTTCTTTTAATTCTTCAACTATTGAAATATGTTCATTGTCATGTGATGTATTGCCCGCCATTTTTGAACTAATAAGTAGTTGTAATCTTTCAACTAATTCATTTGGGTCATCCCAGTAAATGAAATCCTTTTGATTATTGTTTAAAGTCATAAAGTTTGGTATTAAATTGCCACCTCCTAAACGTTTATTATTTTGTAAACCAACTGAAGTCATAAAGTTTGGTATTAAATTGCCACCTCCTAAACGTTTATTATTTTGTAAACCAACTGAAGACGTATTCTGCAAAAGTCTTGATCGAACGTTTTGTAATCTTTCTGAAGAATATGGTGTTGAAGACGCTGGGGCACTTAATTTTGTTTGAGGAGGAAATAATAGCGATATAATTTTTTTATATTTTATACCTTTGTTAGATTTAATTTTACCATTAGGTAAATATAATGTTCTATGTGCATTTGTATCAGTTAAAATTGTTTTATAATCCTCTAAATCTTCCTCACTATAAATATTTGCGCTTGGATCTATTTTAAAAAGCAATTCATATAATCCGGGGGATGACTTATATTTTTTATTTCCTATTATAATACCCTCTTTATTAAACGTAACCAGTGTTTTTCCTAATATTAAATTACCATCTTCTAAATTTATACCAAATGTATGATCAAATATACTTGGATCACCTTCTCGTCTATTAAAATCAATTAAATATTGAAAGGCGTATTTATCAACTTGTTTTTTATAATTTTCTTCAACTTCAGACAGTTTTATAGATGTCTTAAATAAGTTTGAATCATGTACTCTACTATATTCTAAGGGTTCATTTGATTCAAAAACTTCATCATCTAACTGACTAAGTTCCATTGTTGGTTCTTTAGCTAATGTTAAATCATTTTGCTGTTCTGGTATAAATGTAGTGTCTAGGGGTTCTTTTAACATGTTATTTAACTTAGATTTAATTGTTTTAACCTTGAAATCATACGGTTTTGTATCAATATCTTGTTTGATTGGTTGCGCTAATTTAATATTAAAAGTACTTTTATTAGCTAGTATATTTAGTGGTGTAGTTATTGGTTCAAGCTGTTTGTCAAAGTACCTTTGTGCCTCAGATTCTCCTAGTTTTAATGCGAGATACTTTTGTCTTATAGAATCGCTTGATTTAATAATATCGCGTGTTAATTTTTTATCTTCATCATTAGTCATATTGCTTATTATTTTACGTTTACTATTCCTTTTTTTAAATCTGGTAGGAGGAGTCTTTATTTTAACCACAGTATTTTTTGCACGCTTCTTTGATTTAAACATGGTTACATGCAAACTTTATGCAACTTGAACGTAATGGGAACGTAATTTGAACGTAAATTAAACGTAATGGGAACGTAATGGGAACGTAATCAATGTAATTTGAACGTAAATTAAACGTAATGGGAACGTAATCACTGTAATTTGAACGTAAATTCAACGTAATGGGAACGTAATCAATGTAATTTGAACGTAAATTCAACGTAATGGGAACGTAATTAATGTAATTTGAACGTATTCAATGTTTATTAGGATAATAAATGCATGTTATTATGAAGATGGTTACCTCAACACTGATTATTATTGTAAAGGTTACTTGGTTATATCTAAAAACATATCAAATCCTTTTCTGTATCGCCCTTTATTTAAGTCACTATTTTTATCTATTACCATAAAGGAATATTTATTTGAATCCCAACATAAATTACAAACATGTTTAAACTCTAGAAAACTTGGAAAGTCAAAGTTAACATGATCATCATATATATGCTTTAAATTTAAGTCATCTTGCTTGAATAATATAATAAAATTAGTATTATCCCGTATTAATTGCTTTGGAATTTTGCTGTAAGTCTGACATAAATAGAAAGAGTCTATCAAATTATGACGGCCCATGCTAAAAAAATTTCGAATATTATTTTGTTTATCGCAAGCAACATCATCAAATATGAATATAGAATTTGGGCTAGCATCTTCAGGTCTAATAATCTCTTCATTGTCAGTGTATGTATAGTATCCCATACCATTAATATTCTTCATAATTTGTTGTAATATTTTAAATTTTGGTTGATATAAAGATTTTGAATAAATGTATATATTTTTAAATCGCAACCCATTTGGATGTTCAATTAGATTAAACATAACATTAGTTTTTCCACAGTTTGAAGGTCCACAAATAATGCATCTAATGTCGTTTGGTAAAAGTGATCCATGTTTTGAATTATTAGTGTAATTATTACTTTGATTATCTACATTCTTTACAGAAAGAGTTTGTTTTTGCTTTAGAAACTTCATTGTTTAACCAGGCATGTGTTATAAACTAATGGAATACATTTTAAATGTTTAATCTTTATATATGAAAATATTATAAAGTATAAAATTGGATGATAGCACATACTTTGGTCAGTATGATAAAAGTAATAAACTAATAGAATACATTTTAAATGTTTAATCTTTATATATGAAAATAATATAAAGTATAAAATTGGATGATAGCACATACTTTGGTCAGTATGATAAAAGTAAAGAAAGGTGATGGTCTTATTGATAAACTAATCAATAAATTACCTTTTGAGTTGCACTTGCCTGGATACAACTATTGCGGTCCTGGAACACGTTTAATAGAACGTTTAAACCGAGGAGATCAAGCAGTTAATGCATTGGACTCAGCTTGCAAAGAACATGACATTGCATATCACCGCTATAAAGATTTAAGTAAAAGACACGTAGCTGATAAAATACTGATTGAGAAAGCTTGGAAGCAATATTTTTCTAAAGATTCAAAGTTAAGTGAACGTTTAGCATCATTACTTGTTGCTAATATCATGAATATAAAAACCAAACTTGGAATGGGGTTGAAACGAAATAAAAAAATTAAAAAGAAGAAAATAAAGGGTAGCGGAAAGGTCAAGCATAGTATGGCAGCATAAAAGAAAGCTATTCTTAATGCTCGTGGTGCGCTAAAAAATACTTTAAAATTACCCTGATAATCCTAAGAGTGTGTCAAAAGCTATTAAAATTGCATCACAAGCCGCAAAACAATCAATTAATAAAAAGTCAAAATTTAAAGTTAATAAACTAAGAATAATTCCTATACCAAAAGTAGGTAATTTTCTACCATTTCTAATTCCATTATTTGCGGGATTATCAGCACTAGGTGGATTGGCAGGTGGTGTTGCAGGTGTTGCAAAAGCAATAAATGAGGCAAAGGATGCAAAAAAAATGTTAGCAGAAACTCAAAAACATAACCAAACTATG
Source organism: Panorpa germanica (assembly GCA_963678705.1). NCBI lineage: Eukaryota > Metazoa > Arthropoda > Insecta > Mecoptera > Panorpidae > Panorpa > Panorpa germanica. The sequence continues at coordinate 485,224 of CAVMBN010000126.1, forward strand.
GAGGAAATTGCTATTGGAAAATCTGGCAAAGGAATTTATTTAAAACCTTATAAAAAAGGGTTAGGATTATATATTAATCCGTATCCAAAAAACTTTCGTTGAAGCTACCTAAACGAGCCCTTACTGATGTTGATTTAAGAAAATATGCCAAGAAATTTAATATCCCTCACTTTAGAGGGGTATTCATGAGAAATGATTTGCCTAAAAAAATGTATATAAATGAAAGTGGTATAATAAATTTAGATGATAAAACATCAGTAGGAACACATTGGGTAGCTTACATAAAAAGAAATAAAAATATTTTATATTTTGATAGTTTTGGTAACCTTCAACCTCCAATAGAAGCAATTGAATACTTTAAAAATAATACTATTCAATATAACTATGATAGATTTCAAAAATTTAATACTGTAAATTGTGGACATTTATGCTTACACTTTTTGTATTCAAATTCTTATATTTATAATAAATAATATATTGCTATAAATACCTGAGTTTTATTTTTAATTTGTTATTACTATAACTAAGCTTATCGTGAAAGGATTTTTAAATAAATAATAATGTCTATGACATTTACAATTATTGGAAATAAATCCGTATTAAGCGCCGATATTTTCCCTCCTATAGATTTGTACGATGAACAGTTTGAATTGGGAATAGTCGACTTTCAGACATTTAATTCAATACCAAACATTGACGACACTAACAATAAATTTTATTATGGAGATGGTAAAGTTATTTCAATACCAGTGGGTTCATATGAATTGGAAGATATTCAGGAATATTTAAGGTTAAGCATTGGTGATTCTAGAGTAATAAAACACAACAGCGAATTTAAGGACAAAACTGATAAGCAAATAAAAGAAGTATTTTTAAATTTAACTGCAAATACAAATACCCTTCAAAGTGAGATAATATGTACTGAAAAAATAGATTTTTCGAAAGAAAATTGTATTGGTTCATTACTAGGATTTAATAAGCAAGTATTAGAACCTAATAAATTACATGTATCTAACTTACTGGTAAACATTATTAATGTAAATAACATACGTATTGAATGTAATATTACATCCGGTTCCTATCTAAACGGACGTTTAGTACACACAATTCATGAGTTTTCACCTGCAGTTCCACCAGGATATAAGATAATAGAAATTCCAAAGCAAATCATTTATCTTCCAATCGTTGTACAGAAAATAGATAATATTTCTATAAAAATTGTTAATGAAGAAGGTGAACTTATCAATTTTAGAAAAGAAAAAATTTCCTGCAGATTGCACATACGAAAGATTCAATAATGGGTATATGTCATAATTTAAAAACAATATATAATTCGTCGTTTAATCAAACTCAGCGTAGTCCAACCAAGCCTTTTAAGAGGACACCATTAAAAAATAAACAGTTTCTTAAGTCGTTAGGATTTAAAATAAATACTCTACAATGACCGCTCATATGCTTAATATTGAAGATAAAATCGTTTTCGATGAATCTATAAGTCAATATGAGATACATACATATAATCCATATTCTACAACTACTTTTGAAAATAATGACGAAATCCGTATCCCAATAAATCAACATAATGTTTTTACTTTACCATCTGAATCATATTTATATATTGAAGGCAAGACAAAATACACAACAAAAGCTACACCAGTCTTCATACTAAATGGCATTCTATATTTGTTTGAAACTATAAGATATGAAAAAAATTCTGTTGAAATTGATTCAAATAGAAATCCTGGTATAACATCTACTATGAAAGGTTATGTTTCGCATAACAATAACGATATTCATGTTCAAAATTTTGGCTGGTGTGATAAGAATACCAATATAATAGATAAAAATGGAAACTTCAGTGTATGTATTCCTCTTAAAACGATATTTGGTTTTTGTGAAGATTTCGAAAAAATTATTTTACCAGTAAAGCATGAATTAATATTAGTTCGATCAAAAAACGATAATAACGCTATTTGGATAGAAGAACTAAAAGATGTATTACCAAAAGTTGTCATTGAAAAGATTTCTTGGCGAATGCCCCACGTTCAAGTCTCAGACAAAAAGAAATTGGATTTATTACAAACAATAGAACGTGATAGATCATTATATATTGGTTTTCGAGCGTGGGAACTATACGAATATCCTGCCTTGTCAAGTTCAACAAATCAAACCTGGTCAATAAAAACAACTACATCTCTTGAAAAACCACGTTATGTCATATTAGGATTACAAAGGGAATCTAAAAATGACATTACAAAGGATATGAGTAAATTTGATACTTGTAATTTAAGAAATGTAAAATTATATTTAAATTCTGAAATATACCCATACGACAACTTGAACTTGGATTATAATAATAATAAATATTCGGTAGCCTATGAAATGTATGCAAATTTTTAAAAATCTTACTATGATAAAAATCCAAACCCTGTTTTAAATTTAAAAGATTTTAAAGAAAAAGCACCCCTAATAGTTATAGATTGTTCGAAACAAAACGAATTTCTAAAATCTGCCCCAGTGGATACTAGACTTGAATTAGAAACATCAGAAATGATTGTTGGTTTGGTTCGCGCCTTTGCCCTAATTATACACGACAAAATTATTGAGTATAAACCTTTATCTGGAATTGTTAATAAAATTACATAAATAATGTTTATAAGAACTAGTATATGTAAAACCATCAAAGAATAATCACCTGCAAACGCAAGAATGAATTCAAATTTTTTAAATAAATATGAAGAAGTTTCGAAAACGATTTCAAAAGTTGGAGCTGTTTTAAAAAAATATAAAGAAAATGAGTGTTTACTAGAAAATCTTACTGATGAAGAATTACATTATTTACCGACAGAGTTCTTTTTGCATTATATAATGTTTTCCACCGATATTGAACAAAACTGGAACCGGCTTCCAATACATTTAAAAGAAGATCACTATATGCAGGGGCGTCGATTATGCTACAAACATTATAACAAAGGAAGAATACAAAGAGATGGACCTCCATGTCAAATAAGAAACTGTTGTTATTGTAATTTTAATTTATATTATGATTCTAATGGAAATAGTTATACCTTAATAAATAAATAAATAAATATACCTTAATAAATAAAATACATGTTCTTTCATTTATAAAATTTTATTTATATACACTCTATACATATTTACAATTATACATATTTATTAGCTTTTTCTTGTATTTGAGTCTTAAGTAAGTCTATACAAAGCGCCTTAATTTCTAAGCTTAGTAACTTTACATTCATATTTGATGATATATTAGTAAACAATTTATAGTAATTTAATTCTATGTTATTAATGTTATTTAAAACGAAATTTTCATAAAAGTATTTGTTATGGTTTTTATAATTTATTTCATTACTTTCTATTAGTAAAGAAAACAACTTATTCTCCACTTCATTAAAAATATTCAATGCAGACTTTGACCATGCCGTAAGTTGATTTAAAGAAAACGTAATGCACTCTGCTAACTGCATAAGTTTCTGCCAAGACTCTATTTGCATGTATACAGATGATCTTGGACCATTATCTGCCAAAATTGATTTAAGGTGATAATTTTGCTCGATAACCATAGTCGGTTTTTCATACAAAGTTTGAAAATGAATTGTACATTTTGACAATACAATACATGGTTGCTCCAGATATGTTATTATTCCATTAAAATAATTGGAAATACTGGCTTTGTTATTTAAAATAATTTCCCAGTCATTTTGTGATAAATTTACATACTGCTCGTTAAACTTTTCAATCACACAAACACTCTCACAAAAATTATTTGCTTTTAAAGCAACTGTAATTTGCTTAGTTTTACTTGTATTTAAAAAATATGAGCACTTAAGCAAATATATTGGATTTATGAAATCAACTTTATTTAATGACTCCATTGCATAAAAAATATATATGATCAATTACGCTACAATTTTAAATTGTAACTAAATAAAATTAAAATTGTCATGACTTTTATATGCTTTCGAAATTACTCTTTTACCTCCCCCTCCTACTTCTAAATTATAAATATTAGTAACTCTATTAAATCTATTTTTTCGTTCCTGTAATTTTTTAAAATATGAACTAGTTTTGTTATCTTTTTTTCTAATTCTTTCTGATTTTAATTCATTTTTAAATATATTTAAATTTAAACGTTTAACTACTTTTAAAATATAATCCTGATTGACCGGTGAATGTAATTTTAAATTTTGTAAAATTTCCAAATATAAAATAGAATTTATATTAAAATCAATAATTTCATTGAAAGATAATTTTTTTAATTTTTGAGTGGTACAATGATCATAAGAACTATTATATTTACCAGTACCTAAAACTTTTAAAATATTTTTCCAACATGTATGACCTACATCACTCTTTATATAAAACTGATACTTAAATTCAAAATTTTCTCTAAGGATTAATTCAGTTGAAGCCAATTGGCTAATTGTATATCCTATACTTAAAAAATCTTTATAATTATCTATTAAGTGATATTCCTCGCTTTCCCTTAAGTATTGAATCCAATGTTTATGGCAAAACTATAAAAAAAAGAAAATTTGCAATAGTTATATACATTAATGCGGATATCACATACACAGAAGAAAAACTCACCGATTTTCCCGAAACTGTTACAATGTTTACACATGTATATAAAATATTTTGATCAAAATTAACTACTGCAACACAATAGTTCTCAAAGTCACTCATTGTTTTACAATGTTTACACGTACAATTACTGTATAAAATAAGTATTTTTTAAACGTAATTTATATATATATAATAGTCCCCACTATAAATATAGCTTAAAAAAAAAAAAAAAAAAAATTTTGTGCCCATATTTGGTTAAGTCATGCAATTTTGTATTCATATTGTTCAAGTCATGTAAATTCAATGGATGAATTAGCACCCTTATACTTTATGAATTATCCTTATTTGGATATATTTTCTATGTACAATAAAATTTACAATCTATTAGTAATTAGTGCAATAAAATTAATCATTAAGAATCCAATCAAGTGAGTCTTGGCTCTCATATCCAGGGTCTCCAAATTCAGATATAAAAAGTAACCCGGCTCTAAAAGTTTCACAGAAATTATTCTGATTGATTATAATTTCATCAAAGAATTTAAATTGATTAAACATACTTAAATCTATTAACAAATGACACTGTAATCCACAATTTAACTTTAAATCAATGCCTAAATTAAATTTATTTGGTATATATATTATGTTTAAATATATCTTGCTTATATTATCAATTAATATCAATAATAACAATTCTTTTCTATCTAAAAATAAATTAAAATTTACTTCAATATTTAATAGTCTAGGTAAAATAAACATATGTTCACCTTCATTTATTTCAAACAATAAACGTGGAGAAAAATTTTTAATATACATTTTCATAAAAATACGCTTAACTTAATCTTAATACAATCAATCACTTCCAATTTTAGTACTTTTCTATAATCACTGACTAACCTTCTTCTTCAGAGTCAACGATTTCTATGATTTCGTTGTTATCGTCAGATATATCGACAGTTTCTTTAATCAATTCACAATCTGAATCTAAATTTAAAATATTTTCACAGTCAGATATATAAATTTCCTCATGACCAATGGCGATTTCTTCACAGACAGAGTCTGAAATATAACTACTCACAGTTTCTTCAGTACCATTTATAAACTCTATTTCATCGTTGGACCCAGTAATATCACTTTCAAAATCACTGCACTCATCATCAGAACTTATATTTTGAATACAGTAGTTCCCCGCTTTGCATAAGAATAATTTATATACACAAGATTTTGCATGACAATTTAATAAACAAACTGCACAATACTTAATGTAACACAATCATATTCTTAGACTTATACATAAATTATAATATAAAAATTTAACAGGGTAGCACTTTACTTATTTAATACTATAATATATTTACCATCAGACTATCAATTCTTAATTCTATCATCCCCGCGCATTCAAAATAAATAAAATTCTCGGGGGCCCCGACCCTTCGAGCAGTTTTATTTTAAAAAGTTTGTTTCAACTTAAGTTAGAGCTTTTGGTTTAGCTAATTGTGATTCTACTATTATCCACAACCTATATAGCCTCATACATGTGGATCAAACCGCTACCTAATAAATTTGTATAATAAAATATCCTCCTACTATTTTAACAGTTACTGTGGTGTTGTAACCTCATATATGTAAAACAACACCATTGTCTGACTTATAAGACTTTATGATTATTACAACACATAAAAAAAAAATAACTGTATGCTTTGAGAATCATCAATGATATAATGTACGTATATTATAACTTTTAGTATACTTAAATAAATAATCTAATACAACAATACCCAATCCGGCCCTACATTTAACTAAAACATGAAATATATAACAAAAAAAATTGTCTACGTTTGGAAAATATTCGCTTGTATTCAACACGTTCTCACACAGTTTTAACGTTCCCATTACGTTCAAGTTACATTCGAACTAATGCGCTTGTGTCCAAAGTTTCTCACACAGTTTTAACATTACGTTCAAGTTACATTCGAACTAATGCGCTTGTGTCCAAAGTTTCTCACACAGTTTTAACATTACGTTCAAGTTACATTCGAACTAATGCGCTTGTGTCCAAAGTTTCTCACACAGTTTTAACACGTGCGCTATAAATACACTGTTATAAATAATTTAACACTGTTATTGTAATAGTTATTGTTATAATCTATGTTTAACAATCCTAAAGAATATATATCACAAATTATACTATAACCTTTCATATTATACCCCACCATGTGTAATATAACGTCATTATAACATATAACTAACACTTTTACACCTACAACGTTATAATCTTATAACCAATAACAAATCAAACATAAGAATTAATATCGGTATCTCACTCTTTACCACTATTGCTTTCTCACTCATACCACTGTACCAACAGATAAAGTCTGTAATGATGTCATCATCTTCTTATACCCCACCATGTGTAATATAACGTCATTATAACATATAACTAACACTTTTACACCTACAACGTTATAATCTTATAACCAATAACAAATCAAACATAAGAATTAATATCGGTATCTCACTCTTTACCACTATTGCTTTCTCACTCATACCACTGTACCAACAGATAAAGTCTGTAATGATGTCATCATCTTCTTATACCCCACCATGTGTAATATAACGTCATTATAACATATAACTAACACTTTTACACCTACAACGTTATAATCTTATAACCAATAACAAATCAAACATAAGAATTAATATCGGTATCTCACTCTTTACCACTATTGCTTTCTCACTCATACCACTGTACCAACAGATAAAAGCTGTACTGACGTCATCATCTTCTAAACCAATCACAACACAGCTTTTTCATGGCATTAGATCATATGACCTATATTCCTCCCACCCTTACCCCCCTTTTACATTCTTCCAAGTCTAGCCACGCCCCCTCTGCATATCGTGACCTAAATGCATCCCCACTCCAATAATTTCCAACTCAATTTCAAATTTAAGCCAGAACCAGCTCTCCTCATCTACTTATATATCGTCATCTTGTTTATACTAATTTCTGTAAAACCCTTTTCTTTGACGGTTGCAGTTATTATCCACTTTGATATTTACTCTACTATTCTGATTTAGCCTTTTAACATTGATATAGTTACCTGAATTCTTTTAAAAATTGGATTTTTTAAAATTCCACATTTTTAAATTTTCTTCGTTAAAATAAATGTGATTTATTTTATTTAGTGTTTACTCTTTGCTTCTAATTGTTACTCTTAGGAATGAACGATGCAAACTAAACAACCTTGCTCTTTTCTTTTAAACTAAGTAATTTTGCTTGATACTCTATTAATTAGCATTGAATTATGAAAACGCAGAGACATGCCTTATGTAGAGATTATTCTTACCAAGTTTTTAAAACATATTGCGTTTTGTGGTCAGTTCAACTTGTTTGGTGTTTATTTCTAATTAGAAAATATTTTTATTTAATTACCTCTTTTATGAATAAGTTAAAGCCGAAATTTATCTAATTTTACAAGCTTCTTTAGAACTATTATGTTTTGTCATAATAGCTATCTCTTCAATGATGTCAAAAAGGTTATTTATTAATTAAAATAGGTCTATATTTAAAAGATTTATGTTATGTGATTTTTGTTTTATTAAAATATCTTTTCATGTTAAATTTACAGTTATTTGTTAAAAATGTATCACTCAGTAGATTATTGTGTATATTATTTTCTCGTAATAAATATATTAGTTTATAGTTAAGCTGAAACATTACTTTATGGCCATATGGTTAGATGTAGATGGTGACATTGTATTAAAATGACAATCGACAAACAAATTTGTATTACCACACCATGTTTTTTAAGTATAAAAACGTTTATAAGTTTGCACACGATTAAGCTATTTAAACCATATAAACTTTAGGAGTTAGATAAATGTTTATTTCTGTTTATAAACAGGTCAATAATTAGTAAATCAATCATTTAACAAATAGCTATATCAAATATCCTATTTCTATTGTCTTGTAATATTTTTATACCTTGTTCCAAGGATATGCATTTCATATTTTCATATTCGTACTTATATTAAGTTAATATTATAAACTATTTTTGAAAATGTATATATCGATCGGTCAGTTCAATATAGGGTCAAGTCCAAAATTTGAGTATTGAGATATTGAGTAATTATATAATCTTCTAATCATGAACTATTTATTACTGATAACTTTAAATATGCATCGCTAAACAATTGTAACTTTAACTATAGCAATATATAGTATATATAAACGGAAATAGTGGGTTACTCATCTTATTTGACTTAAGAATCTATCAACGACTCTTGGATGTCTGCATATTATTTTGGATTTCATGTAGCAGCAAGTTTCACAAAATTCTGCACTGATAGTGGTAGTTTTACTATAGCAATGTTTTATTACTTTTTCCTTTAAATCACCGCTATAATCTTTACATACACAAATTGAAAAATCAACGTATTGTTTGACTACATCAAAAATATCTACCAGATTGATGATGCTTTTAGTAGTATTTCATTTACAATATTTTGTATTATTGGGATATTGCAAGTTATGTTGTCCATTTAATTACATTTCTACGATAAGTTTGTGTATTTCAACTTGACATTTTACTGAAGGAGTGTTTAGGTATTGGCAACAAATTCCAACAAACCAAATTCGTTTTCGTCCGCAAAATATGCTATTTGATATAGGCATACTTGAATAAATTCATTGGCAGAATCTTTAATATTTGAGGCAGAATAAACTAAATCCTTTTCTAAATGCCCTATTTCTGCAGTACAATATCATTCGCACTACTTGATTAGGATTTTCATGCTGCTAACAAAACCTACAAAGTCATCTTCTTCACAATTTGTATTTATTCTATTAATACTTTGAAGAAATGTTGTTGACAATTAAGGTGTTAAAAGCATTATTTATTATTTTTATTTAATTTGTCGATGAATGTAATAAATCTTACTACATATTGCGTGTGTTAGATGTAGTATTAATTAGTGGTTTTAATTTGTGAACTAAAAAAATGTTATTAAAATTAAAAACTTTATTTAACTTTGTTTTTTTACATTTTAATTAAATGAAGTATTTTTCTATTTTAATTTCGTACTACTTTCATCCTCGTATTATAGAAGCTTTTGCTTAAGATATGAGGGCGTAAAAATAAAATGAGAGTAAGGTACTTAAAATAACAAGTTACGGTGTTATAAAAAACACGTTAAGTAGCTACAGACAATACAGGATCATTACCGTAATAAAAATTCATTTACGCTTATAGGAAGAATAGTAAATAATATTTCATACTGCCGACAAAGGCCTGTGACAAATCATTTAAACCTTATGTTAATGACCGACTTTATCGACGTCCCTTAGCAACCGGGTACTCACAAACCTTAATATTGAAAATTTTGTTTATTTTATTAAAAAACAAATATTCTAAACATTTTTTTCTTTAAATATGAATAGTTAGTGACAATTTAAAAAAAAAAAGAAAAAAAAGAAAAAAATCATCTAGAATCCACTGTATCGCTCGGCGATGGGAATAGAGATACCATAATATTCTGCGTTTTTTGAGATTCGACGATAGTAATACTCGAAGTCAACTTAAAAGAGAAGACAAGGCAGCTCCAACTCGTGATGTGTGAACAATGCTGAATTCAAATCTAGCCAAAATATGTACAAACCAACTGCATACTTGACAATCGATCAACAACTTTATCCTTACCGTGGCCGTACTGGATTCACTCAATATATACCGTTGAAACCAGCTAAGTATGGTATAAAGATCTGGTGGATTTGTGATGCGGAAAACGCATATCTTTGCACGGGATTATGTACACTGATAAAATAGGTAACACTCGGGAAAAAAATTAGGGTGAAAGAGTAGTGAAAGAATTGGCGGCTCCGTACCGAGGTAGTAATGGAAATGTCTGCATGGATAACTTCTTTACTACTCTACCCGTTGCTAAACATTTGTTATCGTGGAATATTACCATTGTTGGCACGATAAAAAAAAAACCATGCATCCCCAGTGTTATGGCAGCAAATAAGACACGGGAGCAGTATTCGACAGTTTTTGGATTCCACGAAAAGGTTACCATGTGTTCTTATGTTCCAAAAAAAAAAGCTGTCTTTCTGTTATCTACATTGCATTCAGATGCATCAGTTAGTGATGATACTAAGCGGAAATCAGAAATTTTAAATTTTTATAATAAATATAAAGCTAATGTTAATACATTGGACCAAATGATTCAGAGGTACACAAGTCAACGACGATCTTCGAGATGGCCAATGGCAATGTTCTTCAACATGCTGGACATTTCTTCACTTGCATCATATATAATTTATTACGAAAATAATAAAATGATTTCCAAAAAAACGACAGAACGTCGTTAATTTATGCGGAAACTGAGTGAAGAACTGACAATGCCAATGATTAAATCTCGCACAGCGAATCCGCTAGTAATGCGCCACTTCTCAACAAAGATTGCCGTTAAAAGTATTTTAGGTTATGCAGTAGAGGAAACATCAGAACCAAATCCTGGACCCGTGGTTCCAAAACATAAAACCGGAAGAGAGAAAGTGACAGGATCTTGCCATGTATGCAATGCCTTACTAATAAAAAGACGACGAAAGACTCGCAAAAGCTATTACAATTGTCACCAGCTAGTATGTGATAAGCATTCAGTTAATATCACAAAATGTCTTAAATGTCATAATTAATGTCACTAATGATAAAAAAAACTAATATTTACTTATTTTTAATAATAAAAATTAGTTGCATGCATTTATAGAAACCATTTTGAATTTATTTCCTATGCTTCCTACTGTGGGTACCCGGGTACCCAATTGCTAATGGGACGATGGCCAAAGTTTAAAATTATTAAAAAAGAAAATTCTTTTTTAAATAAATTAAATGCACTCACAACTAGCTTTCTTTTATGTTAAAAATTAACGATCCGAGAGCACAAAATGAAATATTATTTTTTTCTTGACTTATTCATACTAATACATCGCGATGGGTACCCGGGTACCCGGTTATTAACATAAGGGTTAAAATAACAATATTTTAGAGATTTTAATTAAGGTACCTAATCTATTTTACAACATAAAAACCTGAGAAATGTAAACCATAAAAATACTATTTTAATTGTAATGTTATATCTTATAACATAAATTAAAAATTAAAATTAACCAGATGAACATTTGCATAGTCTAGACATGTCATTAAAGCTTATGTAGGAGGCTACAAAACATATATTACAAAAGAATATTTAAAACTTATTGCTAAGTGTTAGGCACTGCTTGTTGGGTGATAGCTTACTTTTATTTTAAATTTTAATTCCTTTTTTTAATTTGAAATATTTGACACGTCCATATTTCGCTTGCGAAGGGGGTAAACACTAGTATTCTTACATTCTTATTTTCTTATATGTTTAGTATTTTGTTGGCTTTAGTAGACTTTTGTAGGTTCTTTAATACTCCGACAGGTCAAAACTTTTGCATACTATAAACCTACAGTCTAGGGGTCTTCGGTAGATAACGAATTCAATATAATTGTTCTTCAATACAAAATACAATCTTATGAATACAAAACTCTAAAACACAAACAATCTTTAAATTCTTAATTGATTTCTTTTATTTTGAAACTCTATAAAATATGGAGAGTCCCTACATTTGTCATTTTTATTTTAGCCTCTCTTTAGAATAATTTCGAGTAACAGGCATGTTTTGAAAAATTTGTCTAATTTTGTTTTTATTATTTCGACAAATTAATCATTACATTTACCTGAGTAATAAATAAAATTTCCAAAAGCAAATTCTGCATGTACATTATGTTCTTGAATACGAAATACATTTTAAAATTTATAAATTAAAATTCTTTTAAATAGGTAGCTAATAAAATAAAGCTTAAATTTTTACTATTTTGCAGTAGTACTTATCTTTTTAAAGAACTTATTTTAATAGAAAAGTGTTCACTTTGCGACAATCTTAACAATGAATGCATTGCATGTTGTAGTTTCATAATAGGAGTGATGTTGTATTTAAATTCGTCTAAAATTGAGTTCCTCTTGACGCCTAATGTCTTTAAATGATTTAAGTTGCCTAAATCCAAATGAAAGAACTTATCGGGCCTATCATTTTCTATATTTAAATGTACAGTAGGTGAATTAGCTATCCACTTTCTAAGTTTAAAACCCGCACTGGATCAAATAGTATTAATTTTAACACAGCGGTTCTACAGTTCTGCTAAATCGTCAGAACCGGTAATCAAATCGTCAACGTAAAAGTCGTTTAATATTGAATCCGCTGCTTTAGGATTTATGACTTGTGATTCACAACCTAGCTGAATGAGGCTCCTAATAGCTAAAAATAATGCGACTGCCGTGCCTTAAGTAAGAGTATTTACCCGATACGCTAATAATAGTTCGTCGGGCTTAAAACGCCAAAGGATTTAATGCAAATCTCTTTGCGACGAATCTACCAACACTTGACGACACATCATAGCTATATCTACTGTCACGACGTAAGTATATAAACGAAATTTAGTTAGTAATGTAAAGAGATTACTTTGAATAGTAGGGCCATTAGCCTGTAGCTTGTTCAGTGAGATGCCTGTTGTGGTAGGCATAGAGCTATTGAATACTACTCAAAGTTTACTCGTGGTACTACTTGGTTTTAACACACCATGGTGCGGTGAAAAGTGTAAAATATCAATAGGTGTTTGGACAGGATTAAGAGTCATATGGCCTAATAAAATGTACTCTTCCATAAAAGAATTATACAATTGTCTTAACTCAGTGTCTAATGACAATTTCTTTTCAAACGATAAGAAACGTTTTGTAGCGTTATTTTTATAATTTCCTAATAGCGTTCTTGGTTTTTTGATAGGGATAGTAACAACAAACCGACCAGTGGGGTCACGAAGTTTGGTTCGTTTAAAATTGTTTTCGCAGGCTTATTCTTCCGCAGTATGTGGATAACAGCTTTCTACAGATTCAATTGTCCAGAACTTGGAAAGTTGATTCTGTATTTGTGAATAATAACAATGTTATCGTACTTTACCATTAGCTGCTTTAGATCCTATTATAATCCAACTAAGTGTGGTTTTCTGAACGCTTATAAGATTATTAATTAAACGTATCTTTCCTACCCGTAGAAGGTTCCAAAAAATGTCTGCTCCTAGCAGGAAGTCTACGCGATCAGACTTGTTAAATTGTGGGTCTGCTAATTAAATGTGTGAGGGAATTTTTAGACTAGTTTCGTCTAAATTCGTATGTGGTATGTTGTCTGTTATTCTGTGAATAACTAAACAGTCAACAGATGTCTTATAAGTAGTAGCTAGTGATTCGAGTTGAACGCTCATCTTAGACGTTACGTTCGTTTTAGTTTTGCCTATACCAGATATAGCTACATTCGTGGGTGTAGAAGTTTCCTTTAACCTGTTTGCTAATTGTTTAATTACATAACTAATTTGGCTTCCATTGTCAAATAAAGGCTCTGCGAAAATTGATTTACCTTTACTATCGGTTACTTAAATTACAGCAGTAGAAATTAACACCTGCCCTGAGTTTACTACGTGACTAGTGAATGTGTCACTAGAAGTACTAGGCTGTGATGAATCAGATTGAGAAGTAGCTAAATGTAAAAGCGTGTCGTGTTGTTTGTTGCATATATTTCAGAGAAAACTAGAAATGCACTTCTTAGTGTTGTGTCCTTTTCTAAAGCAATTTAAACCTAACGTGCGCTTTTAACATTCTTTAATGGGTGCGGAAATGTAAAATTTTAGGAAAGCTTCACATTGGTAAACACAATAGGTATCACTACAAAAATAGCATTTGTTGTGCTGTGCTACAACTAATGAACGTTGAGATTTAAATTACGTACCAACTCTAAAGTAATCGCTTTGTTTGTCTAATTAGTGGGCTCTTTCTAACATAAAGAAAAAGAAGAAATTCACTGTTTAATAATCTGTTTTAGATTGCGGACTAGACTGCCAGTAAGCCTTTGTCGTAGCGTCTGACTTTTGTGATGTCAATACGGTGACGAGTTGGTTCCATCTGTGCTCTAACGGAATACTATTTTCAAAGGCCTTAACATGTTTTCTCATAGCGGCAGCTGTGGTTCTTAAACTATCACTCGGCTCAGTAATCCGATTCGGGATGTTCAAGAACGATTTTATATAATGGAAAATTATCTTTTTCTTATTGTCATATGCTTTAGGAATAAGATTTCAACACAACTCATAATTTTTAGCCTCGACTTCTATAGAAGTAATTATGTCAAAAACTGCACCTTTTAGACAGCTTCGCAAGAGATAACTTTTTGTAACGGTTAAACCTGCTCTGACTATGTATTAAGCTTACGTAGCTTGACTTAAATAAATGCTTTTCGGATATGTCACCATAAAAGTCCAGTACGCCAATACGGGGTAGCTCAATGTCATTGTCGGTACTGTGGTTGGAACGCAAATCAAAAGAAACGGGTAATGGATTGGAATCGATCAATATTTCATTGAATATTGATTCTAAAGTTTAATATTTATTATTGAATTCTTCAAGGATTTTGCCAATGCATGCCATTTCCTTATTATCAGCTTCCAATAATTGTATATCTATACAGATGCTGCTAAGTTCGGATAATAATGGGGAACAAATTCTCTTATACGTTTTAATGTCTTAGATATTATACGTAGATGGATCGTTTACGTTAACTTTCTTCAATTATTTAGTATTTTTTTATATATATTATTAAATTAGCTTGACAAGAATGCAACAAGACATTATGCTTCTTTAGGTTAACCATAATTGCAAATGATTGATTTTTAAAACAAAAGTTGACAAAATACTAAAATAATTATTTCGATTAAATCATATTATCAAATGATAAATATATTTTAAAACTTAATCAAAATGCGAAGGTATTGAAAATAAAGTACAATGATAAAAATATATAATAATTAAAATATAAATAATAATTGACAAAGGAAAGATTGAAGTAATTTAAAATGATTAAACGTTTAACAGTTTAATGTTTTAAAAACCAGTAAGTATTCTAATGAAAAAATATTACAATGCTGTTAGGAACATTATAGTAAAACTCAAGGTTGTTATTTAATACTTTAAAGAAACAATTGTACACGCGAGTTAACGTATACTTTCTGGGAGCCGAAAAAAATTACCAAATTTATATTGTGTAGATAATTTACTTATTAATTCATATGTCGTAGTCGTCGTAAATAAAACCATTATTTAGGTTCATTGATTTATATTTTATTTATTTTTTTGTTTTCTTTCTTTGCAATTTATACTTTTGTATTTTTAAATTTAAATTATGGTAATGTCAATAATCTGCGATAGAAATTGACCATTACTGCATCAAAGAAACACGTACAGCGATTGTTGTGTTTCTATAGAGATTCTTTGATGCTTGCACTTTTACAGACTGCCTTAAAGTATCTCTAAGAACTGTATATATACTTATTGTATATAAACCTAAAGGTAGGACCCTTAGTCAAGTGTCAAGTGGTTCTTAGAATCAGCGTGGGATTTACTACAAAGGTTACAAGGGTCACAAATCTGACTTACAGTATTTAAATGTATAATTTATGATTTTTATGATAAAGTAAGATATTGGTTTTATTTATTTACTGAACATAAAAGAACTCTTGTTATTTGATATTTTAGGTAATTATTGAATGCAATTTATGAGAATGTAACATAAAACTTCTGTAGGTCGTAATCCCATGTTAACTCCTTAATCTTTAGAGGGAAAATTTCATTTTAATTTATTGAAATTAATTTTACTTTAAATTTAATGGTTTAGTTTTGATCTATTAATAATTGTTACATTTTATATTTATTTATTTTAGTTATTAGTTATAATAATTCTAGATATAATACTACATTAACAATATTACTTGTTAGTACTAATAATAATTGTTAGTATTTATATGATGTAACATCTATGTTAAAGCTATGTCAAATTTGATGCTAGTTTTTTTTATTTGTTTCTATGGTTCGTTGTTCTGTAAATAACTCATTAGACAATAATAAGTATTATTAGATAAAAGAGTGGTTGTTTTATTGGTATACAGTACAGGTAATAATATTGATAAAAGGTATGTTTTATTAAGGAAATTAGCTTAATTATTAATTTTTTATTTATATGTGACTTTTAGTTAAGAAGTTCACTTTTAAATTAAATTTTGGTTATCTTTTTAGTGTTGTTTAAACAGATTCAGAGTTCCTTCTGTTATTAGTAATATATGAGTGATAGTCGTGAATTTATTTAATTTATTACCTTAAATTACATATTTAATACATGAAAATAATTTGTATTGTGACTATGATTTGTTCCATTAAGGTATTCATTTGATAAAGGTCCATTATTTGAGTCCGGGTTGCTATACAATAAGTCGGCGTCATATTACGCAAAGTAAGTTTAATTTAATTCTTAATAAGGCTTCTGCAACTTAACTATGAAAATATTAGTAAATTTGTTTAACTTGAATTTGTCGAATAATTTTTATTTATGTTAAATGTTTTAAAATTAAGTAGTTTATTTTTAAATTTATTGGATATTTTAAATTTAAGTTGATTATATATCTCAAAAGTATATGACATATATATCAAAAAGGTTTTTTACTTCTGCATTTTATTGCCTAAAGTATAAAACGTGTTAATATAATTTTGTTTACATTTAATTGTTTTTAGTAATAATCAATGCGTAATTATTAAGTAGTAGATTTTGCGGGGCCAGTGTCATAGCTTATTAGTTAGCATAATTTTAATTTAATTCTAAATAAATAAAACTTTATTTAATTTATTAAATTTTATATATACGAGAATGTATTTGTTATTTAAGTGAGGTTTGGGATGTTACTTTTTACTCTAATTGGTTTTATCCGATCATAGACTGCGTGTTGAGGTTCACCAGGTTGCTAGTAATATTTGTAATATTCGGCAGGTATTTTCTCAATTTTTTTTAATGTGACACCGTGACACCGTGTTTGTGATGCTGATAAAAGCATTTTTGTCGATATTTAGTATTTTGCATTCGAGTTTGTTGTTTGTATGGAATGTAAGTATACTTATTTTTTAAAACATATTTGTTTCTAGTTGTTGTTCTATGTGTTTATAATATTCTTCTGGTTCTTTTGCATTGTCAACTTCTGGTTCTTGTTGAAAATAACATATTTACAATGCTCGTTAGCTGCATTTTCGGTTTCAGTTTATAGTTCTATTTCAAAATATTCATAATGTTCTTCAGGTGTATTTTCATTTATAATATATGGTTTTTCTATTTCTTGTTTTAGGTAATTTGTACGTATCATGTCTGAAGTCTCCCTAGACTCAAAGTTTTATGTATCTTGTTGAATAGGTTGATATTGTGGTTCTGGAATAGGTTTATCTGATTGCGTGAATAACGTTAATGGTGGTTTTGTTTGGAAATTTTGTTGATAAACTATAAATTAATGTTTCGGTTGATAATTTTTTTGATAATGTATAAATGATTGTTTTTGTTGATAGTTTTTTTGATAAGGTATAAATAAATGTTTTGGTGGACAGGGTTTATTTTGCGGTTTATAGTGAGGTGATTTATAACTTTGTGTTGGTCTATCTGGTGAATAAGATGAATAGTATTTGCACTGCTTGCGTTGTATGTTTTCCTCTTCTAACACCTTCGACCATGCCTGTTTTATAAAGCTTAACATTCTTGTTCTTATACTATCTTCCAATTTTCCTCTTTAACCTCTGGTAAAACATTTAACTATTATCTTTGTATATAGGTTTAATTTTTCATTGAAAACAAGTTCACAATCATATTGATTACTGTAGGCTAATAGAGCTGACAGATGGTCAGAGCATCTATTAAAAAATTCTATTGTACTTTCATGTGATTCCTGTATCAGTTTATTAAGTGCTAGGATAAGGTTACGTTCATCTCTTTGGTCTAAGAATTGCTATAAGTGTCAAGTTGTCTTTTCTGCTCTTGTAATTGTTTTCGTATTTGTAACAATACATTTTCCATTTTTAAATTTTTGTTATGTTCAATTTCATTTAATAAAGAGTTTAGTTCATTGTTTCATTATTATTATTTTTTATTTGTTTTAGTTCATTATGTCGCTATTATTATATTATTATTATTATTATTTTTGAAAATTTGATACTTGGATATTAGGAATTTGTGAAAAGGAATTTCAGAAATAATTACTACTTACAGTTATTTTACAAGTATTATTGATATAGATTCTATGGTCTCCGTTTTATGGTTTCGCTGTATGATGGTTTCGACTCCTTTTGCTCTTTATTTTGTTTAAAACTTATTTTTTATTTTTATGAAACACTTTTTGTATTTCTTTCAATTGCCCTTTGTACACTTTTTTTTATTTATTGAAAAAATTTAGTACACTTTTTTTAAAAAAAAAAAAAAAACTATTCTTACACTTTATTTTTAAGTGCCTTTATGTACACTTCTTATAATTATTTAAAAACTTTTATTACACTTTTTCTTTTTTTTTTTTTCACTTTTACAGAAAAAAACTTTGTGCACTTTAACATAACATAAAAATATTTACTTAATACACTTTTGTAGATTCTTTTATAATTTTATTAAGAACTGGCTTCTACTTTTTATTTTCCAAAGAAGCAAATTATCCTACCGACTGCGCCAGTTAAAGTATACTTTCTAGGAGCCGAAAGTAATTAACAAATTTTCATTGGGTAGTTAATAAACTAATTAATTCATATGTCGTAGTCGTCGTAAATAAAACCATTATTTAGGTTTATTTATTTATATTTAATTATAAATTTTATTTATTTTTTGTTTTCTTTCTGTTGCAATTTATACTTAAGTATTTTTAAATTTAAATTATGGTAATGTCAATAATCTGCGATAGAAATTGACCATTACTGCATCAAAGAAACACGTACAGCGATTGTGGTGTTTCTATAGAGATTCTTTGAGCAAGTATAAGTTTAAGCGATCTCGATTGATGATTGCACCTTTACAGACTGCCTTAAAATATCTCTAAGAACTGTATATATACTAATTGTATATTAACCTAAGGATAGGACCCTTAGTTAAGTGTCAAGTAATTCTTAGAATCAGCGTGGGATTAATACATAGGTTACAAGGGTCTCGGTTTTGACTTACAGTATTTAAATGTATAAATTATGATTTTTATGATAAAGTAAGATATTGGTTCTATTTATTTACTAATCATAAAAGAACTCTTGTTATTTGATATTTTAGTTATATATTGAATGAAATTTATAAGAATATAACATAAAACAACTGTAGGTCGTAATCCCATGTTAACTCGCGTGCCAGGGGTGATCTCGAATGTTTACAATTTTCAAAGAACTAAAGATGATAATATAATGAGGCCTTTTTTTAAGTGATTTTATATAGATAACGAGTATAACTATATAAATAAATTTTGACTATATAAAAAACACGGGGTTCACGTTACAAGTGCAAAACTTTATCATATGCTCTAAAGCAATACTAATAAGATTGAGATGGGAACTATCAATTCAATGTTTAATAAGCCATATATGATTGCAAAGAATAAAAAACGCTACTCGAGTCTACAAGGTAACTGCTAAGATTTATCGTTGATGTGGTTATTTAGTAGAATAACCTAAGTCTTGCTCAATAAATTAACAATCTCTTATGCTGATCCAAAAAATCTACAAATGATTATAAAAAAAGGTACATATATCAAAGAAAGAAGCAATATAGCAAACGACTCAAGGTATAAATGAAAAAATAATTTAGGTTTATTTTACCATTAGTCGCCACTCTGTGCCTGATGTGTGGATGAATCAGCAGCTGTGGTGATTACTCAGATGGTTTCTACGCGTACGTCTCAGTATACGATTGATTTTGTTGTGACTTTATGTAATGTCTTAAAGTCTTCACGGTGTTAAAACTCGAAAGACCTTAAATAGTTGTTTGTCCTGAAGAGATCTTGAAGAATGAAATGCTAATCTTAAATCAATTGTAAGTTGATTAAAAATCCAGCATCCGATTTGTACTGGACTTGATGTTAGATATATAGTCTGTGAGACCTTATGTACTCATGCGCTAGTTAAGGATCAATTAATTTTTATCTCCAAAATCTGGCTCGAACGGATCAAATGTTAGTAGGCAGAATATGGCTCGAAAGATCAAATGTTAATAAGCAGATCGTGCGTATTTTCAGCACTACGCTTAGTTAAGAATTCTTGAGAAGCAAGCACAGGAAATTAAAGATCTTCACTTAAATAAATATAACAATTCACTTGTTTATTTTATCACATATATTTCACAAGTTTAAATAACAATAACGATGACTAATATAACAAAGTAGCTAGTAATAAATTGATAGTAATAAATAGGATAGTAATAAAGTAGCAAAGAAAGTAGAAAGTACGTTGCTAAGAGACGCTCTAATAACAGCGCAGTCACTTATATAGGCTAGGAAAAGGAGAGGGGACTGTGACTAGCTGTAATTTGGTTGATAAAGGAGGTCTCTGGTGACCTAAATATAAACGAATTGAACCAACATGTGGTGAATAAAGAACTTATTAAAATAAAATTACAAAAATTATAACGAAATAATAAATTAAACACAACAAAATACTTTACAATAGGAAAGACGAAACACGGTTTGTCTAAATACAAAATTTGTTTAAGTCATTCTTCTCCATGCTCCACCGGTTGATATGCTGAGGCAGATCAAGATTGTCCAATGGCAGACGGGCGAAACGCCTGACGGCTCTGGTTACTTCATTAAACTTTGTTTGCAGAACAGCAACTCTCGTTGTACGAAACAAAACATGCGAGAGTAACTTTAATGAATATTTATTGAATATCCAAACTTAAAACAATTTAACAATTCTCTTAAACAATGGTAGTGCACTTATGACACAGCAAGAAAAAAGAATGAATGACAATCTGTCTTGCCATATGCGTGTGGCTTTTACTCCAGTATTTAAATGTTGCCATATGTATGTGGTTTCTACACAAATATTAAAATGTTGCCACACACATTTTATGTTCTGTATTGAACATAAGTTGCGGGGCCAAAGGAAAAATTGATGACCGCACAACCATTTTCAACAATTATATAAAATTACATAAAAATATTATAGACTTCTTAATTTAATTTAATGGCAATTTACATAATTTTGTGATAGGTCTATTGTATACTTTATCACTAATTTTTACTTCTGCCACTCTCACCTTGTCATCTTTCCCAGAAAAGACCTTTGTAATTCTGGCCATCGGCCAACTTAGTGGAGGTGAGTTTAAATGTTTCACAATAACTAAATCACCTTCTTTTAAGTTTTCAATAGCATATTTCCACTTGGGACGGCTTTTAAGCTGTGTGAGGTAGTCTTTTGACCATGCTTGCCAAAAGTCTTGTTTTAATTTTTTGACAATATTCCAAAACTTAAGACGATTGACTGGTACATCTGTTAAGTTAACATCAGGGTAATCAGTAAAAGCAGTGCCAACTAGAAAATGCCCTGGAGTTAAATATTTATATTCATTTGGGCTAAGTGAAAGCAGTGGTCGAGAGTTTAACACTCCTTTAATTTGGATAACAACAGAATTTAATTCCTCATAAGTTAAGGTCAAATTTCCAACTACTCTCTTAAGGTGGTGCTGCACACTTTCCACCCCTGCTTCCCATATACCACCAAATTCAGGAGCATAACTAGGTATAAACATAAATTTAATATAAATAATATTACAAAAGTTTATAACAGTGTCTCTATGAGACATATTGCTCTGTAGATTATACAATTCCTTTAATTCATTAGCGGCACCCTTAAAGGTTTTATCACAGTAAATTTTAGTGGGCATGCCGCGTCTAGAAATGAAACGATTAAGACATGCCAGATATGTTTCAGTTTTTAAATCAGAAAATACTTCCATGTGTATAGCCTTTGTTGAAATGCAAACAAACAAAGAAATGTAGCCTTTGGTAATCAATGATTTGCGTATGCGAGCTATCTTCATATTAAAAGGTCCACAAAAATCTATACCTACATGCTAAAATGGTCTTGTGGCTGTAACTCTGTCAGGTGGTAGAGAACCCATCAATTGTTTAGCAGATTCAGCCTTCAATCGCGAACATATAATACATTTGTGAACTACCTTTTTGACCTCACGTATGCCATTGATAATCCAGAACCTTTGTGACAAGGAGCTGAGTAGTAATCTAGCACCAGCATGGAGCAAGCGTAAGTGTTCATTTTTATTTATCATAGAGATAATATTGTTAGCGTTTGGCAATATGACTAGGTGCATTTTGTCTATTGCAATGCCTGCATTTTGCAACCATCCACCAACACGAATAAAGCCAGAGCTGTCTATGAAAGGATGGAGACTACCTATACCAGATTTGATATTTGTGTCACTTAAGAGGCATTTTATTTCTTTAAAAAATATTTGTTTTTGGACTGAACGAATGATAACTAATAAGGAATCATGAAGTTCTTTTGGAGATAAATGTCCATTTAATTTGTTACTGTTATACTTCTTACAGTTATTAAAAAATCTGTACATGTAAGCTAAGACACGCTGTAGTTTATTAATGTTAGAAAATTTTTCAAGTAAATCCAGCAGTAAAGGTGCTTGTTCTACCTCAATGTTACAAGCATTACAGTTAATACCTTCACCTTGTGATGGAAGTACTGTATTTAAATCATAAGAACGATCATGTTTAAAATCACAATCTGATAAATATTGAGGACCATGCCACCAAAGAGAGTGATCCTTTAAATATTGTGGTTCTACACCACGAGAAATTAAGTCAGCCGGGTTATCACCTGACTTTACATAGTACCATGAATTTTTATCAGTAAGTTGTGTAATATGCTTTACCCTGTTATTGACATAGGTATTAGCCTTTATTTTTTCAGTTTGAATCCAAGCAAGGACTATTTGGGAATCACTATACAAAAAAACTTTATGTTCAAATCTAGGCGTAAGTATTTTACTGACTCTAGATGAGAGCTGCGCCAGCAAGACTGCGCTATTAAGTTCTAGTTAAGGTATTGTAAGTACCTTATTTAATGGAGCCACACGAGACTTGGAGCAAATTAATTTTGTTTTTATTTTGTCATTTGCTGTAACAGTTCTCAAGTAAAGGCAGCATCCGTACGCTTTTATGGATGCGTCTGCATAGCCTATCAACTCTGCACTCACAAATTTTTTTTTCTTTATAAGTCGATCAACTAAAATACTGTCCGCTGTCTTAAGACCATTGAGGAACCTTTCCCACATCTGTAGTTGATTGGCAGGCAGCAATGCATCCCAATTTATTTTTAAAAACCAAAGTTCTTGCATAATTAACTTGGCTACTACTATTATAGGACCAATCAAGCCTAATGGATCAAATATAGTTCCAATAAAACTTAGTACTTTCCTTTTAGTATTCAAACTATCACCATTGGTGTCAGGACACTTTAAGGTAAATGTGTCTGAAATAATATTGTATTTCAAACCTAATGTTTTAATAATGTTTGTTTTATTTAAATCCAATTCTTCAATATATCTTTTATCACTAGAGATGTCATCGAGTACTGAGGGATGATTGGAAGACCATTTGTGCAATTTAAAATTACCTAAGTGCAATAAATCAATTAATTGAGACTTTAATTCAAATAATTGTTCCACATCATCACACCCACCTATGACATCATCAACAAACGTATTGTAGAGCATTGCTCTTGCAGCAAGAGGATATTTATCTTTGTAGCGATGGGCAAGTTCTATGAGACACCGTGTGGCCAAAAAGGCAGAAGACTTTAGTCCGTATGTTACTGTCTGTAATTGCAAACAAATGATGGGCTTACTTAGATCGTCTCTCCATAAGATATTTTGTAACACTTTGTAAGTACCATTTATTAGGACACAGCGGAATATTTTTTCTATGTCACAGATTAATGTAAACATATAAGTTCTAAATAATATGAGAATATCCAAAAGCTCACCCTGAACCACAGGACCATTCAGCATGACGTCGTTAAGAGAAACTTTGTTTTTAGAATGCATACTTCCATCAAAGACCACACGCAATTTAGTAGTCTTGGTGTCATTATTGGTTACTGCATGATGCGCTAGAAAGTAATTAGGAGCATTGTAAACATCATAAGAACCTATATCAATTTCTGTGGCATGTCTCATCTCTACATATTGATCAATAAATTTCTTATAGACCTCCAATAGTGAAGGATTTCGTTTAAATCTCTTCTCTAACACATAAAATCTTTGTAAGGCAACTGAGGAAGAATCCCCCAATTCCAGTTCATTGACTGGGCTAACTAATGGCAAATCAACATTAAAAGCATTGTTTTTAAGTACTACTGATTTTTGAAAAATATTTTCAGCTTTTAAATATTCCTCAGAACACTTATCTGTATGCTCTGGGACTTTCTCAGTCGTCCAACATTGTTCCATAACATTTTCAAGTTTTTTGTGGTCACAAATAGCAAAATTAGATACAATATTATTATATGAATAATTATTTTAATTATGCAATTTACCTGCAACCACATATCCAAATGTAGTGTTTTGTAAAACTGACCCATTATTTAACTTAATACAGCCACCTAATAGAATGGCAAAATATACATCAGCTCCCAATAGCAATGATATTTTCGACGGTACATTGTACTGCTCATCAGCTAGTGTAATATTTTTGGGAAGAATAACTTTAGATGTATCAATCAAAAATTGAGGCAAAGGAGTAGTGATAGACTCAACTACATGACAGTTCACATTGTATTTAATATTGTTGTTATGATAGGACTGTATGTTCAAAATTGCTGACTGGTATATTTTTGTGGCTTTATTACCTATACCAATAATGTTACTACATTGAGTAGTTGTGTGTAAACACAATTTTTCTAAAAGTTCAGTAGTCACACATGACGCTTGGCTACCACTGTCGAGCAATGCACGAACTAGGAACTCGCGACAAAATTTGTCAACGATTTTAACCTTTATAATAGGCAGCAATATGGTACCACCCAAATTATCATTGCTAGAGCACATTACAACTGGAGTTTCAGAATTATTACATAAAAAATTGTTATGTAGACCTTTACAAGTTTTACATTTATATTTAAAGCGACACTTGTCATTATGGGCATTCAAACATAGCGAACATAATTTATGTTCTTTAATAAAGAATTTGCGAGTCTCTATAGGGACCATTTTGAATTTTGGACATTTAAAAATTCGATGTTCCATATCACAATACCTACATGCTACATTGGAGCGAGTAGTGACATTGGAAACCTTTGAGTGTGAATTTTCTTTATAATTTTTGTCATGTGACATATTTTTATAAGGTAAACTATATTCAAGTGCAATTGCACGTATTTCTAAAAAGGAAATAAATTCTGCCATGGTAGGCAGTTTTTCCAAATTTCTATCCATATGGAATGTGCGGTTAGTATACAGATCTAACTTGCTGTCTAAAATTGATATTAAAATAATGTCCCATTTATCAACAGGCTCATCAAGATTTTTTAAAGCTTGCAATTGCTGTTTAACTTGACATAAAAAGGTCCTTATAGAGGCTACAGTACCTTTTTGCATGTGTGGAATATCAAGTAGTATGTTAATATGATTATAGATTAAGCGTGCTTTATTATCATAGCGCGCTAATAATAAATCAAGTGCCTCTTTATATGAGCTGTTCACAAGCAGCAGATTTATAATTATTGAAAGAGCTTCATAAAAGAGATACTTTCTCAAATAAAAGAGCTTTTGCACATCTGACAGTGAAGTATTATTATGAATAACTGCTTGGAAAAGCTAATAAAAGGGCTTAAATTTAGTTATATCCTTGCCATCAAAGGTTGGAATTTCCACTGCTGGAAGTTTCGATGCAACTAAGCTAGCACAAGTAGGCTTATTAATTTCTTTTAATTTAGTTATACTAGCATTTAATATGGCTAGACTATTAAAGTATTTCTCTTCAACTTCATCTATATCTTCATCATCCTGCTCATCAATCTTTAAAATACTTGACTGCGTGAGCTCATACGATTGATATATAGTCAGCAACTTTTCTTTTTTGGGCTCTAACAACTCCACAGTACCGGATTCAAGAGCTCTTGAGTCGTTAACGTAGTTGTCTATCCTAGATATTATACCTTTCTATACGCTATTGTTTGGGCAGTTTTAAGCTTTTTCAGTCCCTCCATTATTCTTACGTGATAATACCGTACTAATAATATTACGCACTTTCACATATAAGCCTTTTAACACTGATTTGATAAGGTAAAATAGCACAAACCACTTTGTATACCTTTTATGATAGACGAGACATAGATGACAGACCGAATCCAGGCAACTTAGGAAGCAGTGAATATTCTGGAACTTGTAGGTAGTAAAAAAAAAATTGTACCTTGCCGCGTAAAAGAATATTTTACCCTGTTCCTGCGTCCTTGTATGCCCTTTCCAAGCTGATATTGCACTTTTTTCTTGAAATGTAAGTATGCACTATCCAAACTATGGGTTAAATAGGTTTCAGCGGCCAAATGGTATGTACTATCCAAACTATTGGTTGAATAGGTTTCAGCGGCCAAAAGGTATGCGCAGGTAATGACGCCGAATAGCAGCTTCATGCGCTTTCCTTCGATGAATCGTCTGTGTTCCGTTTAAATAAAGCGTTGTAGCACCCAATCAATTATTATCCAATCAATAATACAATATTGGATGACTTCCCGAGCCGCCATGGGCCAACTCAAAACGATGGTACACGTGTCGGTTACAATATGGATGTAACTCTAAAACACAATTAATACACTCGCGGTTACTTTACGGATGAAGGACCAACTTCGCATGTACGAAATAAAACATGCGACGGTAATTTTAATGAATATTTATTGAATATCCAAACTTAAAACAACTTAACAATTCTCTTAAACAATGGTAGTGCACTCATGACACAGCAAGAAAAAAGAATGAATGACAATCTGTCTTGCCATATGCGTGTGGCTTTTACTCCAATATTTAAATGTTGCCATATGTGTGTGGTTTCTACACAAATATTGAAATGTGAGTGAATCGTTTCCTGATAACAGCTTGATAACGCGACCAATTGCTCATTGTGTCAGGGAAAAATCGTTTAAATGAACCATAAATAATGATTCTGCATGAAATTCCGTATTGGTTTAAGTTTTCTATTTACTACGCTGTTGGCAATGGTTTGTGTATTTAGAAGTCCACCTTTTTCAGTACTGCTAAACTCGTTCTTGCACATGTGCAAAACTTTGCATCTGGTATAAACTAACAGGTGCACTTGCTGCAGGCATGTTGCTGGTAATTTGACGACCAATAAGTTAGTGTCCAGAAGTGATAAGAGTAAGGTCATTGGGATCTAATGACATTGGATAAAGATTGATTCTATTTGAGTCAAGAATGTGTACATATCTTAATAAGATAAATGACTATTAAAAAGTACCTTTTTTAAATAAGTCTTAGTAGACCTAATATTTGCTTCCCATAAACCACCAAAATGTGGGGAACGTAGCGGAATGAATTTCCATATGATAGGTAATTCAGAAGCAGAAATCGACAATTTAGATGAATTTGACTTATTTGACAAAAACTTAGCAAGTACATTGTTTGTTCCTACAAAATTAGTACCGTTATCAGAATATCTGATCGACGGCTTTCCTCAACGCGAAAAAAACGATTAAGTGCTGTCAGGAAACATTGAGTCGATAATTCAGTTACTACTTTCAGGTGTACTGCATTAGTAGCGAAACATATAAATAAACAAATATATGACTTGATTAAATTGCTACCGCGAATAACGATTTGTTATCATAACAGGGCCAGCATAATCAACGCCAGTAATCCTGAAAGGATATTAAAAAACGCTTCTGTCAGAGGGTAAAGAACCCATCATTACAAAAGACATTTAAAGCATATGATGCAATTATGAACTATAGATTTAGCAAGTGATATTTATCTTAGGAACCAAAACTAGTCTCTAACAGAGAATAATAAAGCTTGGGGACCTGAATGAAACAGTCTTATATGTTCATGT
Source organism: Panorpa germanica (assembly GCA_963678705.1). Lineage (NCBI taxonomy): Eukaryota > Metazoa > Arthropoda > Insecta > Mecoptera > Panorpidae > Panorpa > Panorpa germanica. Next base: position 513,858 of record CAVMBN010000126.1, read on the forward strand.
TGCATAACTATTTTGTAAGTGGGTGCTTAGTGTGCAATATATAAAGGTGCGCGATCAGACTTGTTAAACGCGATCAGACTTGTTAAATTGTGGGTCTGCTAATTAAATGTGTAAGGGAATTTTCAGACTAGTTATGTCTAAATTCGTATGTGGTATGTTGTCTGTTATTTTGTGAATAACTTAACAGTCAACAGATGTCTTATAAGTAGTAGCTAGTGATTCGAGTTGAACGCTTATCTTAGACGTTACGTTTGTCTTAGTTTTGCCTATACTAGATATAGCGACATTCGTGGGTGTAGAAGTTGCCTTTAACCTGTTCGCTAATCGTTTAGTTACAAAACTAGTTTAACTTCCATTGTCCAATAAAGCGCGTGCGAAAATTGATTTACTATTACTATCGGCTGCCCTGAGGTTACTACTTGACTAGTGAATGTGTTACTGGAAGTACTTGGCTGTGGTGAATCAGATTGAGAAGTAGCTAAATGTAAAAGCGTGTGGTATTGCTTGTTGCATATATTGCAAAGGAAACTAGAACTGCACTTCTTAGTGTTGTGTCCCTTTCTCAAACAGTTTAAACATAACGTGCGCTTTTGACATTCTTTAATGCGTGTGGAAATAAACAATTTTAGGAAAGCTTTACATTGGTAAACACGATGTGTATCACTACAAAAATTGCATTTGTTGTGCTGTGCTACAACTTATGAAAGTTGAGATTTAGATTTCGTACCAATTTTAAAGTTATTGCTTTGTTCGTTTAATTCGTGGGCTCTTTCTAACATAAAGGATAAGAAGAAATCCACTGTTTGATAATCTGTTTTAGATTGCGGAATAGACTGCCAGTGAGCCTTTGTCGTAGCGTCTAACTTTTGTGATGTCAATACGGTGACGAGTTGGTTCCATCTGTGTTGTAACGGAATGCTATTTCCAAGGGCTTGACATGTTTTTGATAGCGGCGGCTGTGGTTCTTAAACTATCCATCTACTCTGTAATCAGATTCGGGATGTTTAAGAACTATATTATATGATATGAAATTATCTTTCTCTTATTTTTATATGCTTCGAAAATAAGACTATAACACAACCTATAATTTTCAGCCTCGATTTCTATAGAAGTAATTATGTCAAGAGCTGCACCTTTTAGACAGCTTTGCTAGAGATGGCTTTTGTAACTGTTAAACCTGCTTTGACTATGTATTAAGCTTACGTTGCTTGACTTAAATAAATGCCATTCGGATATGTCACCATTAAAGTCCGGTACGCCAATACGTGGTAGCTCAATGTCATTGTCGGTACTGTGGTTTGAACGAAAATCAAAAGAAACAGGTGGTGGATTAGAATAGATCAATATTTCATTGAATATTGATTCTAAAGTTTAATATTTATTATTGAATTCTTCACGGATTTTGTCAATGCGTGCCGTTTTCTTACTATCATTAGCTACCATTACTTGTATATCTATACAGATATTGCTAAGTTCGGATAATAATAGGGAACAAATTCTCTTATACGTTTTAATGTCTTGGATATTATACGTAGATGCCGTTTACGTTAACTTTCTTTAATAATTTAGTACATATTTTTAAATTAGCTTGACAAAAATGCAACAAGGCATTTAGCTTCTTTAGGTTAACCATAACTGCAAATGATTGATTTTCAAAACAAAAGTTAGCAAAACACTAAAATAATTATTTCGGTTAAATCATATTATCAAATAATAAATATATTTTAAAACTTAATCAAAATGCGAAGGTATTGAAAATAAAGTACAATGAAGATTTTATTAATTAAAATATTAATAATAATTGACAAAGGAAAGATTGAAGTAATTTAAAATGATTAAACGTTTAACAGTGTAATGTTTTAAAAATTAGTAAGTATTTTAATGAAAAAATATTACAATGCTGTAAGGAACATTAATGTTAAACTAAAGGTTATTATACAATACTTTAAAGAAACATTTGTAAACGCGTGCCAGGGGTAATCTGGAATGTTTAAGGGGTCTTCTCATTTTGCAAATTTTAAAAAATCGATTTTTTTTTTTTGTAATTTTGAAAGTAGATATCATCAAAAATGTTATATCAAAATTTCATAAAGATCGGACAGGTATAACTACATTTTTGGGCGACCGTTAGGTGACTACCTCAGAGCACCCGGCTTTAAAGGAGCAAACTTTAAACGCTTTTATCTGAAAACAAGGTTTTTTAGTGCCTTGTTGATGAAATTTCGGAAACTATCCGGCCGATTGTCATGAAATTTAAATGACATATTCTTCATAGTTATGGCTATAGCGCATATCATCAGATTTTTAAAATTTTGATTTGAAGTATTTTTTTTTTACAAAAAACTGCAAAAAAACGCGTTTTTTTTGGTACTTTTTCAAAAAACGTGCGCCATTTTGTTATTTTCGCGAAAATCAAAAATCTGATAATATGCGCTATAGCCACTGATATACTGAATCTAAAACTGTTTTATTTTTTTGTTTTAAATGACCTGGCTCGGAGATACCATCAACAAGCCACGAACATTACATTTCTACACGAGTTTTTCGATGCTCCTTTTTTGTTATAATAATTGTTCAAAAAAATAAAAAAAAATAATTTTCTTGTACTTGAAAGATGTGTTTATTACATAGGATCCATTTTATCCCATAATTTTGTGCAAAAAAGCTCGAAAAAAAATTGCGAAAATAGCCTATTTTCGAGGTGCCTAAAGTGAGACCCCTTAACAATTTTCAAAGAACTAAAGATGATAATATAATAAGGCTTTTGTATAGGTGATTTTATATAGATAACGAATATAACTATATAAATAAATTTTGACTATATAAAAAACACGGGGTGCACGTGACAAGTACAAAATTTTATCATATGTTTTAAAGCAATACCAGTAAGATTGAGATGGGAACTATCGAATAAATGCTTAATAAAACATATATGATTGCAAAAAATAGAAAACGCTACTCGAATCTACAAGGTAACTGATGACTCAGCAGCTGTGGTGATTACTCAGTTGGTTTCTACGCGTATGTCTCAGTATACTATTGATTTTGTTGTGACTTCCTGTAAAGTCCTTAAGTCTTTACGGTGTTAAAACTCGAAGGACCTTGTATAGTTGTTTGTCCTGAAGAGATTTTAAAAAATGAAATGCAAATCTTGGTTCAATTGTAAGTTGATTGAAAATCCAGCATCCGATTTGTACAGGACTTGATGTTAGATAAATGGTTTGTGAGACCTTATGTACTGATGCGCTAGTTTAGGATGAATTAATTTTTAGCTCCAAAATCCGACTCGAACGGATCAAATGTTAGTAGGCTGGATATGGTTTAAAGGACCAAATGTTGGTAAGCAGATTGTGCGTTTTTTCAGCACTACGCTTGGTTTAGAATTCTTGAAAGGCAAAGACAGAAAATTAAAGATCTTCACTTAAATTAAATATAAAAATTCACTTGTTTATTTTATCACATATAATTTACAAGTTTAAATAACAATAACGATGACTAATATAACAAAGTAGCTAGTAATAAATTGATAGTAATAAATTAGATAGTAATAAAGAAGCAAAGAAAGTAGAAAGTTCGTAGCTTAGAGACGCTCTGATAACAGCGCAGTCACTTATATAGGCTAGGAAAAGGAAAAGGGATTGTGACTAGCTGTAATCTGGTTGATAAAGGAGGTCTCTGGTGGCGCTAATATAAACGAATTGGGGCAACATGTGGTGAATAAAGAACTTATTAAAATAAAATTACAAAAATTATAACGAAATAATAAATTAAAGACAACAAAATACTTTACAATAAGAAAGACGTTGTTTAATTTATTCTTCTCCATGCTCCACCAGTTAATATGCTAAAGCAGATCAAGATTGTCCAATGGCAGAGAGGCGAGACGCCTGACGGCTCTGGTTACTTCTCCAAACTTTGTTTGCAGAACAGCAACTCTCGTGAGTGAATCGTTTCCTGATAACAGCTCAATGACGCGACCAATTGCTTATTGTGTCGGGGGTAAATGGTCTTAATGAATCATAACCAATGATTGTACATGAAGTTTTGTATTGGTTAAAGTTTTCCATTTACTACGCTGTTGGCAATGGTTTATGTAATTAGAAGTCCACCTTTTCCAGTACTGCTGAACTCGTTCTTGCACATTTGCAAAACGTTGCATCTGGATTAAATTATTAGGTGCACCTGCTGCAGGCATGTTGCTGGTAATTTGACGACCAATAAGTAAGTGTCTAAAAGTGATAGGAGTAAGGTCATTGGGATCTGATGACATTGGATAGAGAGGGCGGGAGTTTATTATTGCTTCTATTTAAGTCAGGATTGTTTACGTATCTTTATAAGATAAATGACTATTTAAAAGTACCTTTGTTAAATGACTCTTAGTAGACTTAATATTTGCTTCCCATAAACCACCAAAATGTGGGGAACGTGGCATAATGAATTTCCATATGATAGGTAACTCAAAAGCAGAGATCGACAATTTAGATGAATTTGACTTATTTGACAAAAACTTAGCAAGTACATTGTTTGTTCCTACAAAATTAGTACCGTTATCAGAATATATGGTCGACGGCTTTCCTCGACTGGAAATTTACTTATTTGACAAAATCTCAGCAAGTACATTGTTTGTTCCTACAAAATTAGTACCGTTATCAGAATATATGGTCGACGGCTTTCCTCGACGCGAAATAAAACGATTAAGTGCTGCCAGGAAACATTGAATCGATATTTCAGTTACTAATTCCAGGTGTACTGCTTAAGTAGCAAAACATATAAATAAACAAATATATGACTTGATTAAATTGCTACCGCGATTATAACGATTTTTTATCAGAACAGGGCCAGCATAATCGACGCCAGTAATCCTTAAGGGATAATCAAAAACGCTTCTGTCAGAGGGTATAAAACCCATCATTGGCGAAGACATTTTAGGCATACATTTAAAGCATATGATGCAATTATGAACTATAGATTTAGCTAGTGATATTCCTTATAGGGGCCAGAACTGGTCTCTAACAGAGAAAAATAAAGCTTGTGGACCTGAATGAAACAGACTTATATGTTCAAGTTGCATAATTATTTTGTAAGTAGGTGCTTAGGGTGCAATATATGAGGGTGCTTTTTATGAAAAGTAAAATTTAAATGCTGTAATCGACCTCCTAAATGTATGATGCTATTATCATCCAAAAAAGCATTTAGAGATAATAATTAACTACTATTGTGCAGTGGTACGTTTTTTTTCAAAGAACTTATTTCATTAGAAAAGTGTTTACTTTGCGACAATCTTAACAATGAAAGCATTGCATGTTGTTAGTTTTGTAATAGGAGTGATGTTGTATTTAAATTCGTCTATGATTAAGTTCCACTTGACGCCTAATGTCTTTAAATGATTTGAGTCGCCTAAATCCAAATGAAAGAACTTATTGCACCTTTTTTTTTTCATATTTGAAAGTACAGTAGGTGAATTACCTATCCACTTTCTAAGTTTAAAACTTGAACTAGATAAAATAGTATTAATTTTAACACAGCGGTTCGAAAGTTTTGCTAAATCATCAGAACCGGTAATCAAATCGTCAACGTAAAAGTCGTTTAATATTGAATCCGCTGCTTTAGGATTTATGACTTGTGATTCAAAACCTAGCTGAGTGAGGCTCCTAATAGCTAAAAATGATGCGGCTGCCGTGCCGTAAGTAACAGTATTTAACTGATACGCTAATAATTGTTCGTCGGGCTTAAAACGTCAAAGGATTTAATGTAAATCTCTTTGCGACGAATCTACTAACACTTGACGACACATTATAGCTATATCTGCTATTAGAACGTAAGTATATAAACGAAACTCAGTTAGTAATGTAAATAGATTAATTTGAATAGTAGGGCCATTAGCCTGCAGCTCGTTCAGTGAGATGTCTGTTGTAGTAGGCATAGAGCCGTTGAATACTATTCGAAGTTTACTCGTGGTACTACTTGGTTTTAGCACACCATTGTGCGGTAAAAAGTATAAAATGTCCATAGTTGTTTGGACAGGATTAAGGGTCATATGGCATAATAAAATGTACTCTTTCATAAAAGAATTATACAATTACCTTAACTCAGTGTCTGATTACAATTTCTTTTCAAGCGATAATAAACGTTTTGTAGCGTTATCTTTAGAATTTTCTAATAGCTTTCTTGGTTTTTTGGAAAGAATAGTAACAACAAACCGACGAGTGGAGTCACGAATTGTAGTTCGTTTAAAATAGTTTTCGCAAGCTTATTTTTCCGCAGTATGTGGATTACAGCTTTCTACAGATTCAATTGTACAGATCTTGGAAAGTTGATTCTGTATTTGTGAATAATAACAATGTTATCGTACTTTACCATTAGCTGCTTTAGATTCTATTATAATCCAACCAAGTGTGGTTTTCTGAACGCTTATAAGATTACTAATTAAACGTATCTTTCCTACCCGTAGAAGGTTCCAAAAAATGTCTGTTCCTAGCAGGAAGTCTACGCGATCAGACTTGTTAAATTGCAGGTCTGCTAATTAAATGTGTGAGGGAATTTTCAGACTAGTTATGTCTAAATTCGTATGTGGTATGTTGTCTGTTATTTTGTGAACAGTCAACATATGTCTTATAAGTAGTAGCTAGTGATTCGAGTTGAACGCTTATCTTAGACGTTACGTTCGTCTTAGTTTTGCCTTTATCAAATATAGTTACATTCGTGGGTGTAGAAGTTGCCTTTACCCTGTTCGCTTCTCGTTTAGTTACAAAACTAGTTTGGCTTCCATTGTTCAATAAAGCGCGTGCGTTAATTGATTTACTATTACTATCGGTTACTTTAACTACAGCAGCAGAAATTAACACCTGCCCTGAGGTTACTACTTGACTAGTGAATGTGTTACTGGAAGTACTTGGATGTGGTGAATCAGATTGAGAAGTAGCTAAATGTAAAAGCGTGTGGTATTGTTTGCTGCATATATTGCAGAGGTCCCTTTCTCAAACAGTTTAAACATAACGTGCGCTCTTGACATTCTTTAATGCGTGTGGAAATGAACAATTTTAGGATAGCTTTACATTGGTAAACACGATGTGTATCACAACAAAAATTGCATTTGTTGTGCTGTGCTACAACTTATGAAAGTTGAGATTTAGATATCGTACCAATTTTAAAGTTATCGCTTTGTTCGTCTAATTCGTGGGCTCTTTCTAACATAAAGGCTAAGAAGGAATCCACTGTTTGATAGTCTGTTTTAGATTGCGGAATAGACTGCCAGTGAGCCTTTGTCGTAGCGTCTAACTTTTGTGATGTCAATACGGTGACAAGTTGGTTCCATCTGTGTTGTAACGGAATGCTATTTCCAAGGGCTTGACATGTTTTCTGATAGCGGCGGCTGTGGTTCTTAAACTATCAATCGACTCTGTAATCAGATTCAGAATGTTTAAGAACTATATTATATGATGGGGAATTATCTTTCTCTTATTGTTATATGCTTTAAAAATAAGACTCCAACACAACTTATAAATTTCAACCTCGATTTCTATAGAAGTAATTATGTCAAGAGCTGCACCTTTTAGACAGCTTTGCAAGAGATGGCTTTTTGTAACTGTTAAACCTGCTTTGACTATGTATTAGGCTTACGTAGCTTGACTTAAATAATTGCCATTCGGATATGTCACCATGAAAGTTCAGTACGCCAATACGTGGTAGCTCAATGTCATTGTCGGTACTGTTGTTTGAACGCAAATCAAAAGAAACGAGTGGTGGATTAGAATAGATCAATATTTCATTAAATATTGATTCTAAAGTTAAATATTTAATATTGAATTCTTCACGGATTTTGTCAATGCGTGCCGTTTTCTTATTATCATTAGCTACCATTACTTGTATATCTATACAGATATTGCTAAGTTTGGATAAAAATGGGGAACAAATTCTCTTATACGTTTTAATGTCTTGGATATTATAAGTAGATGGATCGTTTACGTTAACTTTTTTATTAATTTAGTATATATTTCTAAATTAGCTTGACAAGAATGCAGCAAGGCATTTAGCTTCTTTAGGTTAACCATAACTGCAAATGATTATTTTCAAAACAAAAGTTGGCGAAATACTAAAATAATTATTTCGGTTAAATTATATTATTAAATGATAAATATATTTTAAAACTTAATCAAAATGCATAGTTATTGAAACTGTACTGTACTTTATTACAGTGTAAATTACAATAATTAATATATAAATAATAATTGACAAAGGGAAGATTGAAGTAATTTAAAATGAATAAACGTTTAACAGTATAATGTTTTAAAAACCAGTAAGTATTTTAATAAAAAAATATTACAATGCTGTAAGGAACAATAATGTTAAACTCAAGGTTATTATACAATACTTTAAGGAAACAATTGTAAACGAGTGATCTGGAATGTTTAACAATTATCAAAGAACTAAAGATGATAATATAATAATTTTTATATTTATATTTTATTTATAATATTTATATTTTTATAATAATTTGGTAAAATAACCTAAGTCTTGCTCAATAAATTAACAATCTCTTATGTTGATCTAAAAAATCTACAAATGATTATAAAAAAGGTACATGGATCGAAGAAAGAAGCAATATCAAACGATACAAGGTATAAATGAAAGAATAAATTAGGATTATTTAACCATTAGTCGCCACTCTGTGCCTGATGTGTGGATGACTCAGCAGCTGTGAGGATTACTCAGATGGTTTCTACGCGTACGTCTCAGTATACGATTGATTTCGTTGTGACTTCCTGTGATGTCTCAGAGTCTTTACGGTGTTAAAACTCGAAGGACCTTGTTTGTCCTGAAGAGATCTTGTAGAATGAAGTGCTAATCTTGAATCAAATGTAAGTTGATTAACAATCCAGCATCCGATTTGTACAGGACTTGTTGTTAGATAGATGTTCTGTGAGACCCTATGTACTGAAGCGCTAGTTTAGGATAAATAAATTTTCAGCTTCAAAATCTGGCTCAAACAAATCAAATGTTAGTAGGCAGGATATGGCTCAAAGGACCAAATGTTAATAAGCAGATCGTTTGTATTTTCAGCACTACGCTTGGTTGAGAATTCTTAAAAGGCAAGTACAGAAAATTAAAGATCTTCTCTTAAATTAAATATAAAAATTCACTTCAGGAAAGGACTAGAGTTAAACATGGAAAAGACAAAAATTATGGTAGTTAAAAAAGGGGGTGGAAAAAGGAGACATAAAACGTGGAAATACAAGACAGAGGACATTGAGAAAGTTGAAGAATTTAAATATCTGGGCTACACTTTTAAAAAGAATAATGGAGAAGAGGCGCATATAAGGGAGGTGGCAAAGAAGGCAGAGCAAGCAATGCGACGGGTATTGGGACTAGGGGAAAAGGTATTTGGGGGGGACATATAAAAGAGAATATGGATATATGATAGACTGATAGCCAGTATGATGTCGTATGGAGCAGAGGTTTGGGGGTGGAAGGAACAAGAAAAGTTGGAAAGAATACAGGTGAGATATATGAAATGGGTACTAGGGCTGGACAGGTGCACGCCAGGATACATGGTGATGGAGGAGCTAAAGAGGGATAAGATACGAATTAAAACAGGGGAAAGAGCGGTAAAATACGAGGAGAAATTGAACAGAGCGGAAAGCAAAATTTTAAAGAAAATAAGAGAGAATAACATAAAGAATGGGGGGGAGGAGGTCCAAAAAAGAGAAAAGAATACTTTGAAAGGAATGGAATGGCGATCGAGGAGGCAGAGAGGAGAAGAGAAGGTGGCGCAAGTGTGGCAGAGGAGCTAAGGAGAAGGGATAAGGAGACACAACAGCAGGAGAGAATGGGAAAAATAGAAAAAAGTAACTACAATAAAAGATATAAGACGTTATGGGAAAATAATGTGCCTCAGTACCTTATAGAAAAAGACATAAAACACATAAGAAGAACAGCAAGGTTTAGATTGGGAAATGAGGAAAAAGGAAACAGATACTGGGAAAAGAGTGAGGAAAGAAAATGTAGAATGTGTGGAGCGGAGGACGAAACACTGGAGCACATTAAGTTTGAGTGTAAGGAAAAAGTAGCAAGCGAAAGGAATATTGGCCAGCTATTAAAGGGAGGCAGTGAAGGAAAGAGGTGGATGGCGGAAATAGTAAGAAGGAAAGAAAAAACCGAAGAATAAATAAGCTGGTGGAGAATAATAGAGAGGGTCAAAAGAAGAAGAAGCAGAAAGCACTTTTGGAAGTAGTAAAAGTCGAGAAGATTTTAAGTTTATTTTAAGTTTAGTTTTAAGTTTGGAATGTATATAGGAATGAAATGTATTAGAAATATAATACTGTAGATTGTAAAGCCGAAAGGCATACACAATTAATATATAAATAATAATATAATAATATAAAAATTCACTTGTTTATTTTATCACATATAATTCACAAGTTTAAATAACAATAACGATGACTAATATAACAAAGTAGATAGTAATAAATTGATAGTAATAAATTAGATAGTGATAAAGTAGCAAAGAAAGTGGAAAGTACGTAGCTAAGAGACGCTCTGATAACAGCGCAGTCACTTATATAGGCTAGGAAGAGTAAAAGGAATTGTGACCAGCTGTAATCTGGTTGATGAAGGAGGTCCCTGGCAAATATAAACGAATTGGGGCAACATGGCGTGAATAAAGAACTTATTAAAATAAAATTACAAAAATTATAACGAAATAATAAATTAAGGACAACAAAATACTTTACAATAAGAAAGACGAAACACGGTTTGTCTAAAGACAAAATTTGTTTCAGTCATTCTTCTTTAATTACAATATTTTTTAAATTTTAGTTTAGGTACCTTATCTATTTTACAACATAAAAACCTGAGAAATGTAAACAATTAAAATAAATATATTATATCTTATAACATAATTTAAAATTAACCGGTTGAACATTTGCATAATCTAGATATGTCAATAAAGCTTATGTAGGACGCAACAAAACAATTATAACAAAATAATATTTAAGACTTATTGCTTAGTGTTGTGCACTGCTTGTTGGGTGATAGCTAACTTTTATTTAAAATTTTAATTCCTTTTTTTAAATTTAAAGTATTCTTACATTCTTCTTTGTTTATATGTTTTGTATTATGTAGGCTTTAGTTGTCTTTTGTAGGTTCTTTAATACTCCAACAGGTTAAAACTTCTGGATACTATCAACCTACAGTCTAGGGGTCTTCGGTAGATAACGAATTCTATATAATTGTTCTTCAATACAAAATACAATCTTATGAATGCAAAAATACAAAATTCTAAAACACAAACAAACTATAATTTCTTAATTTATTTCTTTTATTTTGAACCTCTATAAAATATAGAGAATCCCTACATTTGTAATTTTTATTTGAGCTTCTCTGTAAATGATTTCGAGTAGCAGGCAACTTTTAAAAAATTTGTCTTATTTTGGTTTCATTATTTCGACAAATAAATCATTACATGCACCTAAGTAAAAAACAAAATTTCAAAAAACTATTTGTGTAAACATTATGTTCTTGAATTTATTTCAAAATTTATAAATTCAAATTCTTTAAAAACAGTAGCTAACAAAATCAAGATCAAATTTTGGATTTTGTTATAACTGAATATTATACTTAAAAAAAATAAAAAATTGTATGTATGGGCACATTTATAGAAACCATGCATCTCTTTCAAAATGTAAATTTATCAAATTTATCATTTGCGCTACATAGAACTCTACGCGTTTTTGAGGTATTATATTGAGGATAATATTATGTGAAAAGCATTAGTAATTCTAGAAAGTAGTTAGTAGTAAAAGCAATATTTTAATAAAAAATTATATATTTAATTATTGTTCAACTTTTAGTGCATTATCTAATTTTTTATTTTATCTTAAATTTCTTATTTAAAAATTTATCTAATTTACTTAATATAAGTTAATATGAATGTTGTAATAAATGTATTTTATTATTAATTTTTGTACATTATATAATATCACTATTTCAGCACTTTACAAATGGGTTTCTTGCATTTTAAATAATTAAAAATTCATTTGTTTTACATTGAAATTTATATTTATTACATAATTTTTAAATGAATTACAAATATAAAGGTAAAGTAATTTATATGATGCATATTAAATTGGTTTTTCAAATTTTTCATTTTTAAATTTTATAAAATGTTTTTGAAGTATATCTAAAGATAAAAATGCTTTTGATCACTTATTACTTTGTGTAGAATTTTTAAATGTTTTTCTTATCTCATCTATTGTTCTAAGTGTTTTATCCAATGATAAAACTTTGTTTTCTTCAGCATTCATTTTGCTGCTATTTTTATTACATGTACAGTAATTATAGCCATTGTCAATACGTGTTTTATGGCTTACTGAATTTTTTTTAGAGTTCTTGTTTCTTGATGCCTTTGATTTCACATTAACGTATTTTCTAGAATTTTTTCCTTTATAAGTTCCTACGTTTCGATTATTTAGTGAATACATATCGTTATCTTGTATTAACCAATTCCTGTAAAACTCTTTTGTTTGACGGTTACAGTTATTATCCACTTTGATATTTACTATACCATTTTAAATCATCCTCTTAACATTGTTGTAGTTACCTGAATTTTTTTTAAAATTTAATTTTTTTTTTATAATGTCACATGTTTAAATTTTTTTCGTTAAAATAAATGTGATTTATTTTATTTAGCGTTTACTCTTTGCTTCCAAACGTTACTCTGAAAAATGAACGATGAAAACTAAACAACCTTGCTCCTTTCTTTTAAACTAAGTAATTTTACTTTAGACCTTTAAAATAGCATTGAATTAAGAAAACGCATAGACATGCATTATGTAGAGATTATTCTATCCAAATTTTTAAAACATATTGTGTTTTGTGGTCAGTTCAACTTGTTTAGTGTTTACTTCCAATTAAAAAATGTTTTTTATAAATTTCCTTTTTTTATATATGAGTTAAAGCCAAAGTTCTTCCAATTTTGCAACTATTATGTTTTGTCGTTATAGTTATCTGTTTAATATTGTCAAAAAGGTTATTAATTAGAATAGGTCTATATTTGATAGATATATGTAATGTGATTTTTGTTTTAAAAAAATATCCTTTTATGTTAAATTTACAGTTATTTGTAAAAAATATATCACCAAGTAGATTATTGTGTATATTATTTTCTCGTAATAAATATTTTAGTGAATAGTTAGGCTGAAACATTACTTCATGGTTATACGGTTAAATATAAATGGTGACAGTGTATAAAAAAGACAATTAACTAACAAATTTATATAACCACTTCATGTTTTTAAATATAAAAACGTTAATAATAATTTAAGTTTGCACACGATTCAGCTATTTAAACCATATAAACTTTAAAAGACATATAAATGTTCAAGGTTTGTTTATAAACAGATCATTAATTAGTATAATAATTATTTAAAAACAAATAGCTTTATCTAATATCCAGTTTCTATTTTCTTGTAATATATATATACCTTGTTCCATGGATATGCATTTCATATTTTCATATTCGTAATTATATTTATTTATTAATATAAAATATTTTTGAAAGTGTTTATATCGATCGGTCAGTTCAATACGGGGTCAAGTCCAAAATTTGAGTTTCGAGATATTGAGTAATTATGTATTCTTTGAATCATGAAACAGTTATTTTTTATAACTCTAAATATGCATCGCTTAACTATCGTAAGTTTGACTATAGCCATATATCTACTATATAAAAATAAGTCGGGTTTTCCTTCCTGACGTTATAACTCCAGAACGCACGAACCGATTTCCACGGTTTTGCATTCGTTAGAAAGGTCTCCGGCTCCGTGAGGTTTATAGCAAAGAAAATTCAGGAATTTAAAAAAAATTTCAACAGAAAAGCGGGATAATCTTTTTTCACATACAGCGCATAGCATAGATACAAACCAATATTTTAAGTAGATGGCGCCGGTGCGTGATACATTGTTTGACAGCTACTCATTGTTCTCTGCTCAGTTAATTTCATGTGATTGATTTCATGTGACAAACCGGTATTGTGTTCACTGTGAAATTGTGAAAAAAAAGTTAAAAAAATAAGTTATTCCTTTCCTAACATTTCAATTGAAAACCATCAAATCAAACACGTGTATTGTGCAAATTTTTATTCAATTTCAACAGCAGGCATTTGTCTTTAAGGTGGTAAGTTGAACTGTGTAAATTATGTGGATCGTGCATTTTAGGTTACATTCACTACTCTGTCCATAGTCCAAAATGCCTAGAGGACGACGTGCGAACATCATCCGCCGCACAAGACATGCAAGCCAGCAACAAGTGTATTCACAGAACTTAAGCGAAGAAAGACAAAATATAATAAAAGAAAATGCCTGATTGAGACAACGCGTGAGCACACGAAGATCATTGGCATCATACAATCGCTTGGCATTCCAATATGATCCCACTGCGAACTACAGTGATGATGAAAATTTAAATATTGGACGAACGACGACTATATGCCGATATTGCAATGCGTTAAAGTTTAAAAAAGAAATGGCTGGATTGTGCTGCGCAAGTGGAAAAGTCAAACTGGATCCATTACTTACACCACCACAGCCACTGAAAGCATTGTTCGATGGAAGTGATCCCGATTCCAGCTATTTTCTTCACCACATCCTTGAGTACAATAACTGCTTTCGCATGACTTTCTTTGGAGCTAATATCATTCGAGAAGGCGGCTTTATGCCGACTTACAAGGTAAAAGATACAACACACATAACCAATCACTCACACCAACACAATGAATTGCAACACATAACAACTACATATACACCACACACTACACCATCACACGATCAGAAGTTACACCGTATTCTGCAACAAATGATTGTTTGCAATTACAGATACAAGGACAAATATATCATTTGCATGGTTCAATGGTGCCAACACCAGATGAACCGCATCAATTTCTGCAAATATATTTCATTTCGTCGATGGTGGATCAGCTGAATGTGCGGTGCAATATACAGGGAACACAACAGTTAAAGAGACAATTTATTGAAAAGTTGCAAGCATTTTTTCACGCTGATAATGCTGTGGTTTATATGTTCAAAACAGCATTGGAACGAATGCCATCGGATACGCACAAATTTGTTATAAGAGCGGATTGTACCCCAACAGGTGAACATGTGCGAAGATTCAATGCACCCACCGTTAATGATGTTGCTGCAATTATTGTTGGCGATCCAACTAAATCGCGAGACATTGTCGTTCAGCGAAGAAGCAATATCATGCATCGTGTAAACGAGACACATCGTTTGTACGATGCGTTACAATATCCAATCATTTATTGGCAGGGGCAAGACGGATACGACATCACGTTGAAGATGGTCGATCCAATTACACAATTGATACTCCAACATGCAATATTTCCCGATCCAGTGCAATGGGAAAATTGTTGATGCAATGCAACCTCATTGTTTGGGATGAGTGCACAATGGCACATAAGAAATCACTTGAAGCACTTAACTTCACACTAAAGGATCTTCGGCGAAATAACAACATCTTTGGCGGCTTGATGATATTGTTGGCAGGCGATTTCAGGCAGACGTTGCCAGTAATTCCCCGAGAAACGCCTTCAGATAAATTGAATGCTTGCCTGAAGGCATCACCTTTATGGAATAACGTAAAAACATTATCGCTAACCACTAATATGAGAGTTCAACTTCAAAATGATCAAAGTGCTGCACAATTTTCCAAACAATTGTCAGCTGTTGGAAATGGAAAAGTCCCAGTTGATGCGACATCTGGATTAATTACTCTTACCAACGACTTTTGCTGATTTGTAGACTCTCAATTAGCTCTTATTGAAAATGTTTTCCCAAACATTAGTAAAAATTATCAGAATTATGCTTGGTTAAGTCAACGAGCAATTCTTGCCGCAAAGAATAATGATGTACACGCACTGAATTTCACCATTCAATCAAAAATTGCTAGCGATTTAGTGACGTACAAATCCGTTGATTCCATAACAAATCCCGATGATGTAGTAAATTATCCAACGGAGTTTTTGAACTCTCAGGAGTTACCAGGATTTCCACCACATAACTTGCAACTCAAAGTTGGTACAGTTATTATGATATTGCGTAATTTGAATCTACCGCGACTTTGCAACGGTACTCGACTTTCGATAAAAAGACTTATGCCGAATTTGATTGAGGCAACCATTATTGTATGTATTGTATGTATGAAAATGTATGTATTCCTCGAATACCAATGATTCCGACTGATCTTATGTTTGACTTCAAACGATTGCAATTTCCAGTTCGCCTTGCATTCGCAATGACAATTAACAAGTCGCAAGGCCAATCGCTTAGTGTTTGCGGGATAAATTTAGAAAATCATTGTTTTTCACATGGGCAGTTATACGTTGCGTGTTTACGAGTTAAGAAACCATCCGCTTTGTTTGTGTTAACGTCAGACCAAAAAACAAAAAATGTGGTTTACCAAAGAGCACTTCAATGAAACGGATAATTTGCGGACACGTATAACGCTTCGATTTAGTATTTACTTTGGATTCACTTTCATTTACTTAGAGAAGTTCAACTAAATAACACTAATCGAAATGAATTCATTACTGTTGTGAAATGAAATAAAATTTTTCCTTTTCAAATATAAAACAAAAAAAAAAAATGTCTTTATCTTTTAATCACCAAACGAAATGTTACATAAAACAAAGCCATCTGATGGCGAAAAGAAGTTCGCCGGGTTTGCTAGTATTGTATATATTAGCGATAATCGTAGGTTACTCAACTTATTTGACTTAAGAGTCTATCGACGACTCTTTTGTCTGACTTAAGAGTCTATCGACTTTTCATTTTATACCTTGTAATTTTACCTAATACTCTATTAAATAGCATTGAATTATGAGAACGCAAAAACATGCATTATGTAGAGTTTATTCTATCCAAGTTTTTAAAACTGTAGTGTCTGTGATTAATGACATACATATGTATACTTTGATGAAATGTAAAAATATTTATAAAAACAATTTAAAACAATTAAGAATAATTGAGAACAATATAGACGTTGTACGATAATAGTGCATTATTAGAAAATGGTATTTTATTTTATTATTAAAATTATAATACAATAAATTAATAATTAAATGTGCTACAATGGCGACGAGGATAACCTAAATAAGGTTTAACTTAAATGAAAATAACCTAAACTAAGGATTAACTTAAATTAAGGTAAACTTAAAAAAAAAAAAAAAAGATTAACCTAAATAAGGATAAACTGAAAATAAGAATAAAATAGAACGAGATTAAAAGTGATAATATAAATAAGAGAATAACCTAACCTAAAAGTGCTAAAATATGTCTAATTTAGAATTGATAAGCTTACAACCCCTTTTGCCAGCAAATTATAAAGCAAATTGTGGTAAGGAATGAAAGAGATGGAAGAAGGCATTTCAGCACTATATTGATACCACTGGAGTAACTGATTTTACACGTATGAAAAATATTTTTTTGCACTGTGCAGGAATGGAAATGCAAGACGTTTATTATTCTCTGCCAGATACAAAATTATAACCATCTCAATTACATACCACAGCTACAACTAATAAAAAAAATGCTTTTGAGAAAAATAAACAAAGATAGAGTTATGAAATAATGTTATTAGCTCTAGATGAACATTATTTAGGTCAGTCAAATACTACATATGAAAGACATGTTTTTAGAAAAATGGAACAAAAACCTGATGAAACATTAAAACAATATATTACTAGATTATTAATCCAGGCTAAGTTATGTGAATTTGGTTATAATTTAGATGATCAGTTCGTAGATCAAATAATAACAGGTTGTCAATCAGTCGAGCTAAGAAGAAAGTTACTTCAAAAAGGTAAAGTGAAACTAGAGGAAGTAAACCAAGTTGGTAAAACGTTAGAAAATTAGGACTTGACAATGGCACATTTTGAAAAAGAGTCAGGATTCTCGAATATAAACCGGTTAAGAAACAGTTATTCAATAGAAAAAGATAAAGTTGTTTAAAGAGAAGGGCATAATTCTGGAAAACGTACAAATTTTGAAAAACGTACGCGATTTGATAGTCATGGGTCAGGCGTAGGTAGACATAAGACAAACAGATAAGAGTAATAAAGTAAAGGCTGCTATCGATGTGGTAGAGTGGGTCATTTTGGTAGGGACCCTCAATGTACTGCAAAAGGAGCCAAATGTGTAAACTGTAAAAAATTGGACATTTTGCTAAAGTTTGTAAAAGTAAAGGAGTAAAATGGGTACAGAATGAAGCCTACGACGAAATGGAAAATGGAAATAAAACAGAGAGTGATGAAACTTTATTCATAATAAGAGGAATTTCGCAATATAAAAGTAAAGATGATAAGTTAAATGTTTCAGAAGGAGTATTAGAAATAAAAATGTTGGTCGACTTAGGGAGTAGTTGCTGTGTAATTGATCAAAGAACATGGAAAAAGTTAAAGCAACAAGGAATACAAATCAAAATTAAAACAACACAAGTTGAAAAAAAGTTGTATGAATACGGATTAAAGAAGTCACTGAAAATTTTAGGTAAAGTTGAATCTGATATAACTGTAGGAATAGAGTCGTAACAACAGAAATATATGTAACAAAAGAACTAGGAGAAGCAATCCTAGAAAAAGAAACCGCAAAAGAATTAGGTGTTTTGAAAATTGAACTTAATATAAACAGAATCGAATCTGACAAAAAAATGAAAAAGGCAAAAGCAATAAAAATAAAACTACCCATAAACAAAGAGGTTACGCCATGTTATACACCATATAGGAGAGCACCACTGTCGCTGAAAAAAAAAGTAGAAATGAAACTGGATGAAATGGAGAGAACTGATATAATTGAAGTAGTTACAGGAGTTCAAAGTTGGAATTTAGCAATTGTACCGGTTCCAAAACCAGATAACACAGTCAGAATTTGTATAGATCTAAGACAAGTAAATAATGCGATAAAAATGGAAAAGCATCCGATACCAATACTAGAAGATTTTTTGGGAGAAATAGGAAACAGTAAATGGTTCACAGTAATTGATCTAAAAATGGATTTTATCATTTAGAATTTGATGATAACAGTAAATATATAACAGCATTTACAGGACTAAACATACCTATGTTTTTAAAAGATTAGTAATGGAAATGAATTGTTCACTGGAAATATTTCAGAAAACAATAGAAAATATATTAAGTGATGGCAAATATAAAAACTATTGTTGCTATATAGATGATTTTTTGATACATGCGTCAACAAAAAAAAGAGATGTTGAAGCATGAAAGAAAATAATTAAAGTCTTAGAAGAAGCAGGTTTAGAATTAAATACAAAGAAATACCAATTTGATAAACAACAAGTTTGGTTCTTAAGACATTTAATAACAAAGAATGGAGTTAAACCTTCAGAAGATAAGGTAATTGCAGTATAAGAATTTAGAAGGCCAATAAACAAAAATAAAGTAGAAAGTTTTTTAGGTCTTGTTAATTTTGTGAGACGATACATACCGCATTTGTCTACAATTTCAAAGCCTTTAAGAAAATTGACTTTGAATAATGCAAAGTTTTAAGGGAACATAAGAACAATAACATTTAAAAAAAAATCAAAGAACCAATTAGTGATGAAAAAATACTCGGGTTTTACAAGTCAGATGTTTTAACACAAATTTTCTCAGATGCGAGTTCAGTAGGTTTAGGAGCTGCCTCAATTCAAGAAGGTAAAGTAATATGTTTTGCCAGTAGAGACTCTCGGAAAGAGAAAAGCGATACTCACAGTTAGAAAAAGAAGCTTTAGGATTAGTATGCACAGTGGAGAGGTTCCACACATACATTTATGGAAGAACTTTTAAACTTTTAACGGATAATAAACCACTAGAATTTATATTAAAACAAGATAAACCAATTCCAAGATTACAAAGATGGTTATTAAGATTACAATCTTATGCTTATTAAGCAGAACATATTCCAGAAAAAGAAAATATTGCAGATCCATTATCAAGACTTTTGAATATTCAGAAAAATGTAACTGAATGATTAGAGACCACAATATACCAAAAGCATTGACAATTAAAGAAATATTGCAAACCATTAGAACGAATGAAGAACTGATTAAAGTCAGACAATGCCTCACAGAAGGAAGCATGCAAAATTGTCCAGATACATTAAGGAAAAAAAAAAATGAATTAAGTGAGAGCAATGGAATTATTTTACGAAATGACAGAATATTATTTCCAAATCAATTCAAAATGAGAACACTTGAACTAGCTCATGAAGGGCATCAAGTCATCGTACAATTGAAAAAGAAATTTAGAAAAAAAGTTTATTGTCCAAATATTAATCAAAAGGTAGAAGAGAAAGTAAGACAATGCGCAAGTTGTCAAATTCTTCAAGTTTCATCAATACTAGAACCAATGATACGAAGAAAGCTACCTGTAGGACCTTTGAAAGAAATTTCTATAGATTTTAACGGACCAGTCAAAACATAACAACATCTAATGGTCATATATGATTACTACAGAAGATTCATTGAAGTAGCAGTTATGAAGAGAAATACAGCAGAAAAGACAATTGAAAAACTAGATAAATTATTTTGAAGGTATTGACTACCAAAATCAGTAACGGTGGATCAAGGAAGACAGTTTCAATGTAAAGAATTTAAACAATTTTGTAATTTAAATGATGTTGATATAAAGTTCTCCACTCCCTATTGGCCTAGAGCAAATGGTGGTGTTGAGCGTCAAAATAGAAGCATCTAGAAAATTCTTGACATTTTTTTCACACAACGTTTAAACTTAAGAAAAGAATTGGAAAAATATCTTTTCCATTATAGAAACACACCTCACACTATAACCGAGGTTCCACTCGCTGAATTTTTTTTTTAAGGAAAATAAGAACAAAAATTCTGGAAATAAAGAAAAAATCCAAAGGTTGGACAGACGAAGGAGTAAGGAAACGAGACGGTAAAGTAAAACAGAAAGGAAAAGAATATCAAGATAAAAGAAGAAGAGCAAAGTATTTTGACATACAGAAAGACGACTGGGTATGGAGAAAGTAAAAGAAAAGATGAGGCTACTACACAAAGCTAGAAATAGTAATAGAAAAAAAAGGAAGCCAAATTACAACAAAAAATCATGATGGTGTCATAAAATCAAGTTATGCTTCACATTTCAAAGCATATATGGAGCCATAAAAATATACCGACCAGGTCTCTCAATCAAGTGGTCTGGTTACACTGTCAACAGCTGCTACAAGCAATGAATGTGATATTGAGCAAGTAGTGCGAAAGCAATTGGAAAGGCCCCGAGCTCTTTTACTATACCTAGGAAGTCAAAACGAGAGAAAAAGTTACCAGCCAAGTTTAAAGATTTTATAAGATATTAATGTTTAAAAGAAAAAAGAGAATATGCTCATTATGTTAATTTAAGTTTAAACTTAAAATTATTATTTAAAAGAAATTTTGTATCACGAAAATTGTATTTAAAAAAAAAAAATATATATTTAAAAAAATTTAAAAAAACATATAATATTTATAAAAATAATTAAAAACAATTAAGATTAAACGAGAACAATATAGACATTGTACGATAATAGTGCATTAATAGAAAATAGTATTTTATTTGATTATTAAAATTATAATACAATTAATTAATAATCAAATGTGCTACAAAAACCTATTGCGTTTTGTGGTCAGTTCAACTTGTTTAGTGTTTACTTCCGATTAGAAAATATTTGTAATTAATTACCTCTTTTATGAATGAGTTAAGGCCGAAGTTCATCCAATTTTAAAAATTTGTTTAAAACTATTATGTTTTGTCATAATAGCTATCTCTTTAATAATGTTAAAAAGTGTATTAATTAGAATGGGACTATATTTGATAGATTTATGTAATATGATTTTTGTTTTAATAAAATATCCTTTCATGTTGAATTTACATTTATTTGTTAAAAATGTGTTATTACGTAGATTAATGTGTATATTATTTTCTCGTAATAAATATCATAGTTTATAGTTGAAACAATACTTCATAATTATATATTTAGATATAGATGGTAATAGTGTATTCAAATGACAAATGACTAACAAATTTCTATTAACACTCCATGTTTTTCAAATATAAAAACGTTAAAAACTTTGCACACGATTGAGCTATTGAAACCATATGAACTTTAAGAGTCAGATAAATGTTCATGTTTTGTATATAAACAGATCATTAATTAGTATATCATCTATTTAAAAACAAAAAGCTATATCAAATATCCAATTTCTATTTTCTTGTAATATTTTTATACCTTGTTCCAAGGATATGCTTTTTATATTTTTATATTCGTATTTATAAATAAGTAATATTATAAACTATTTTTGAAAATGCATAAATCGATCGGTCAGTTCAGTACAGGGTCAATTTCGAAATTTGAGTTTTCAGATATTGAGTAATTATGTATTTTTCTAATCATAAACCAGTTATTACTTATAACTTTGAATATGCATTGCTGAACTATCGTAACTTTGACTATAGCAATATATAGTATACTAGCTTTTACCCCCGTCGCAAGCGACGTTTGTTTTTTGTGAGTGGCTTGAATTTCAAGTCAAAATTTAATTTTTAAATTGAAATAATAAATAAACTCGTCCTATATTGATTTAACATTTAATAACAATTAATTTTTCATACAAACTGACTAAGAAAATACATTTTTTATATCAAAATAGAAAATATTTTGAATTTATGCGATATTTGAACAACTTTTTTTCAAAATTTGGGATTTTCTTTTCGATTCGTAAATAAGTTGCCAAGGTTAGCCTATATACAAAATTTCAACTTTCTAGCACAATTTTTACTTTCGGCAAATACTGCCCCCGTGCCCCCCAATAAAATTTTGAAATTTTGATTTTTTTTTTTCAATAATATACTTAATTATTCTAGAATCCAGAAAATGAATTTTCTCCAAAGTTCCCTACCGGGCCCAAGAATTTCTTTAACCCCCCCTTTTTCAATTTTTGAATTTCTAATTTTTGAGAAATGTCAGCATTGAATACTTTAATACACATGCAAAATTTCAACTTTCTATCATATACGAATTAAAAGTAATACAGCAAAGAAGGGATCACTTTTTTCCAGTTTTTCCAAAATTACGGGTTTCCAGGAAATTCAGGGAAAAATCCGGGGACGCCAAAAGTCTTAGAATTTTTTTCTCTACGAAATAGGAAATTTTTAAAAACTTCCCTGAAGCCGTTTTCGAGATGCCATACAAAATTCGAACCAAACATATAAACACATAAACATATAAGAATATAAATATACACTTGGGACATTATAATATACTTGAGTTTACCCCCGTCGCAATGCGACGTCTTTTTGGCGTGTATCATTTGAATTCAATAAAATAATTCGTAATTAAATTTCATATTTAACTGTTCTATTTTTAAATTGAAAAAATAAATAAACTCGCGCACATATACACACATATAAATTGACTAAAAAAATATTATTTTTTTATCAAAATAAAAAATATTTTCAATTTATGCGTTATTTAACCAACTTTTTTTCAAAATTTGGGATTTTTTTTTTCGATTCGTAAATAAGTTACCAAGGTTAGCCTATATACAAAATTTCAACTTTCTAGCACAATTTTTACTCTCGGAAAATACTGCCCCCGTGCCCCCAAATAAAATTTTGAAATTTTGAATTTTTTTTTATTAATAATATACTTAATTATTCAACAATCCAGAATATGAACTTTCTCCAAAGTTCCCTACCGGGCCCCCGAATTTCTTCAACCCCCCCTTTTTCTATTTTTGAAATTCTAATTTTTGAAAAATATCAGCCTTAAATAGCTTAATACACATGCAAAATTTCAACTTTCTATCTTTTACGAATTAAAAGTAATACAGCAAAAAGGGGTTCACTTTTTTTCCAGTTTTTCCAAAATTACGGGTTTCCAGGAAATTCAGGGAAAAATCCGAGGACGCCAAAAGTCTTAGAATTTTTTTCTCTACGAAATAGGAAATTTTTAAAAACTTCCCTGGAGCCGTTTTCGAGATGCCATACAAAATTCGAACCAAACATATAAACATATAAGAATATAAGAATATAAGAATATAAGAATATAAGAATATAAGAATATAAGAATATAAGAATATAAGAATATAAGACTATAAGAATATAAATATACACCTGGGACATTATAATATATGATAAGAAAACAAACATACACCTCGGACATTATAATATAGGATACTTGGGACTTTATAATATACTTGAGTTTACCCCCTTCGCAATGCGACGTCTTTTTGGCGTGTATCATTTGAATCCAATAAAATAATTTGTAATTAAATTTCATATTTAACTGTTCTATTTTTAAATTGAAATAATAAATAAACTCGCGCACATATACACACATATAAGTTGACTAAAAAAATATTATTTTTTTATCAAAATAAAAAATATTTTCAATTTATGCGTTATTTGACCAACTTTTTTTCAAAATTTGGGATTTTTTTTTTCGATTCGTAAATAAGTTACCAAGGTTAGCCTATATACAAAATTTCAACTTTCTAGCACAATTTTTACTCTCGGAAAATACTGCCCCCGTGCCCCCAAATAAAATTTTGAAATTTTGAATTTTTTTTTATTAATAATATACTTAATTATTCTACAATCCAGAATATGAACTTTCTCCAAAGTTCCCTACCGGGCCCCCGAATTTCTTCAACCCCCCCTTTTTCTATTTTTGAAATTCTAATTTTTGAGAAATGTCAGCATTAAATAGCTTAATACACATGCAAAATTTCAACTTTCTATCTTTTACGACTTGAAAGTAATACAGCAAAAAAGGGATCACTTTTTTTCCAGTTTTTCCAAAATTTCGGGTTTCCAGGAAATTCAGGGGAAAATTCGGGGACGCCAAAAGTCTTAGAATTTTTTTCTCTACGAAATAGGAAATTTTTAAAAACTTCCATGGAGCCGTTTTCGAGCTACCATACGAATCGCGTAAACATATAAACATATAAGAAAACAAACATACACCTCGGACATTATAATATAGGATATAAACGGTAATCGACTTATTTGACTTGAGAGACCCTTGGATGTCTCCATATTATTTTGGATTTTATGTAGCAGTAAGTTTCACGAAATCCTCCATTGATAGTGGTAGTTTTCCTATAGCAACGTTTATTAACTTTTTCTTTGAATCACCGCCATGAACTTTACATAAGCAAATTAAAAAATCAACATATTGTTTGACTGCATTAATAATATCTGCAACCTGGTAATGCTTTTGGTAGAATTTCAATTTAAATATTTTGTATTATTGGGATACTGCAAGTTTTGTTGTCCATTTAATTACCTTTCTACAATAGGTTTGTGTATTTCAAATAGACATTTTACTGTAAGAGTGTTTAGGTATTGGCAACAAATCCCAACAAAACAAAATTATTTTCGTCCGCAAAATATGCTATTTGATATAGGCATACTTCAATAAATTCATTGGCAGAATCTTTATTATTTAGGGCAGAGAAAACAAAATCCTTTTTTAAATGGCAATAACCTATTTCTGTAGTACAATATCATTCGCAGTAGTTGATTAAGTTTTTCATACTGCTAACAAAACTTACAAAGTCATTTTTTTTACAATTTGTATTTATTCTATAAATACTTTGAAGAAATGTTGTTGACAATTAAGGTGATAAAAGCATTAACTTTCATTTTAATTCAACTTGTCGATGGCTGTGATAAATCTTACTCCATATTGCGTGTGTTAGATGTAGTATCAATCAGTGGTTATAATTTGTGGACTGAAAATATGTTAAGAGAATTAGAAACTTTATTTAACTTTGTTTTTTTACATTTGAATTAAATAAAGTATTTCTCTTCTTTAACTCCGTACTACTTCCATCCTCGTAATATAGAAGCCTAAAAATAAGATATAAGGGCGTAAAAAATATAATGGAAGTGAGGTTCTTAAAATAACAAAATACGGTGTTATGAAAAACCCGTTAAGTAGCTACAGACAATACAGGATTATCACCGTAATAAAAATGCATTTAAGCTTATAGGAAAAATAGTAAATAATATTTCATACTGCCGACAAAGGCCTGTGACAAATCTTTTAACTAACAATATTTTAGAGATTTTAGTTTAAGTACCTTATCTATTTTACAACATAAAAACCTGAGAAATGTAAATTATAAAAATTACACTTAAAATAAAAATTTTATATCTTATAACATAAATTAAAAATTAAAATTAACCGGTTGAACATTTGCATAGTCTAGACATGTCATTAAAGCTTACGTAGGACGCAACAAAACAATTATTACAAAAGAATATTAAAAACTTATTGCTAAGTTTTGTGCAATGCTTGTTTGGTGACAGCTAACATTTATTTCAAATTTTAATCCTTTTTTTTTAAATTGAAATATTTGACTCGTCCATGTTTCGCTTGCGATGGGAGTAAACACTAGTATTCTTACATTCTTATTTGTTTATATGTTTAGTATTTTGTAGGATTTAGTAGTTTTTGTAGGTTTTTTAATACTCCAACAGGTTAAAACTTTTGCATACTATAAACCAACAGTCTTAGGGTCTTCGGCAGATAACAAATTCCATATAATTGTTTTACAATACAAAATACAATCTTATGAATACAAAATTCTTAAACACAAACAAACTTTAATTTCTTGATTAATTTCTTTTATTTTGAACCTCTATAGAATATGGAGAGTCCCTACATTTGTCATTTTTATTTTAGCCTCTCTGTAGAATAATTTCAAGTATCAGGCAATTTATTAAAAATTTGTCTTATTTTGTTTTCATTATTTCGACAAATAAATTATTACATTCACCTGAGTAAAAAATAAAATTTTCAAAAACAAATTCTGCATGTACATTTTGTTCTTGAATACGAAATACATTTCAAAATTTATAAATTCAAATTCTTTTAAAACGGTAGCTAATAAAATCAAGCTCAAATTTTGGATTTTGTAATAACTGAATATGATATTTGAAAAAAATAAAAAATTGTATGTATGGGCACATTCTTGGAAACCATGCATCTCTTTGAAAAATCTGTAAATTTTGTAAATTTATTAAATTTATCATTTGCGCTACATAGAACTCGACGCGTCTAAAGTACGCGTCGACGCGGCATTAGTAATTCTAGAAAGTAGTTAGTAGTAAAAGCAATATTTTAATAAGAAATTATATATTTATTTATGGTTTTACTTCTTGTGCATTATCTTGTTTTTTATTTTAACTATAATTTTTTATTTATAAATTTATCTATCTTACTTAATATAGAAGCTTGTTAAATCTCAGGTACCAATTTCCTGAGCGTCTCGCGGCTTTACAACACGTTTTTGTACAATATTACGATAAATATATCAATAATAATAATTCGCGACAGTTATACTATAAATCTAGTTATGTTCATCAACCAATATAGAAGCTTGTCGAGTGTCAGGTACTAAACTCCTGAGCGTCGCGCGGCTCTACAATACGTTTTTATACAATAATACAATAATTATATCAATAATAATAATTCGCGAGAGTTATACTATAAGTTCAGTTTTGTTCATTAACCAATATAGAAGCTTGTCAATTCTCAGGTACCGAATACCTAGCGTCGCGCGGCTTTTCAACACGTTTTTATACAATATAACGATATATATATACATATATCAATAATATTAATTCGCGACAGTTATACTATAAGTTTAGTTTTGTTTATCAAACAATATAGAAGCTTGTCGAGATTCAGGTCCCGAACTACTGAGCGTCGCGCGGTTTCACAACACGTTTTTATAAAATATTTCGTTTTTTATATCAATAATTATATATCGCGACAGTTATACTATAAGTTAAGTTTTGTTCATCAACCAATATAGAAGCATGTTAAATCTAAGGTACCGAATTTCTAAGCGTCGCGCGGCTTCACAACACGTTTTTGTACAATATAACGATAGTTATATCAGTAATATTAAATCGCAACAGTTATACTATGAGTCTAATTTTGATCATCAACTGGAAGCTTGTTGATTTTTAGGTTTCGTACTACTGAGCGTCGCACGTCTTCACAACACGTTTCTATAGAATTGTTAAATTTTATAAAAAACCTTTAGCTTTTTATAAGGGACGTTCGCGTAAGAAATTAATGGAGCGCGAAATTTATTATGTATTTTAATTATTTATATTTTATTCTATAAATCGCTATCGGGGTGTAGGGATTTATAAGTGAATAAAATAACGGATGTAAGCTGTTTACCATATATTTAAGCTTTTAAAGAACGAACTTATAATTACAACTATTATCTTAGAACTATATCTTAACACTAAAACTAACAAAAAATCTAAATTTAAACCAATGTACAAAGGAAGAAGACAACAATATAACAAAAATTCCTTTCTCTTAGGCGGAGAAGGTTCTATATAACAATGAAATATTTAAATAATTGAATGTGATGTAAACACAGTTAAATTAAATTTTCCATGTTCAATTGAATCTATATAAAATGCGTAACAAAGGTTTTGCTTCTATCAGTGCAATACTGAACATACTCCCCCCGTTGAGAGTTAAACGATCAACTAAATAGGTACGCATGATATATAAGTCAATTCAATACATACATTTGTTTTAAAGTCTATTAATTATTGTCCAAATTACTGTCTCATTGACAGTTTACACAAATAAATTAAAATAATGAGTCTTGCACTGAAACCATAGATAGCACTGCACTATTAGGTGGATTGTTGTAGTCATTTGCATGTTAGGTAATGGAGCTAAGCTGCGAACATTGCGGGCATGTATCCGTGGGCCGATACTTCGTCTTTGCCTGGGTAGATCTTGACTATCTTTCCTAACGATTATTGTAACGGTGGTACCACCATACTCCCAATGCCTATAGAACAGTGTCCAGTGTTCCATTTATGACGTACATTAAAACCATTTATAAATTCTTTGTGCCATCGATCCCAAAAGTCACGTTTCATCCGAGTGACATATTCACAATTAAAAAACCTATTGATCGGGACTTCGCGGTGATCTTCTTCTGCTACACTCATAATTGATCTGCCAATTAGGAAAGGACCAGGAGTAATAGGAAGAGGATCATTAGGATCACAAGATAAGTAGCAGATGGGTCTAGGATTTAAAATTCCTTCGATTCTAGTAAGGAATGTCGGAAATTCTATAATTTTCCACAGTTTTTCACATACCACGCGTCGCATATGATGTTTCACGGATTTTACGCCCGCCTCCCATAATCCTCCAAATTGTGGGCCAGAGTGATAATTACGTGCATGCTCTTCTTGTATTATTGAGTTAGTCACGTGATGATTTTTTGGCAATAGTATGGGGTGTCTTTGAGATGCCGGGATATTCGCGTACCGTAAGCGACCGCCAACGCGCAGTAATCCATCCCCGTCAACGACAGGAGATAAGGATTTAATCGGACTGTCTTGATGAATTTCTTTATTACTATGAAGTTCTTCAGAAAAGGAAGACATTTGGACCAGTTTAATGCTACGCAAAGTAGCACCAGCCAATTTAATGACATTTAGAGGTCTTTTATGACAAATATCACGCTTAAATTTGAATCCGTAAGCAAATATTTTTCTCAGTCTAGCCATAATTGAAAATCTGGTCATGAATTCAATAGGGCTTGGAGTAACGAAACAAGACGGTTTGCGCATATCCGGAATCTCCTTGACTGCTATTATTCCTAAGATTGGCCAGGATTCTTCATAAAGACTAAGCCAGCACGGTCCGTATTTCCATTTGTCGACTTTTTTTAATTCTGAAGGTAATTGTCCTCTTGAACTAACATCTGCAGGATTATCTTCGGACCTGACATGCCTCCAATCTCGCGCATTTATTTTGGATTGAATTTCCACGATCCTGTTTCCAACGAATATTTGAAGTAGGTGTGGTGGAGCGTTAATCCAGTGAAATACTCTCGTAAAATCAGACCAAAAGATGGTACGATGTTTCTTTATATCTAGGGCCCTTTGACCAGTATCATATAATTCTGACAACAAAAGCGCTCCGCATAATTCGTAGGCCTTAGTACTGGCATCACAGAATCCATGTATTTCATTCTCAACGTAGTCTCTCACCACACTTAGTTGTTCGCGAATTTCAAGAGCCCTTTCAATGTTATCAGATCCCTCCAAGCAATCGTCGACGTACTTTCCTTGAAGAAGGGCTGTCGCGGCTAAAGGTAATTTATGACCTTCGACTAGTTGATGGAGGCCTCGTATGGCCAGGAAGGCAGCTGGAGTCAGTCCGAATGTCAGCACTTTCAATTCGTAAATATTACTTACTCCGCCAGGGTCAATCCAGGGTATACGTAGATATTTTCGATCTTCAGGACGAATAACCAATTGCATATACATTTTTTCAATATCGCCAGTGACGTCATATTTATGTGTGCGGAACATGGGACCGGTCATTAACTGCTCGTTCAGAGATCTGCCAGAGTTACTCTTGGCCGAGCCGTCTAATACAATTCGTCTTTTAGTAGTGATGCTGGTTTCTATAATTAATACATGATGGGGTGAAAGAAAACCGTCATTGGAGTCAACTGGCTCCTCAACTTCGTTCATATATCCACGATCGATGTATTCTTGAATAGAGGCTGCATATTGTTTCTCGGCCATCAATCGTGAGTCGCATGCAATATCTTCAGCAGATGCGGGTACGCTTGAAGATACCTCCTCTATTTCTGAGATTCTTTTTAGTTCAAATCTAATGTTTGTAGCCTTATACGACGGTGTGGAATTTTCTTGAGTATTTTCTTTGAGTATTACGTTTTCTCCAATATTCCGACCTAATAATGTGTTTTGCAGATTTACATTATTAATTCGAGAAAATAATCGCTTGTAAATAGCGTTTGCTCGCTGAAATTTATAAATAATTTCTTCACCGGCGTCGTTATGCTCCACGGATGCATCGATATTCCGCAGTTCATCCTGAATATCTTTGAGTCCGGCTATAGCTGCTTCAACCTTTTCTGCGCACACTTTCGCGAAATCTGCATCTACGTATTCGCCACCACCGTCTAGTAACTTTGAAAATCGTGTGATTTTCGATTGTATTTGATCGCGTTGAGCGACAAGTACTTTTACACAATTCTTGATTTCTTCAGCCATGATGGATGGCTAATGGATTGAGCTAATTGTAGCTTTTAATTGTACCAGGCTCTCTTGGATTGTTACTGTGAGCAACACGGCTTCACACCCCAAGCTTTCTTGAATGTTAAATTCGAAGATTTGTGTTCTTTATGCACAATGAACGAATGGCATTTACGCACTGCACAATCTGTTTCACAATAATACGTTCGATTAGAGTACGATAACTTGTGGTCTGGATGCACTATGACACTAATGACATTTATGAACTACACAAGTTGGCACAATCAAACGTTTTTTTTTTAGTTGCAAATAGTTCTCTTACTCACATCCGGCTCGAAGGACAATGTTAAGTTTTATAAAAAACCTTTAGCTTTTTATAAGGGACGTTCGCGTAAGAAATTAATCGAGCGCGAAATTTATTATGTATTTTAAATATCTATATTTTATTCTATAAATCGCTATCGGGGTGTAGGGATTTATAAGTGAATAAAATAACGGATGTAAGCTGTTTACCATATATTTAAGCTTTTAAAGAACGAACTTATAATTACAACTATTATCTTAGAACTATATCTTAACACTAAAACTAACAAAAAATCTAAATTTAAACCAATGTACAAAGGAAGAAGACAACAATATAACAAAAATCCCTTTCTCTTAGGCGGAGAAGGTTCTATATAACAATGAAATATTTAAATAATTGAATGTGATGTAAACACAGTTAAATTAAATATTCCATGTTCAATTGAATCTATATAAAATGCGTAACAAAGGTTTTGCTTCTATCAGTGCAAGACTGAACAACAATGTTACGACTTTTATACTAATAATATTATTTCGCGATAGTTATACTATAAGTCTTGTATTGTTCTTCAACCAACATAGAAGCTTGTCAAATCTCAGGTACCTAAATCCCTAACGACGCGCGGCTTTACAACACGTTTTTGTACAATATTACGATAATTATAATAATAATAATAATTTGCGACAGTTATACTATAATTCTAGTTATGTTCATCAACCAATATAGAAGCTTGTCGAATGTCAGCTACTAAGCTCCTGAGCGTTGCGCGGCTTTACAACACGTTTTTATACAATATTTTAATAATTATATCAATAATATTATTTCGCGACAGTTATACCATAAGTATAGATTTTTTCTTAAACCAATATAGAAGCTTGTCAAGTTTCAGGTATTGAACTCCTGAGCGTCGCAGAACTTCACAACACGCTTTTTACAATATTATGATAATTATGTTAATAATAATAATTTGCGACAGATATACTATGTGTTTAGTTTTGTTCATCAACCAATATAAGAGCTTGTCAAATCTAAGGTACCGAACTCTTGAGCGTCGCGCAACCTCACAAAACGTTTTTGTACAATATTACGGTAATAATCATAATTCGATACAGTTATACAATGAGTATAGTTTTGTTTATCAACCGATATAGAAGCTTGTCTAGTGTCAGGTACTAAGCTCCTGAGCGTCGCGCAACTTCACTACACATTTTTATACAATACTACAATAATTATATCAATAATATTAATTCGCGACAGTTATACTATAAGTTTAGTTTTGTTTATTAACTAATATAAAAGCTTGTCGAGTGGCAGGTACTGAACTCCTGATCATCGCGCGTCTTTACAACACGTTTTTATAAAATATTACGATAATTATATCAATAATATTATTTCGCAACAGTTATACTATGAGTCTAGTTTTGTTCATCAACCTATTTACATCTGAAAGCTTGTCGATTCTTAGGTTTCGAACTCCTGAGCGTCGCACGTCTTAACAACACGTTTCTGTACAATATTACGACATTTATACCAATAATATTATTTCGCGATAGTTATACTATAAGTCTAGTTTTGTTGTTCAACCAATATAGAAGCTTGTCAAATTTTAGGCACCGAAATCCTTAACGTCGCGCGGCTTCACAACACGTTTTTGTACAATATTTCGATAATTATATCAATAATATTAATTCGCGACAGTTATACCATAAGTATAGTTTTCTTCTTCAACCAATATTGAAGCTTGTCGAGTTTCGGGTATTGAACTCCTGAGCGTCGCGCGGCTTCACACGCCGTTTTTTTACAATATTACGATAATTATAATAAATAAATTAATTTGCGACAGTTATACTATAAATTTAGTTTTGTTCATCAACCAATATAGAAGCTTGTTGATTATCAGGTACTGAACTCCTGAGCGTAGCGCGGTTTTACAACACGTTTTTATACAATATTACGATAATTATAATAATAATTTTATTTTGCGACAGTTATACTATATGTCTAGTTTTGTTCATCAACCAAACTACATTTGAAAGCTTGTAGATTTTGAGGTACTAAAATCCTGAGCGTCACGCGGCTTTACAACACGTTTTAATACAATATTACGATTTGTATTCAAATAATATAATTTAGCGATAGTTATACTATAAGTCTAGTATTGTTCTTCAAACAATATAGAAGCTTGTCAAATATAAGGTACTGAACTCCTGAGCGCCGCACGGCTTTACAACACTTTTTTTTACAATATTACTATAGTTATGTCAATTATATTATTTTGCGACAGTTTTACCATAAGTTTAGTTCTCTTTTTCAACCAATATAGAAGCTTGTCGACTTTTAGGTACTAAACTCCTGAGCATCGAGCGGCTTCACAACAAGTTTTTATAATATATTACGATAAATATATCAATATTATTATTTCGCAACAGTTATACTAGAAGTCTAGCTTTGTTCATCAACCGATCTACATCTAGAAGCTTGTCGATTCTAAGATTTTAAACGTCTGGGCGTCGCATGTCTTTACAACACGTTTCTGTACAATATTACGGCATTTATACCATTATTATTATTTCGCTATAGTTATACTATAAGTCTAGTTTTGTTCTTTAACCAATATAAAAACTTGTCAAATCTCAGGTACCAACTTCCTAAAAGTCGCGCGCCTTCACAACACGTTTTTGTTCAATATTAAGATAATTACATCAATAATAATAATTCGCGACAGTTATACTATATATCTAGTTATGTTCATCTTCAAATATAAAAGATTGTCGAGTGTCAGTTACTGATCTACTGAGCGTCGCGCGGCTTCACAACACGTTTTTATACAATAATACGATAATTATAATAATACAATTAATTCGCGACAGTTATACTATAAGTTTAGTTTTTTTCATCAACCAATATAAAAGCTTGTTGATTCTCAGGCAACGAACTCCTGAGCGTTGCGCAGCTTTTTAACACGTTTATATACAATATTACGATAATTATATTAATTTAATTAATTTGCGACAGTTATACTATATGTTTAGTTTTATTTAATAACCAATATAGAAGCTTATTGATTCTCAGGTACTGAACTCCTAAACTTAGCGCGGCTTCACAACACGTTTTTATACAACATTATGATAATTATAATAATAAAATTAATTCGCGACAGTTATATTATAAGTATAGTTTTGTTCATCAACCAATACAGAAGCTTGTTGATTTTCAGGTCTTGAACTCCTGAGCGTCGCGCGGCTTCACAACACGTTTCTTTACAATATAACGATAGTTTTACCAGAAATAATAATTTGCGACAGTTATACCATAAGTTTAGTTTTCTTCCTCAACCAATATAGAAGCTTGTCGAGTTTCCGATACTCATCTTCTGAGCGTCGCGCGGCTTCACAACACGTTTTTATACAATAATACGTTAATTGTTTTAATAATATTAGTTCGCGACAGTTATTCTAAAAATCTAGTTTTGTTCATCAACCGATCTACATCTGAAAGCTTGTCAAGTCTCAGTTACAAAATTTCTGATAGTCGCGCGGCTTCACAACACGTTTTTATACTATATTACGATAATTATACCAATAATAATAATTCGCGACAGTTATACTATAAGTTTAGTTTTGTTCATTAACCAATATTAAAGCTTGTCAATTGTCAGGTACCGAACTTCTAAACGTCGCGCGGCTTACAACATCCTTTTATACAATATTACGATAATTATATCAATAATTTTATTTCGCGACAGTTATACCATAGGTATAGATTTTTTCTTAAACCAATATAGAAGATTGTCGAGTTTCAGGTATGGATTTTCTTAGCGTCGCACGTCTTTACAACACGTTTTTATACAATATTACTACAATAATATCAATAATTTTATTTCGCGACAGTTTTCTTCTTCAACCAATATAGAAGTTAGTCAATTCTCAGGTACTGAACTCCTGAGCGTCGCGCGGCTTCACAACACGTTTTTATAAAATATTACGATAATTATATTAATAATATTATTTCGCGACAGTTATATTATAAGTATAGTTTTGTTCATTAACCGATCTACATCTGGAAGCTTGTCGATTTTTAGGTACCGAACTCCTGAGCGTTGCGCGGCTACACAATACGTATTTATACAATATTACGATAATTATATCAATAATATTAGTTCACGTTAGTTATACTAGAAGACTAGCTTTGTACATCAACCGATTTACATCTGCAAGCTTGTCGAGTCTCAGGTACCCAATTCCGGGACATCGCGCAGCTGCACAACACGTTTTTATACAATATTACGATATTTATACTAATAATAATAATTCGCGACAGGTATACTATATTTAGTTTTGTTCATCAAATAATATAGAAGCTTGTCAATTTTCAGGTACAACACGGTTTTATATAATATAACGTTTTTTATATCAATAATAATATATCGCAACAGTTATACTATAAGTCAAGTTTTGTTCATCAACCTATCTATATCTGAAAGCTTGTTAATTCTCAGGTTTTAAACTTCTGAGCATCGCACGTCTTTACAACACGTTTCTATACATTATTACGACTTTTATACTAATAATATTAATTCGCGATAGTTATACTATAAGTAAAGTTTTGTTCATCAACCAATATAAAAGCTTGTCAAATCTAAGTTACCGAACTCTAGAGCGTCGCAAGGCTTTACATCACGTTTTTGTACACTAAGACGGAAATTATAATAATAATATTAATTTACAACAGTTATACTATGAGTCTAGTTTTGTTCATCAACCGATCTACATCTCGAAGCTTGTCGATTTTTAAGTTTCGAACGTCTGAGCGTCGCACGTCTTTACAACAGGTTTTTATACAATATTACGACTTTTATACCAATAATATTATTTCGCGATAGTTAAACTTTAAGTCTAGTTTTGTTCATCAACCAATATAGAAGCTTGTTAATTCTTAGGTATGGAACTCCTGAGCGTAGCGCGGCTTCACAACACGTTTTTATACAATATTACGATAATTATATCAATAACAAGAATTTGCGATAGTTATACTATAAGTCTAGTTTTGTTCATCAATCGATCTAAATCTGGAAGCTTGTCTATTCTCAGGTACTAAACTCCTGAGCGTAGCGCGGCTTCATAACACGTTTTTATACAATATTTCAATAAATATACTAATAATTATAATTCGCTACAGTTATATTTAAAGTATTGTTTTGTTCTTTAACCAATATAGAAGCTTGTCGATTCTCATGTACCAAACTCCTGAGCGTCGCGCGGCTTCACAACACGTTTTTATACAATATTATGTTAAATATATTAGTAATGTTAGTTCGCGACAGTTATACTAGAAATCTAGTTTTTGTTAATAACCGATCTACATCTGAAACCTTGTCAAATCTCAAGTACTAAATTTTTGATCGTTGCGCGGCTTCACAACACTGTTTTATACTATTTTACGATAATTATATCAATATTATTAATTTGCGACAGTTATACTTAAAGTTGAGTTTTGTTCTTTAACCAATATAGAAGCTTGTCAATTCTTAGGTTTTGAACTCCTGAGCGTCGCGCAGCTTCACAACACGTTTCTTTACAATAATACGATAGTTAAATCAATAATATTAGTTTGCGACAGTTATACCAAAAGTTAAGTTTTTCTCTTCAATCAATATATAAGCTTGTCGATTCTCAGGTACTGAACCCCTTAGCGTCGCGCGGTTTTACAACAAGTTTTTATAAAATATTACGATAATTATATCAATAATATTAATTTGCGACAGTTATATAATAAGTCTAGTTTTGTTCATCCACCGATATACGCCTGGAAGCTTGTCGAGTCTTACGCACTGAATTTCTGATCGTCGCGCGGCTTCACAACACGTTTTTATACTATATTACGATAATTATACCAATATTATTATTTTGCTACAGTTATACTATAAGTTTAGTTTTGTTTATTAACCAATATAGAAGCTTGTTAATTCTCAGGAACCAAACTTCTAAGCGTCGTGCGGCTTTACAACACCCTTTTATACAATATTACGATAATTATATCAATAATAATAATTTACGACAGCTATACAATAAGTTAAGTTTTGTTTATTAACCAATATAAACGCCTGTCGAGTGTCAGGTACTGAGCCCCTTAGCGTCGCGCGGCTTCACAACACTATTTTATACAATATTACGATAATAATAACAATAATATTAATTCGCGACAGTTATACCTAAAGTCTAGCTTTGTTTATCAACTGATCGCCATCTAAAAGTTTGTCGAGTCTAAGGCACCGAATTCCTTAACGTCGCGCGGCTGCACAACACGTTTTTATACAATATAACGATAATTATACTAATAATAATAATTTGCAAAATTTATACTATAAGTTTAGTTTTGTTCATAAATCAATATTGAAGCTTGTCAATTCTTATGTACTGAATACCTAGCGTCGCGCGGCTGTACAACACTTTTTTATACAATAGAACGATAATTATATCAATAATATTAATTCGCGACAGTTATACTATAAGTTAAGTTTTGTTCATCAACCAATATAGAAGCATGTCAAATCTAAGGTACCGAATTGCTAAGCGTCGCGTGGCTTCACAACACGTTTTTGTACAACATTACGATAATTATATCAATAATAATATTTTGCGACAGTTATACTATAAATTTAGTTATGTTTATCAACCAATATAAAAGCTTGTTGATTATCAGGTACTAAACTCCTGAGCGTCGCGCTGATTTACAAGACGTTTTTATGCAATACTACGATAATTATAATAATAATTTTAATTTGCGACAGTTATACTATATGTCTAGTTTTGTTCATCAACAAAACTACATCTAAAAGCTTGTCGATTTTTAGGTACCGATATCCTAATCATCACGCGGCTTCACAACACGTTTTCTTACAATATTAAGACAATTATATCAATAATAATAATTCGCAACAGTTATACTAGAAGTCTAGCTTTGTTTATCAAGCGATCTACATGTGGAAGCTTGTCGAGTCTCAGGTACCGAATTTCTTATGTCGCGCGGCTTCACACAACGTTTTTATACAATATTACGATAATTATAATATTAACATTAACGTTATTACGAATTTTGCACAGTCGCTAAACTGTACATGATGTCATTTAAAACGAAATATCAGGAATTGTTGAAGTAGAATACGAAAAATAAATCCGTATTTAGAAATACACTAACATTATGTGATCCTGTTACTACAAAAGAAATAAAGGAAAGAGTTACTTATTTTACTGAGCTCGAATACTGCGTATTCTGCACAGTCGCTAATCTGTACATGATGTCATTTAAAAAGAAATATCAGAAATTAGTGAAGTAGAATACGAAAAATAAATCCGTATTAAGAGATACACTAACATTATGTGATCCTGTCACTACAAAAGGAATAAAGCAAAGAGTTACTTATTTCACTAAGCTCGAATACTACGTATTCTGCACAGTCGCTAAACTGTACATGATGTCATTTAAAAAGAAATATCAGGAATTAGTGAAGTAGGATACGAAAAGTAAATCCGTAGTTAGAGATACACTAACATTATGTAATCTTGTCACTACAAAAGGAATAAAGGAAAGAGTTACTTATTTTACTGAGCTCGAATACTGCGTTTTCTGCACAGTCGCTAAACTGTACATGATGTCATTTAAAACGAAATATCAGGAATTAGTGAAGTAGAATGGAATACAAATGGAATAAAGGAAAGTGTTACTTATTTTACTGAGCTCAAATACTGCGTATTCTGCACAGTCGCTAAACTGTACATGATGTCATTTAAAAAGAAATATCAGGAATTAGTGAAGCAGAATCCGAAAAATAATTCCGTATTTAGAGATACACTAACATTATGTGATCCTGTCACTACAAAAGGAATAAAGGAAAGAGTTACTTACTTTACTAAGCTCGAATACTGCGTATTCTGCACAGTCGCTAAACTTTACATATCGTCATTTAAAAAGAAATATCAAGAATTAGTGAAGTAGAATACGAAAAATAAATCCGTATTTAGAGAAACACTAACATTATGTGATCCTGTCACTACAAAAGGAATAAAGGAAAGAGTTAATTATTTCACTGAGCTCGAATACTGCGTATTCTGCACAGTCGATAAACTGTAAATGATGTCATTTAAAAAGAAATATCAGAAATAAGTGAAGTAGAATACAAAAAATAAATCCGTATTTAGAGATACACTAACATAATGTGAACCTATCACTACAAATGGAATAAAGGAAAGAGTTACTTATTTTACTGAGCTCGACTACTGCGTATTCTGCACATTTGCTAAACTGTACATGATGTCATTTAAAAAGAAATATCAGGAATTAATGAAGTAGAATACGAAAAATAAATCCGTGTTTAGAGATACTCTAACATTATGTGATCCTGACACTACAAAAGAAATAAAGGAAAGAGTTACTTATTTCACTAAGCTCGAATACTGCGTATTCTGCACAGTCGCTAAACTGTACATCATGTTATTTAAAAACAAATATCAGGAATTGGTAAGGTAGAATACGAAAAATAAATCCGTATTTAGAGATACACTAACATTATGTGATCCTGTCACTACAAAAGAAATAAAGGAAAGAGTTACTTATTTCACTGAGCTCGAATACTGCGTATTCTGCACAGTCGCTAAACTGTACATGATGACATTTAAAAATGAATATCAGGAATTAATGAAGTAGAATACGAAAAATAAATCCGTATCTAGAGATACACTAACATTATGTGATCCTGTCACTACAAAAGGAATAAAGTAAAGAGTTACTTATTTCACTGAGCTCGAATACTGCGTATTCTGCACAGTCGCTTAACTGTAAATGATGTCATTTAAATAGAAATATCAGGAATTAATAAAGTAGAATACGAAAAATAAATCCGTATTTAAAAAAAAAAACACTAACATTATGTGATCCTGTCACTTCAAAAGAAATAAAGGAAAGAGTAACTTATTTCACTAAGCTCGAATACTGCGTATTCTGCATAGTCGCTAAACTGTACATGATGTCATTTAAAAATAAATATCAGGAATTAGTGAAGTAGAAAACAAAAAATAAATCCGTATTTAAAGTTACACTAACATTATGTGATTCTGTCATTACAAAAGGAATAGAGGAGAAAGTTACTTATTTTACTGAGCTCGAATGCTGCGTATTCTGCACAGTCGCTTAACTGTACATGATGTCATATAAAACGAATTATTAGGAATTAGTGAAGTAGAATACGAAAAATAAATCCGTATTTTGAGATACACTAATATTATGTGATACTGTTACTACAAAAAAAACAAAGGATGTAGTTATTTTACTGAGCTCGATTACTGCGTATTCTGCACAGTCGCTAAACTGTACATGATGTCATTCAAAAAGAAATATCAGGAATAAGTGAAGTAGAAAACAAAAAATAAATCCATAGTTAGAGATACACTAACATTATGTGATCCTGTCACTACAAAAGGAATAAAGGAAAGAGTTACTTATTTCACTGAGCTCGAATACTGAGTATTCTGCACAGTCGCTAAACTGTACATGATGTCATTTAAAAAGAAATATCAGGACTTAGTGAAGTAGAATACGAAAAATAAATCCGTATTTAAAAAAACACTAACATTATGTGATCCTGTCACTTCAAAAGAAAAAGAGGAAATAGTTACTTATTTCACTGAGCTCGAATACTGCGTATTCTGCACAGTCGCTTAACTGTACATGATGTCATATAAAACGAATTATCAGAAATTAGTAAAGTAGAATACGAAAAATAAATCCGTATTTAGAGATACACTTATATTATGTGATCCTGTCACTACAAAAAAAATTAAGGATGTAGTTATTCCACTGAGCTCGAATACTGCGTATTCTGCACAGTCGCTAAACCGTACATGATGTCATTTAAAAAGAAATATAACGAATTAGTGAAGTAGAATACGAAAAATAAATCCGTATTTAGAGATACACTAACATTATGTGATCCTGTCACTACAAAAGGAATAAAGGAAAGAGTTACTTATTTCACTGAGCTCGAATACTGCGTATTCTGCACAATCGCTAAACTGTACATGATGTCATTTAAAAAGAAATATCAGGACTTAGTGAAGTAGAATACGAAAAATAAATCCGTATTTAAAAAAACACTAACATTATGTGATTCTGTCACTTCAAAAGAAAAAGAGGAAATAGTTACTTATTTCACTGATCTCGAATACTGCGTATTCTGCACAGTCGCTTAACTGTACATGATGTCATATAAAACGAATTATCAGAAATTAGTAAAGTAGAATACGAAAAATAAATCCGTATTTAGAGATATACTTATATTATGTGATCCTGTCACTACAAAAAAAATAAAGGATGTAGTTATTCCACTGAGCTCGAATACTGCGTATTCTGCACAGTCGCTAAACTGTACATGATGTCATTTAAAAAGAAATATCAGGAATAAGTGAAGTAGAAAACGAAAAATAAATCCATAGTTAGAGATACACTAACATTATGTGATCCTGTCACTACAAAAGGAATAAAGGAAAAAATTACTTATTTCACAGAGCTCGAATACTGAGTATTCTGCACTGTCGCTAAACTGTACATGATGTCATTTAAAAAAAAAAAACAGGACTTAGTGAAGTAGAATACGAAAAATAAATCCGTATTTTAAAAAACACTAACATTATGTGATCCTGTCACTTCAAAAGAAATAAAGGAAAGAAATACTTATTACAATGAGCTTGAATACTGCGTATTCTGCACAGTCGCTTAACTGGACATGATGTCATATAAAATGAATTATCAGGAATTAGTGAAGCAGAATACGAAAAATTAATCCGTATATAGAGATACACTAATATTATGTGATCCTGTCACTACAAAAAAAATAAAGGATGTAGTTATTCCACTGAGCTCGAATACTGCGTATTCTGCACATTCGCTAAACTGTACATGATGTCATTTAAAACGAAATATCAGGAATTATTGAAGTAGAATACGAAAAATAAATCCGTAGTTAGAGATACACTAACATTATGTGATCCTGTCACTACTAAAGAAATAATGGAAAGAGTTACTTATTTCACTGAGCTCAAATACTGCGTATTCTGCACAGTCGCTAAACTGTACATGTTGTTATTTAAAACAAAATATCAGGAAATAATGAAGTAGAATACGAAAAATAAATCCGTTGTTAGAGATACACTAACATTATGTGATCCTGTCCCTACAAAAGGAATAAAGGAAAGAGTTACTTATTTCACTG
The DNA here is from genome assembly GCA_963678705.1 of Panorpa germanica. Lineage (NCBI taxonomy): Eukaryota > Metazoa > Arthropoda > Insecta > Mecoptera > Panorpidae > Panorpa > Panorpa germanica. The sequence goes on from CAVMBN010000126.1 coordinate 556,563, forward strand.
AGTTCGAATACTGCGAATTCTGCACAGTCGCTAAACTGTACATGATGTCATTTAAAACGAAATATCAGGAATTATTGAAGTAGAATACGAAAAATAAATCCGAATTTAGAGATACACTAACATTATGTGATCCTGTTACTACAAAAGAAATAAAGGAAAGAGTTACTTATTTCACTGAGCTCGAATACTGCGTATTCTTCACAGTTGGTAATCTGTACATAATGTCATTTAAAAAGAAATATCAGAAATTAGTAAAGTAGAATACGAAAAATAAATCCGTATTAAGAGATACACTAACATTATGTGATCCTGTCACTATAAAATAAATAAAGGAAAGAGTTACTTATTTCACTGAGCTCGAATACTGCGTTTTCTGCACAGTCGCTAAACCGTACATGATGTCATTTAAAAAGAAATATCAGGAATTAGTGAAGTAGAATACGAAAAATAAATCCGTATTTAGAGATACACTAACATTATGTGATCCTGTCACTACAAAAGGAATAAATGAAAGAGTTACTTATTTCACTGAGCTCGAATACTGCGTATTCTGCACAATCGCTAAACTGTACATGATGTCATTTAAAAAGAAATATCAGGACTTAGTGAAGTAGAATACGAAAAATAAATCCGTATTTAAAAAAACACTAACATTATGTGATCCTGTCACTTTAAAAGAAAAAGAGGAAATAGTTACTTAATTCACTGAGCTCGAATACTGCGTATTCTGCACAGTCGTTTAACCGTACATGATGTCATTTAAAAAGAAATATCAGGAATTAGTGAAGTAGAATACGAAAAATAAATCCGTATTTAGAGATACACTAACATTATGTGATCCTGTCACTACAAAAGAAATAAAGGAAAGAGTTACTTATTTCACTGAGCTCGAATACTGCGTATTCTGCACAGTCGCTAAACTGTACATGATGTCATTTAAAAATAAATATCAGAAATTAGTGAAGTAGAAAACAAAAAATAAATCCGTATTTAAAGATACATTAACATTATGTGATCCTGTCATTACAAAAGGAATAAAGGAGAAAGTTACTTATTTTACTGAGCTCGAATGCTGCGTATTCTGCACAGTCGCTTAACTGTACATGATGTCATATAAAACGAATTATTAGGAATTAGTGAAGTAGAATACGAAAAATAAATCCGTATTTAGAGATACACTAATATTATGTAATAATGTTACTACAAAAAAAATAAAGGATGTAGGTATTCCACTGAGCTCGATTACTGCGTATTCTGCACAGTCGCTAAACGGTACATGATGTCATTTAAAAATAAATATCAGGAATTAGTGAAGTAGAATACGAAAAATAAATCCGTAGTTAGAGATACACTATCATTGGGTGATCCTTTCACTACAAAAGGAATAAAGGAAAGAGTCACTTATTTTACTGAG